>CM062814.1:911013204-911113204 GCA_031772625.1 Pinus tabuliformis | reverse complement strand
AGTAATTAATTTGTGAAGACTGCAGTGTATGTATTTCGATATTTGTCGTAGACCACTGCGAATAATTTGTTTTAGTAAATTAACAAATAGAAGAAATATTATTAGTTGTTTCAGTAGGATTTGGAATTTCCAGATTTTAACATGGTATCAAAGGTAAGGTGAAGCAAGAGAGCAGACCGAAAGAGCCCAGCGTTGAAGAGGAGGAGGGAGATCGAAGTGTTGCGTAGGCAGCAGATCGAATCCCCAAAGGGATTGCGCAATTCAAGCCAGGAGGGCAAGATTCTCAAGGAAAATCTCTCTCTCTCAGTGAGTTGACAGAGAGGTAAGATTTCTAGTGCGTGATGTCAGTGGCAAAGGGGTCAGCGCAGCAGCAGATCCAGCGTTGACCAATCTTCAAGTGGGACGCAGTTCTCTGCAGCAGTTGCTAGGGCAGAAAAACGTCAGGAGAAGGAGAATAGCACGGAACAACATGGATAGTCAAGATGTATTATCTTCCAGATTGGAAGAAGAATTCGCATGTTTGTCAAGTTCAACATCAACAGGTGTTTGGTATATTGATAGCGGGGCTTCAACTCACATGACTGGAGTATGAGAGTACTTCTCTAGCTATCAAGAAGAGCATATGGACTTCCAGATCACTATGGGAAACAAAACGAAGTGTACTCCAGTAGGGAGAGGCACCATAGTGTTTCAAACAAAAGCAAGAACCAGCATAAGAGCCACTAATGTGTTGCATGTGTTGGGGTTAGGAATGAATCTGATTTCAACAGATTGTATAGATTGCAGCTCGAATCTCCAATGGCGCTGATAGGCAGTGATCATAATGGGGAAAAGGAACTGAATGAACTATGGCACAGGCAAATGGGACACTTACACCATAGAGCAATGAGGATGCTCAGAGAGACTGTTACAGGAGTTCCAGTTCTCAGTACTGAGCATGATGATGTATGGGGAGGATGCATACTAGGGAAATACGCTAAGGCAGCTTTTCCCAGAAGTGACAACAGAGCAAGAGGCGTGTTGGGATTGATACACTCAGATATTTGTGGCCTAATGTCCACGAGAGCTCTTAGCGGCTGCGAGTACTTTGTCACATTTATTGATGATCACTCTAGAAATACTTGGATCTATTTCTTAAAGACCAAGGATGAAGTCTTTGATCAGTTTAGAGAGTTTAAGGCTCTCGTAGAAAACATGACAAAGAAAGAGATAAAGGTATTGCGTTCAAATAATGGTGGAGAATATACGGATAAAAACTTCACAAATTTTTGCGCAAAGGAGGCATCAAAAGAGAGTGGACAGTTCCATACAACCCACAACAGAATGGAGTAGCGGAGCGAAAGAATAAAACAATTGTCAAGGCAACAAAGGCTATGTTATATGACCAGGACTTGCCTAGATTATTATGGGTAAAAGCATGCAACACAATGGTGTATATCCAGAATAGAACTCCTCACAGAGCATTGGGGAAGAAAATGCCTGAAGGAGTCTTCACAGGGAAAAAGTCGGAGGTGAGTCATCTCAGGATATTCAGAAGTGTGGCATATTGTCACATTCTAGACGAGAAGCGTAGTAAGCTGGATCAGACTGCAGAAAAGGGGTACCTCGTAGGGTATAGCGAGACCTCAAAAGCATACAGAATCTACATTCCAAGCAACAAGAAAATTGTAGTAAGACGAGATGCAAAGTTCATGGAAGATAGAGCTTTTAGAAAATCTCGAGAGATGCCAGCAGAAGATCAGTCAGTAGATGTTCCATTAGTCCAACAGCAGCAGGGGCAGCAAGAAGGACAAGCAGGAGGACAGATATCAGGATCGAGTACCATAACCAGCACCAATATTTCCTCAGGAGTAGGAGATCCAGGCAGTTCTCAGCAGATGGAACAGCAGGAACAGGAGGAGGATTTGATTGAGCCTCCCACCACCAATGGTAGAACCAGCAGGGAAGTACGGCAAACGCTGAGGAGTTTGTCGGAGCTCCTAGAACCGACAAGAGGCAGCGTAGACAGCCTGACAGGTACCAAGCCTTGGTAGCATAGGTTGAAGAACCCTCCAGTTTTCAAGAAGTCGTACAACACCAAGTTTGGGTGGATGCCATGGTAGAAAAGTACAATTCTATCATGACAAATGATGTCTAGGAAGTGGTACCTAGACCAGAGGATAGATCAGTTGTAGGATCAAGGTGGATCTACAAGATCAAGTACGCTGCAGATGGAAGTATAGAGAAGTATAAGGCTAGGTTTGTGGCAAAGGGGTACGCACAAAAGGAAGGAATAGACTATGAGGAGACCTTCGCCCCAATAGCTAGATATACCTCTATCAGATCCGTTATATCCCTAACAGCTCAAATGGGATGGGAGATTCACCAAATGGATGTCAAGACAGCATTCTTGAACGGGGTGATAGAAGAAGAGGTGTATATAGAACAGCCCGAAGGCTTTGAGACTCATGAAAAGAGAACTCATGTATGCAAGTTAAAGAAAGCCCTGTATGGGCTCAAGTAGGCACCCAGAGCATGGTATGGTCGGATTGATAGTTACTTGCAGCAGTTGGGATTCATCAAGAGTGATGTTGATCCCAATCTCTACTATCTAATGGTGGAGAATGAGCCACTTATTCTGGTATTATATGTAGATGACTTATTTCTAACAGGGTCATCTAGGCTCATAAAGGACTGCAAGAAGAATCTTGAAGCAGAATTTGACATGAAGGATATGGGGTTGATGCATTATTTTCTAGGGTTGGAAGTTTGGCAGAAGAATGGGGAGATCTTCCTTGGGCAAGGAAGATATGCTACAGAGATTCTGAAGAGATTCAGAATGCAGGATTGTCGACCCATGGCTACGCCTATGATCACCAACTGGAAGAAAATAGATGCATCAGGAGACAAGGAAGTGGACCCCACCTTGTACAGACAACTCATTGGGTCGCTCATGTATCTGGTCAACACTAGGCCAGACATTTGTTTCGCTGTCAACACCCTTAGTCAATTCATGGTGGAACCGAAAAGGGTACATTAGGCAGCAGCTAGGCACATTCTTAGATATGTGCATGGAACAATCGGATATGGGTTGAAATACACCCGAGAAGATGACGTCAGATTGAGCGGATTCACAGATGCAGATTGGGCAGGTAGTTCAATAGACCGGAAAAGTACCTCCAGATATTACTTCAGCGTTGGATCAGGAATGATCTCTTGGTGCAGCAGGAAGCAAAAGTCAGTAGCTCTGAGCTCAGCAAAAGCAGAATATATGGCGTCCAGCACAGCTACGTGTGAAGCTATATGGCTTAGAAAATTGCTTGTGAGTTTGTTCAGGAAGAGGATGGAAATGAACTTGGAGGGCACACCTTGAATACCTACTGCTTGAATACCTACGTCCTCACTATGTCGAGAACCTGGTCATGGAGCCTATGTAAAGAAGGCGTAGAGCACAGTGTTGGAAGCTGTGTGCCCAGTTAAAACGAGCCTGGGCAGTGGTGTTGAACGTGAAGTGATTGGGATCTGTGATAAACATCACACGTCAGGCTGCGTGAGTGCTAGATCGGTGGATCCACTGCTGTCAGGAGGGTCGATTCGGTGTGAAGGTTAAACACATAGCTGGAGACTGCATCCTGCGTGCTGCGTGCTTCGTTTTTTGGAGGTTGTGTTAACAATCTACCACAGCAAATCCGTTCATGGTGGTCGTCGAGCAGGAAGTGGAGTTGTTGTTCACACTCTCGAAGAATGGTGGAGCAGCGTTGTGAATCTGCAAATCGAAGTGCGCATCGATGAAGATCGCATCTGTGTGGCCTGTTCATGGATTGTAGACTGACCTGCGTTGACAGAGGTCGTGGTGTTGATTCTCTGGTGCGTGGATCGATCAGGATCTGTTGGTGCATGGATCCTGCAAATCAAAAGATCATATGCTGTGGTGATCAGCATAAAAAGGTGCTCAGGGGAGCAAAACCATTGCTCTGCACAGCGCAAGTGTGGTGGTCGTGGAGAGTTGTCGAAGGTGGGATCCGACCCATAGAGACTTGTGGGTTATTCTTGGTGAATCTGTGACAGCAAATTTTTTTTCTCTGTTGGAGTGACAATATTTCTGAAACCATTGTTTCTTTCCTCTCAATTTTTTAAAGGGTTATAACATTTCTTTAAACAATGTTGGGCGCATTTGATAAAAGATCTCCATAGCTCCACCGAAAGAAGTCATATTTTTTTAAGAGAAGGGTTTCTATAGGAAAAAAAGGGGGGGATCTTGTTTTTTTTTTGCATCCAATTGGAGAAGTTGTTTTTTACTAAGAGAGAACGCCCATTCTTTTTGAGATTGCTCCTTGGATCTAGAGATAGATCTGTTTTTTTTAAATTGCTAGAGGTCGAAATTTTCTGAGGGAGACCTGTCAAGATGAATAACCAGATGGCAGAGGCATATTCGAACGAGAGCAATAAGCTCAACGGATCCAATTACTCTAATTGAAAATTTAAGTTGCAAACCCTGTTGGACAGGCAAAACACATGAGTGATTGCAAGTGGTGATGAGTTGAAGCCGACCCTAGCTACAAGCGGAATGACAGCAACAATCCAGGACTGGGAAAAGAGGGAGACCAAAGCAAAAGTGTTGCTGAAATTGTCAATGAAGAACTGTATTATCCCTCACATCTAAAAATGTAAATCTGCGAAAGATATCTGGACAACTCTTAAGGATTTGTATGAGATGAAGAATACAAATTGCCTGTTGTTTCTGAAGAGCAAAATTCTCTCCATTAAAATGGAGGAGAATGAATCAGTGGCTCCATTCATCTCTCATATCAAGGAGCTCTGAGATAAGTTGGGCGACATAGGAGAGAGAGTGTACATTGATCTGGTCACGATTACCATGAATGGTATGATTGATGACTATCAAATGTTTATCACAGGCTTGAATGCGAGAGAGAAAGCCCCCAAATTTGAAGAATTGACAGGGATCCTGATGCAAGAGGAAGAAAGGCAAATGACTCTGAAACCCCAGAGTTCAAATCTTGCTCTAATGGCGAAGAAGAAGCCCTTCAGAGGGAAGGCAAGTGCAGGACAAAAAGGTGGAAGTACACCACAGAGAAAACCACCTCAAGGTATGTCCTCAAACAGAAGTGATTCAGGACCCAAATGTTTTTATTGTGGTAGAGTTGGTCACATAGCTAAAAATTGTCAGAAGAAGAAGTTTGATGAAGGTCGCCATAGACATAAGAAGCATGCAGGACACTTTGCTGATGAAGATCAGAATCAGAATCTCAGATTGTTTGTATCTGATTCTGCGTTCTCTGCTGAGGATGATGAAGCAGAAACTTGGTTTGTGGACTCAGGAGCTTCCACTCACATGACAGGTAACAGACATTGGTTTGAGAATTTTAAAGAAACCAACAATGGTGCAAATATCTACCTTGGTGATGATAGAGGGTACCAGATCAAAGGGTATGGTAATGTTCCTGTCATTTTGCCTGATGGAAATATTAGACATATTCAAAATGTAATGTATGTACCTGGAATAAAAAAGAACCTGATCTTTGTTTCTATGATAACATATCAGAACCTTAAGGTAGAGTTTTTTAAGTCTTATTGTGTTATTAAAGATCTGTTGGATCATATGAAGCCAATTGCATCAGGTATTCGAGTGGGAGGATTGTATAAGCTGAATGTAAGAAGCGCACCACACCAAGCCTTGACCTCATCAGTTATGACTGCAGAAGACTTATGGCATCAAAGATTCGGTCATATCAATTTCAATGACCTGCTGCTACTTCAGAAACGAGGTATGGTCAATGGTCTTCCTGTTTTAAAGAATGTTCATGTTGATTGTGAAGCATGTGCTCTTGGGAAGATGCATAGAGATGAGTTTCCTACAAATGTAGATAGAAAGAAGAGAGATATACTAGAGCTTGTGCACACTGATTTGTGTGGGCCAATGCAAACAAGGTCATTAGGAGGTGCCTATTATTTCTTATTATTTGTTGATGATTGCACAAGATTTACTTGGGTATATTTCCTCATAAAGAAGAGTCATACTTTTGAATATTTTAAAGAGTTCAGAAGCATGATTGAAAAACAGACAGGAAAATTCATCAAAATTCTCCGCTCAGATCAAGGGGGAGAATACAAGAAGGGTGGTTTCATCAAATATTGCAAGGACCATGGGATAGTTCAGCAGTTCACAGTACC
Organism: Pinus tabuliformis; assembly: GCA_031772625.1. Lineage (NCBI taxonomy): Eukaryota > Viridiplantae > Streptophyta > Pinopsida > Pinales > Pinaceae > Pinus > Pinus tabuliformis. The sequence goes on along the minus strand of CM062814.1, from coordinate 911,107,033 downwards.
CCACACTCCTCAACAAAACAGGGTTGCAAAGAGGAAGAATAGAACCCTTGTGGAGTGTGCTCGAAGCATGTTAAAAGGTAAGAACCTGTCTAATGGCTTTTGGGCAGAAGCAATAAATACTGCAGTATATTTGAAGAATAGGAGTCCAACAAAAAGCCTTGATTTTAAAACTCCATTCGAAGCTTTATTAGGTTTTAAGCCTGCAGTTAATCATTTAAGAGTTTTTGGCTCCAAAGCTTTTGCTCATGTTCCAAAAGAGGATAGGAAGAAACTAGATTCAAAGGCCATTAAATGCATTTTTGTTGGGTACTGCACAGAGTTTAAAGCTTATAAATTGTTTAATCCCTCTACTCATAAAGTGTTTGCAAGTAGAGATGTGGTATTCCATGAGCAGGTTGATGATGGAAACCATGAAAGAAGCAATGAAGAATGGCACATGCCTTTGCTGGTGGAAGATGGAAGTGATGATAGGGACAGCCATGAAAAGTAGCAGCAATAGAAGCAAAAAAGGAAGATGTGGATGGTACAGATGCAAGTAGCAGGCCAAGTCCACCAAGGGATGATCAGAACATATTTGAAGCCAGTCCACCACTCAGGAGATCAAGTAGGAAAATTCAGTTGCCAGCAAGATATAGGGATCATGCTCTTATAACTAGTATGTTAAATGTTGTTGAACCCTCTAATTATAAAGAAGCAAGTCAATATAGTGAATGGAGGGCAGCCATGGAAGAGGAATATGAGTCAATACTTAAAAACAAAACTTGGGATCTAGTTGAACTACCTGAAGGCAAACAACCCATAGGTTGCAAATGGTTATACAAGCCTAAATTTAAAGCAGATGGGAGCATAGACAAATATAAAGCTAGGCTGGTTGCAAAGGGGTACTCGCAGAAAGAAGGCATAGACTATGAGGAAACCTTCGCCCCTGTAGCTAAATTAAACACAATTAGAATGTTAATTGCTTTAGCTACCAAACATCATTGGATGATACACCAGCTAGATGTGAAATCTGCATTCTTAAATGGGGAATTAAAAGAAGAAGTGTATTTAATGCAACCTGAAGGGTTTGTTAAACAGGGGGAGGAACATTTAGTCTGTAGATTGAAGAAAGCATTGTATGGACTAAAACAGGCACCCAGGTCGTGGTATGATAAAATTGATTCATTTTTCCTACAACATAGTTATAAAAGAAGCAAGAATGACCCTAATTTGTATACCATGTTTGATGAAAAGGGGAAAATTGTTTTGATTTCTTTATATGTAGATGATCTTATCATTATAGGAAATGTTGATGAACTCATTAAGAAATCAAAGAACAGATGTCATAGGTTTTTGAGATGAAAGACCTCAGAGAGTTACACTATTGTTTGGGTCTGGAAGTCTGGAGGGATTCTGGCCAGACTTTTCTATCTCAGGGAAAGTATGTCAGGAGTCTATTGAAAAAGTTCAGAATGGATCAGTGCAAAGCAGCATCAGTGCCTTTACAGTAGAATACCAAACTTCAAAATAATGATGGTTCAAAGGAGGTTGATGCAACATTGTATAGATAGCTGGTTGGGAGTCTAATTTACTTGACTACAACTAGGCCAGATTTGGCTTTTGCAGTCAGTGTATTGAGCCAATTCATGTCAAAGCCTCTTGAGAATCATTGGGCTACAGCGAAAGGCGTCTTAAGGTATCTTCAAGGAACCTTAGACTTTGGTATTAAATATACTAATTCGTTTGATGTTAGATTGACAGGTTTCTCAGACTCAGATTGGGCCGGAAATCTAGATGACCGACAATCCATAACAGGCTATGCATTCAGCATTGGGTTCAGGGTCATTGCATGGAGCAGCAAGAAGCAGAACATTGTATCCTTGTCTTCAGCAGAAGCAGAGTATCAAGCAATGTGCGCAGCAACATGTGAGGCAATTTGGTTGAGGAGACTTCTCTAGGATGTCGAAGAAGAACAAAAAGATGCAACTGTTATCAGATGTGATAACCAAAGCTCAATCAAACTTGAAAATAATCCAGTGTTTCATAAAAACACAAAGCATATTGATACACAGTTTCACTTTGTTAGGGAGAAGGTTCAGTCAAAGGAAATCCATATTGAATATTGTAATACTTGTGACAATGTTGCAGATATTTTTACTAAGCCTCTTGGAAGAATTAAATTTGAATTATTTAGGGAGATGTTAGGAGTACTAGTGAACCCTTTCTCCATTATGGGGGAGTGTTGAAGATGATGGAGAAATGTATTTTAGGAGAAAGTTCGTTCATTAGTTGAGCATATGCCTTCGATTAGGATTTAGTTCCTATTTCTTAGGAAATTGTTCTAGCTTCCCTATTCTATTGTATGCTATATATTCATGGTGTGTAATGATGAATTAGTAGAGCGTTCTGCCAGACGCAGTGTCCAGGTGAAGCCCTCACCTGAGAGTTGCTCAGTTTGAGGAATAAAGTCTGTGTCTTCCATTTTTAACAGGAATTTCCATATTTTCACACATAGGGGATTCAAGATGGACAATTCAACATTCTAACAATGCCTCTATGGATGAAGATTCAAGTTTGATATGGAAGAGAATAGGGGCTACAAAAAAAATGTTCAAGAGATTAGATGGATATCATGCCTTGAGGGACATAAATCAAATGGTTGACAAAATGACTAATGAAGGTGCTTTGCTAAGTCAGGGAACCATCCAAATCAAGGATCAAATAAACACTGAATACCCTCCATAATGGTGCACAGATTCAACTCCACCAGTCTTCTCCAAAGTGAGCACCCCTCAACACAAACAATAAACAATGTCAACTTTCAGTATGGAAAGTCTTACATGGTTAGAATTCAAGTATCCTTGTGGCAAAAACTTCCTAGATTCCCTTCAAAGCACTCCTAGTTCAATCTAGTGATCCATGGTATCTCTACACAGTGCACACACACATGTCAGTTTCAAACTCAGAAGGGCAAATCCAAAGCACCGAAGTCAAAGAGCATGATTCAATAATTAAAGACAACATTTTCCACTCAGTGGAAAGATGGTCTCCAAAGAAGAAAACGGAGAGGAACAAGAAATTAAATAAAGGACTATTGATTTCTCTGCAAGTCTACAGAGAAGAGATTCAATTGCCTCCAGTTATAAGGAAAACACTCTTGAGATTTACGTTGTTTTTACATGATGTATTACTTATTTATCTTTTTGGGTGGACATTTTTGTGCCATCTTCACCCGCAGGCCTCTAAGATTGCATAGAATTTTATTCAGAATACATTGTAGCATCTTTGCCTCAATTTTGAAGCCCTCTTGTAAGAGGCAAAGATCAACTACTCTTCTAAGTGTTGTAACTTTCATTTCTCTGGCTCCTTGCTAGATCTTCATCTAATACAAAAATACCCGTTATTGTTAAAAAAATACCACTCATTATGGAAGTTGGTTAACAATATAATTAAAAACACCATTAAAGCTTCAAAAATTGCACATACTTTAAGAACCATAACCATATGATATAGTGCAAATAAGTTATTTCATGTTTTCAAACTATTATAGGTTTATTTATGTTAAAAAACCAATTAATCACATGGTTGATCAATTTATGAGCTAATAACATGTTTAAAAGGCTATTAAACTATATTCATGGTTTAACCCCTTTCATAGGATGGAAAGGATGTGAAAAGGGATTGCTGTTAAGTTATGGTATGTTCTATGCTTATAACAGTTTACTTATTTTTCTTATTATATTCCACCGATTAGCAATCACATGTACATAAAGTAAAGTGCAGATAGAACATTAAACGATCGACAGAAAACAAGCCAAGACAAGAGACACAAGATGTGGCGGCTAGCCAGGGACAAACCCCACAATGTGTGGGGAAACCCTTTGATCAAATCTTCTTTTATCTTCAATAATTCAGCAGAGAGAAATAGTACAATAAATCTGATTCATATCAGCAGTAACAAACCCTAGATCAGTAGCATCAGCATTAGCGGCTTCATTATCAAACTAGGGCAGACCATATCTCACAAACCGACAGTCGGATTGACTTCATTCCACCACCAAAAGTTTCGGCTTTCAAAGGAGGTTTAGATGAACCTACAGCGCAGTTCAAAGAGGAGATCTTCTAGGCCACGCAAGTCAATCTTTACTTCTGCAGTTGCAGCTTCAGTTTCAGCAGTTTCCGGCTTCAAATTAGGGCAGTCGATATCTTGCAAACCGTTCGTCGGATTGACTTCATTCCACCACCAAAAGTTGCGGCTTTCAAAGGAGGTTCAAATGAACCTACATCGCAGTTCCAAAGAGGAGATCTTCTAGGCCACGCAAGTCAATCTTTACTTCTGCAGTTGCAGCTTCAAATTCAACAGCTTCCGGCTTCACATGTGTGTGAGAGAGAGACCCATTTCAGCGCAGTAGAGAAGAGACTCATATCTGCGCAGTAGAGAGAGAGAGATGTGATGAGATGAGTGAGTCCAAATGAGGAAAAGTCCTCTTATATTTATACACAACGTTGGTGGGTGAATAGATGCGACTGTTGGGCTTCTGAGCCTACATGAGTTGTAGGTCGGCTTGATAATAATTCCATAATCAAAATAAATTCATATCTCCATGAATACTTATCGGAATTGGATGATCTTTATATCAATCCTACACCTCTCGACGAGAGGAATCTAATAAAAGTATTTTTAGCAATGAATAAGATGACCCACATGAAGTTTTTCCCTGGTTGCCAATTTTAACAATTGCATTAAACCTTTTGGTAAATCTCCTCTCCACCCCCTCTTTCTTATGGTGATAGGATATTTTTATTTATTTATTTTAACCAAAATGAAAAAAAAAATTATTTATATGTAAGTTTGTGTCTGGATTGTAGCAAATACATCAGGTAGCACATATCTACATCTTCAAAATTTCTCCCTGAGCCCACTTATCCAACAAAACTACAAAATTTTCCAAAGGGATTCCAAACTAGACAACGAAAAATGAGGTTTTGTAGGTATATATCTTACAAAACTGACCTACCAGAAAACAAAATTTACATGACATATTATTACTGATTGATAATGTAATCCTTAATAACTATGCAATGTCAATCCATTTAAATCTAAGGAATAGGAGAGGGCCTGATTCGTCGATTGATTTTTAAATCTCTCAATCTTAATTTACACCCTTCATTAGCACATAAGTCTGCATCTCAGATCACGGAGAACATGGAAATATGCTATTGAAGATAACCCTTTCACTGTTTTTCTAATTCTTTTCATAAGACTTTCTAATGTTTTGTCCCTCGGAGAGGAGCCCTTCACCAAATGCTAAATAAGGAGGGAGTCTCCCAAAACAGTGAGAGAAGCTACCTAATTTTCTTTCGCTAATTGAATCACCTGGTAGAGAGCATATGCTTCAGCTTGGTTGTTTGTCATGCATCTTAAGCCCCATGAATACTCTGCAACTTTGAATTCCTTGGGGCCATAAAGCAGCCCTCCCCCTCCCCCTCCTGCCACCCATGGCATTCTTATTCATTATTAATTATGCATTACTTTTTAATTATTTATTATATGTTCGCAATTTTTTTTACCCCAAGGAAAAGACGGTTGTAATTTATTAAAAAAACAAAATTACATGGTAAGGATGCATAGCATACCAAAAATGGATAAAAAACCACCATAAACAACCCATTTTGTTCCTAAAGAATTGGAATCAGTACAAGCTAGAGAAAGGCAGGGCAAAGAAACCATGGTAGAGCTTTCAAAGGCGTTATAACGTGCTGCTGCTGAGGTAGAGGAGGCCAAGATTAGAGCTGAAGTAGCTAGAGAGAATATGCGCAAATGTAGGGAGGAAACAGAACAAGCTAAGGCTGCTGTGAGCACTGCTGAGAGTAGGTAGCAAGCAGCTATAAAGGAGACAGAAGGAGCACTGTTGCTCGGGCTTCAGAAAAGATAGCTCTTAAAGCAATCAAAGCTTTAAATGAACAAGCTAAGACTGCTGTGAGCACTGCTGAGAGTAGGTAGCAAGAAGCTATAAAGGAGACAGAAGGAGCACTGTTGCTCGGGCTTCAGAAACGATAGCTCTTAAAGCAATCAAAGCTTTATATGAACAAGCTAAGACTGCTGTGAGCACTGCTGAGAGTAGGTAGCAAGCAGCTATAAAGGAGAAAGAAGTTGTTCAGACTTCAAAAACAATAGCTCTTAAAGCAATCAAAGCTTTAAACGGAAGTGAGTCAGCAGGAGGATCTTCTGAGTTAAAGAATCCATCCGGAGTGACACTTACTTTAGAAGAGTACTATGCCTTAAGCAAAAAGGCACATGAAGCTGAGGAACTTGCTAACAGCCAAGTGGCAGCTGCTATGGCCCAAGTAGATGCTGCAAAGGAAAATCAAGGGAAGGTTATGAAGAACTTGGAGGAGGCAAACAAAGAAATAAATGCAAGGAAGGATGCATTGCAGGATGCCTTAAAAAAGGCAAGTGAAGCCAAGGCAGGAAAACTGGATGTTGAGGATGAGCTTAGAAAATGGAGAGCAGAAAATAAGCAGCGCAGGAAAACTGGTGAAGCAGTAAATTGTGAAGATTTCTTTGCCGCTATGCGTGATGCCAATAATGCAGATCCTTCAAATTTCTTGTTATGGTATTCACAAGTGGGAACCCCTGTTCTAAAAGTGTAATCATCCTACAACCCTGAGGGAAACACTTGTACACTTAAGTTCAAGCAAGAAATTCCTCCTACTCCAAGTCAATCAGTGAAAGAACCAATGTTTAAACTTTATACCTATGGCTCTTGGGTTGCTGGATTCCAACAGAAAGGATCTTCCTCTTTCATCAGTCTATAATGGAGAACCTCTACAGTCCTTTAGGAGTGAAGGTCATTCTGTTTCAACAATAATCCTCCATATTGAAAAGGAGGAAGAGGAGTTTATCTTTGTTGACATTCCTGAAAGGCCAATTCCCTCTCTACTACGCAATTATAGTGCTCCTGTGCATCTTGTTTCAGATAACACCAATGATGATTTGCTCAATAGTGTGAGGAGTAGGGGTCAGGGCACTAATGAATTCCCTGCGCATTGAGGTAGAAGTGGAAGCACAATTGGCAGAAAGAAAGAACAAAATGAGAAGTAAACTTTCAGTCGCAGGGATCTGCGAGTGGATAAGAGGTTGTGATCTTCCAGTGCTAGAGCAAGTCACTTTCCAGGTTTGGACTTAGATGACGATGATGTTTCCGACTTGAATTTAGGTGATGATGTTGAGGATTTTGAATCCGAGGATGAACAACCTCAAACATCTAGATAAAAGTTGAGAGAAGAGAAAGCTTTGATCATGGCAAGGGAGAATAAAAATGAAAGGCTACTGAATTTGTTGCAGGGTGGGTACCACGGTAGGAAATAGAGACTAGGTTGAAGTCTTCAGAGTTTGACAATGAAGCTAGGATAGTACAGCAAATGTATGTTGGAGCATTCTTCAGGCATACTTGGGATCATAGTATTGATGTGTCGACTTTGCAATTGCTTGAGGACTAGCAATGTTGGGAAGGGGGGACTGTAATGTCCTCTTCTAATTAAATTGCCCAAGGGAGGACAAAGTAGCCTATCTAACCCTGTAGGCTATAGTCATTCGTAAAGGGGAGAAACCATTATTTGATGGGGTAACATTAGATAATTTGGGGTAAATTGAAGGAAACTGGTAACAAAAGTCAAATTTGGGGCAAAATGGAGGGAAACTTGTTAGCGCCTCAAATTAAAATTAGGAGGGAAGATCCCAAAGGGAATATATAAAAAGGAGAGAGGAGAACCATTTTACTCATCATGGATTGTTGATCTTTCTGATTTTTGAGCTGAGGCGGTTTTCAGACCCATTTTTCTGATTGGTATTGGCGGTGAAAGATTCCACCCTAGCCAATCCCTTCTCTCTACTCTTTTTAGCATAATTTCTGAGACATCATTCATCTATTTTGTGGTATCAAGGGTTTCTGAGGGAGTAATTTCTGTGGCATCAAGATTCTTTGGTATTGTCTGGACAGTGAAGGACTGTTCAAGGCTCTTTTGGGATAGTGAGGGACAGCAAAGGAAAATCTGGCAAAGGGTTAATCTATGACAGTGCAGGCCTATTCAAGCCTTTTTCGGGGCATCAAGGGGCAGCAAGTGAAGTCTGTGCGGCGAAATAGCCCTGAAACCTTACCTGAGGCAGCAGCCTACCTTGAGGGAGTTTATCTTGTGGCAGCGCAATCATTTGAAAGTTAAATCCTTGGCAGTGGAGTTTCCTGAGGTTAGGTCTGAGGCAAATTCCACTACTCAAAAGTCTCACAGATCAACTGAATAACCCAAAAAATTATGAAGCCAAGCAATCCTCCAAACTGAGTATGAGAAATGCGCCCCCCCCCACCCAAAAGAAGTCGAAGAGAAGAAATCTCACAAATCCTATATCCACAACACTTAGGGCAATGCCTCTAGTTTATAACCTCCTAAATCTATAACAAAAGAATAATTTTGAAATCGTTGGTCCCATAATGATAATGCTACCAACAACAAACCTCAGAAAAAATCCTTAAAAGTTGAAACTGAGAAAAAAATCCTGAAAAAGAAGTGTACGCATTAGGTTTAGAAACTGCACATGATTAAGAGAGGGTGTGTGCTGGGATGAGGCAACACACAGGCCAAATTTGCCATACATAATCTAGGGCAAAGGTGCCAAACACAAGCCAAAGATACCACACATAGGTCAAAGGTGCCACACATAAGCCAAAGGTGCTACGCACAGTCTAGAGATTTCATGCACAGAGGCCACACGGTCAACCAGAGTTGTGCACAGATATAGAATTTCCATAAGAACACATCACACCAGATAAATGTCTGAAATCTTGTCTAGATGAATTATTGAATAAGGAAAGGAGGTTTACACCTCTAATAAAATGTTGAAATCACAAGAGATAAACAAGGATCAAACGGAACCAATGGTCAACCAACAAGCCCTAAATCAACATGAACATATAAAGAATACTTGAACAAGAAAAACACAAGATGTATGTGACCGTACACTAAAGAATCCATCACCAGTGAATAAATATAATCATACAAATGACTTGTGAGGACTGTATTTATACACAAGTTATGAAGAGGGGAGCCTTTTTCCCACAAGGGAGTTATGAGCCCACATGCCTAGGTCGACCTTGGTCACCTAAAATAACATAAAATAATGTTGACTATGTCATCTCCTAGACCATAACCTAGTAATACAATAATAAGGGCACTTAGCCATAACGTCAAGCAACCACAAGTGAATCTTATCATCATTTCAACAATGTGATGGTCAAACTCCATCCAAAACTGGTGAGAACAAACCTGGTGTTGACTAAGAGGAATCCAGAGAACATGTGTCCAATATCGTCAAGTACACTTGAGTTGAACTATAAGACCATCCCTCAATTGCATAAAATGCTCTAGGTAGAAAAACATATTAGGACCAAGACCCTTGGGGGGGGACCAAGTAACCTAAATTTATACTCTCTAACCACTTGGTTCAACTCCTAATTGGGAGGGAGGAGATGACTAAAAGCATCTACAGAGTACTGGAAAGGGGGGGTGCTCAATAGAGTATTAACGGTCAGAAGCAACAATGCAGCCTTTGAAAACAGACCTTGGTGTTGCCTAGTACTAGCAACAGCAATCTCCTTCAATGAGTAGAGAACCAAATATGGGTACCTCTCTCTCCATGATGTTGAAGCACCTAGAATGTGAATCCTGTGGAGAAAAAAGAACAATCTGAAGATGTTCTCAACATGTAAAATATGGGCCCCACCCTACACTCTACTTGGATGAAGAACTGTGGAACTAGCCATTTCTAATAAATCATGCATTGTAACAGGGAATGTAGACTCTCTCAATCCTATCCCAAATTCCAATCAATTGTCAGTAGGCTTAGTCCTTGGATCTCGAAACCATAAAGAACAATAGGTTTAATGATTGTGTCCAAGAAGTGCATCTTGAACAAGATGTCCTAAAAGTGTCGAATACAGTCATTCAAGGAAGGAGAGTGAACCACATCCCTTGCTAAGTTAAGGTTGATATGCATGTTTCAAACTAAGTGAGGCCTGATAATTGAACCCCCAAATATGCATAAGCCATGGAGATCCCTATCTAACTCCATCTAAAGTATAAGTATTGGTTAGATAAAGAGCTCTTGGACAAATTAAAAATCATGACCCTAGTTTTACAAAGGTTAACCACCAAATGTCTAAGATCACCAAAACTACACATGGCATTGACCTATCACTAAAGCCCCTTGAGCAAGAGGACTAAGAGGATCACATCAACAACAAAAAAGAGCAAGGAGATCAGGACGTGACGTATGAGACAATCATCCCCCTCTTGTGTCTCCTCCATGAGAAAAGATGCCAACTTGTCTATGTAAATCCCAAAAGGGACAGAAGAGAAAGGGCAACCCTTTGTGACTGGTGCTCCAAATGAAATTATTGAGGTTGTGAGCAATTCGAAGTTGTCCAATGACAAACTTGTAAAGCCTCATGATGACAGACAAAATAGAATTGGCAATGCCAATGTCTCGTAACCTCTAGAATAACGGCTCTCTTGCGGCAAAATCTAAGGCTTTCCAAAAGTCAACAAAGCAACAAAGTCTTTCGAAGAGTAAAGTTGAGCCTCCTCGATAATAGCACCGATATTGGAGATATGGTTGGTAGTTTGGAACTCTAGTTGAAAACTTGCATGTCTTCCAGCACTAAGGTTCCTCCTCTCACAGTAGTTTGAAAGCCATGTTTTAAGCACTGCAGCATAGACCTTGAGAAAAGTGTGCCCAATCATGATGGTTTTGTAATTATCAGGGTCTGATGTATTCCCCAATTTGGAAATGGGGCGGATGATATGATGAAAGTCAGGACCATGAAGAAGGAAAGCTAGAACAAATAAAATGATTAAACAAATCATCAATATTAAAAGTCTAGAGAACTGAGCTACGTTAATTTTCCAAAAGCTTATTTCTGAGGAACTTTTATACTTGGTGGAAATCTTGCTTACTGTTCAAGGGTGATGACTATATAGTTGGGGAATATGTTTGGTCACAGTCCAAGCAATGTTACTTTCAAATTTCAATGCTGAGACAAAACAAGAATTGAGGTCAGCATCTCAGAACAGAGACAACAACCAAAATCTCAGATTCTCAAAGAGACTACAAATGGATACAACAACATCCAATTGAAAAAGAAAAAGAAAAAATACGGTTCACGTCCTCTTATACAAAGAGGGCCTATTGCATCTCCATAGTTGCTTAGTAGTTTGGTATTTATTAAGGACCTATAATCTAGAACCTCTGTTATTAGCTTCAGTATTTATCTATATTTTTGGAAAGGGTAATGGTCAAATATCGTGTATTAACAAATTGCTAAAGAGCTCTAGAATTCCAAATTAACAGGGTTCAGACTTCTGTAAAAATTCAATGACATAAGTTCCTAGTTTAGCATGCATAACAACAACGAAAAACGCCATGCCCAATGATAATCTTACCAATATCAAACTTCTTGATTCTGCGCAGTCATTTAGATTTACAAGGAACCTCTATTTGATGAAAGAAAAGCCAATCTGAATTCTACAGATTTTGGAAGATTATATGCCATCTCATAGTGCCCTGCTGTCAACGCATGAGCATATTTATCAGTTAAGATGTGGCCCATCCTATCCTTACAATAACAGCCTGAGTGCAACTTCGAAGTTCGAAAAAGCCCATAAATTGAACTAAATTTTGAATGAAATTGCTCTCATTTTACACAATATTCTGTTAGAGTAGAAGTCAACTAAGGTTCGTCATACCGAACAGAGTTTGCTGTTCTCAAAAGCAGGTCAAAAGCTTCATAAAAAAAATGTCTCCGCCAAAATTATTTTGGACCATTTCTGCAGAAATGTATTTACAAATGCAATAGGCTAATTAAAATAGAATGACCACACATAAAAAAGTGAAAGTAGGCAATAAGGTGCTTTTAAGAATTTAAAAAATAGCACAAGATCTAATCAGATTTAGTTTGAATTTTCAATTCGCGAGGATGAAAAAAGGGTTCTTCAAGTGTTTGCCAAATTTGGTACACCACCAACTTTAAGGCCGGATGAGAATGCCAGCTCGTCAGGTGGCGAAGACAAGGCCGATAGGTATCCCTTCATTGTTTTAATTGTTTGCTCAATAATTATGCTGCATCCTGAGGACCAAAAACTGTTGAACTCCTCAATTATCAAGATTCAGAACTCCGGTTTTGTGATTAACTGAAGTTTATAATTCTGTACTTTTACTTTGATATAAGTTTATTTGACCAACGAAAACCAAATAAATATAATTTAGCTTTAATTGTGTTAATGCAACTTCCTTGACCGGATCCTCTCAAAAATAGGACGGTTTTACCCACAAATTTCTTCTTTAAACTAAACGCGGTATATGGACTGGTCTGTAAAACTTTTTAGTTTTTATTTATTTGGGAGAAAAAGTATACATATTAATACCCTGTATCACCTACTCGTTACGTTCGACACCGCAACGTGTGCGTTATTTTACACATGATTTGCTTAGTTTGTAGCACAAAGATCGAATCGAAATTTTCAGAAAGCTGCGCCTTAATCCTAACTCTGGCGAACACAATCGAGTGTCATTTTGTTCAAATGCAAGCAATTTTGAATATCTTCATACCTTGGGGCGCTCCATGGTTATGGGGCGGAACTTCTGAGTAAAACTGTCTGCCAAGAGAACGGCCTGTAATGGCACCACGACTTCATCATCGGCCACCTCTGCAACCTTCGAACCCCTTTTCTGCGCCATTCTTCTTCTTTCACCTTCTTTTCTGTTTTTCCTTTTGCTTCTCCTTCTGCTACTGCTGGCGGTTGTGGTGAATTGAAATCATTACCCAAACCCTTCATGCTCTGCTACAGCAGTGAATCTGAAACACCGCTACTGATTGCCATAAGTATTTTCTAAACATCTTTTCTGCCTTTATTTACTGTTATGGTATCATTAATATTTGGTTTGGTTATTTACCATATTAGGCGCACAAAAATTATAGATATTTTATTATTAAAATTAGAGTAGTTTATAATTATTATAATAGTTTAGTTTTAAGATTACCATAAAGTTAGACATTAATGTATAAAATAAAAAAAAATCATATTAAAATTTATAAAATTGTGCATAGCTTTTTGTAATTTTAATTTTTAACCATAATTTTGTAGGGTGATGTATAAAATAAAAAATTCATATTAAAATTTATAAAAGTGTGTAATAATTTTAATAAAAGTGTGTAATAATGAAATGATATTTTAATGTCAATCAACTAAAAATAGTATATGGGATTTCTGGTTTTAATTTTTTGCAATTTAATTTTTTTTTGTTCAAATTGATGATGAGTTGGCCCAATTTTCCAACAATCCTCTCACTGAAAAGACGATTCCATGCCTCAGACGTGCAAAATGTACACACCCGTTCTTTCCAAGTTTCTCTAGGCCTTTTCCACTATCTTGTTTCACACTGACATTGATGCGAGCTAGTTCTTAATTGAGCAATAAGAACCTTTGCCCTCCACGGAATGCTAGCTCCAATGAACTCTTTTTGTTGTAGATCACAAGTAGGGTGGAATTCCTCAATGTAGTACTTCTTCTTCCTACCCAACTCTTTTCCCCATACCCGTTTACAAAACTTCTCCATAACAAAATCTTTTAGCTCCTTGCTATCTAGTGAGATAGACATTGAGGTAGATATTCAATTTTTGCATCCATATGTAGTTTTGTTTCATCCATGTTTTCTTTCTTTCACTCACGCCTTCATTGAAGATAACATTAGGCCATCTACCTACTCTCATTGGCTCAATTATTTTTAGATATCTTGTGAGTCGCACCATAGCAATTGCTTCGATGGGAGTTGCTCTATTTCACTCAACGTTATCTCATAATACCAAATTTTTTATTTTGAACTTGCTCATGATCAAGCGTTTTTGGATTTTCTCAGTTTGTTTCCATTTTGAGACGGGGGTGTTGGTAATTTTAACTTTTAACCATATTTTTTTATGGTCAAGTCTCACTAGCACAATGATTTGAGGATGGGGCGAAGGCTCTTGCACCTATGCTAGGGGAGAAGACATGCTAAAATCTACTCAATTTAGGGCTGGTGTGGCCTAAGCCGGAACCAATCCTCGAGTAACTTTAACGGCTTAGATACCCATAAGTCAGAGTTTCTCAAGTCTAAAAAAAACACAAACAACCTGACAAACAAACAAAAAAAACCATAATCTTAATGATTCAAATTTTAAAAATTAATATTTTTTAATATCATATAACCACACAACACTTAGGAAGGAAACACAATGCTCGTAGTGGTTTTATGTACATTGGAGCATCAACCGGGTATATTACATTAATGTATAAAATAAAAACACATATTAAAATTTATAAAATTGTACATACTTTTAATACTTTTTAATATCATATAATTTTTTAGTCTTAACTATACTGATTTAAATCTAAAAATTTAATGTTTTTTAATATCGTATAACCTTTTAATCTCAACCCCACAGCACTTGGTGGCAAGGAACACAACGCTCCTAGTGGTTTTATGCAAGTTGGAGCATAAGTGGATGTGTTAGAAATTAATGTATAAAATAAAAAATGCATATTAAAATTTATAAAATTGTGCATACTTTTTTTTAATTTTAAACCTAAAATATTTTTTAAATTTATATACTTTTAACTATAATCTTTAATTATTCAAATTTTAAAAATTAATATTTTTAATAGCATATAATTTTTTAGTTTTAATTATAATAATTTAAATTTAAAAATTTAATGTTTTTTAATATCATATAACTTTTTAGTCTCAACCACATAGCATTCGATGGCAAGGAATACAATGTTGCTAGTGGTTTTATGTACGTTGGAACATTAATTGGATGTGTTATTCGGTCTTCTAGATTGGGAGGAAGATATGTAAAAATGATTTCTCTACTTAGTATTGCCATGTAATCGTAGTGGTTTCCAGTTTCAATATGTGTATTGGGTGTTTGTGGCTCTTTATGTAAGTTCTAATGGTGTCATCACTCCAAGTCTAGAGTGAGGAACTAGGGTTTTGATTTTGTGTCTATGGTTCACGGGGTTCGGCGATAAGGGTATGTGGCCACCTAATTCCTCGCCATGTTGAACTCGTTATCTCAGTACCAATACTGACATTTATGATCGAGCTTCTATGGGGACTGGGAACAACCACAGTTCTTCAATCTTGACCTTGTGTTTAAAAGAGCGTGGGTGTAGGCTCTTTCATTTGCCAGATGGGCATATTGGACATGGAAAATTTTAGGGGCTAATATTCGCAAGTGGGCTAATTTTCCATGTTTTTTCCCCAAAAAATATTCGCTAACTTCCATTTTTCGTAAAAATTATTAGCCCAAATTTTATAATATAAAACTATTTTACCTTAAAAATCGCCAAAATTTTATATAGAGACTATATAAAATTATTAGACATTTGAATTATTTTTTACAAAAATATCATCAAATATTTTATAGATTACATATTATGGACTAGAAAGATTTGCCAAGGTTTCTAAAATTTGATATAAATTCCCATCTTTAAATTTTTCTCTGATATTGGAGGTTTATTGGTTTTTGGGTTAGTCTTAGGTTTATTTTCAAGTGCTAGGGTCGAACCTGGTTGTGGGTGGTCATGGTCATAAAAGCGGGTCTAGCGGGGTCAAGTTGTCCTTATGCTAGGGAGGCCTTTGAGGTTAGATTATCTATCAGAGGGTTGCGTGTGTTTCTTGTGGCGGTGTCGGAACACTTAGCCTCTCAATTTGTTGGAATTTTCCCTAGGCTCCAGTCTGAGTGAGAGGTTCTTATGGTTGGGTTTTGTAGGTAGCTTATCTAGTTGTATTGAACTCTAGTGGTGTGGCTATAGTCATTCTACTTGCAAGGTGTATTGTTGTCCAGCTCAAATTGCAATGCTTCACCAACGAGGTAGAATTAGAAGGGGAATTGGAGAGAGGGGTCAGTGGGGTAGGCATCTATTGGGCAACCCAGGCCTTTGCGAGGCCGTAGACCCCAACCTAGCCCAAACACTTGGCACAGAGGAGACACTCCCCTCCCAACACAACCATGGTAGTCAGTTAAGACACATCACTCGACTTGTGGAGTAACTAAGTAGAGAACGACATGATGAAGGAGCGCAATTATTGGTTTTATGAATGATCTTTAGAGTAATTAGTGGCATATGTTTGACCGTTTAGCCAGAATGCATGAGGGGATAGTGGCACTTACAGGAGAAATTGGATCGTCTATAAGGGAAACTGACCCAAATGGAGAAACATGTTCATTGTGATTCTAGGCCTCCTCCATCACGAAGTTTGGGATAGGAGCATCCTACCCCAGTCAATTCCTCTGATCTGTAATTGTTGTTGGTTGCATCTTGATCATGAAGGCCTTCTGGTGCCATGTGTCTTTTCAGTTTTGGTTAGCGAAGCTTTTTTAGCAGCTTGTTATATGTTTTGGTAATTACCTACTGGCCAATAAATCTAGTAAGAGTGAGGCCTATAAAATTTCGGAAAGATGTATTAGCCGATGTAATCTTTTGATATAATGGAAGCTTTTAGATTCTAAGAAAAAAACAAAACCATAATTAAATGGGACAATAAACATTGAGTAGATATTAGTGATTTTAAAATTATTTTTTTATTTATGATTTAGAAGTATTTTTTATTTAATTAATTAAAAATAAATAAAAACTTTAAATTTTAAAAAATAAATAAATAATTTAAAACACCAAAATATTTTAAAAATTTTATACACACACACACACACACACATATATAATATGTTAAAAATGGAAGTTTCCTCCTTATAATTTTTACTAAATTATTTAAAATAATTAAATTTGTTTTACATCCAACAATGTTATTACACAGTATACCCTCAATTAGGCTAAAGGATGTCGAGGAACTCAAACAAGTGATATAAAGGAGCGGGAATTGACCCATCGTCGTCACCTCGCTCAATAAAGGACGGAGGCGTGGTTGTCCCACCCTCCACATGTTCTACATGCATTCTCATGATGAAGCTTGTCAAACACTCCACTATGGCACATCCATTGCGGAGGATGGATCAATTGATGAATGATTTAGAATGGCTTGAATTGTCCATTATGTTCACTTAGGAAGTTTCGAATGCCATTTTCACTCTGCTATAGTGGCAACTTGCCACTCCCCTGCCTTCCTTCCTACTTAGCTTTCTTGTTTGTATCATCTTTTGGAGGGCAGGCCTAGGTCCCCCTAACTTGGCCTCCCCAACGAAGTTCTCCACTTCATGTTGGCTCATTAACTCAGGAGGGTTGGTGATTCTCAGAGGCTCCAAATTGGTGTCACAAAATGAAGAAAGGTGGTGTGGGGAGCTTAAGGTCATGGTACCAGGTTTGTGTTTCAGCAACAAGCACAGTGGTCATGCTCAACCCTCAATTCAAAGCGCCAATTTGTCTTATAAGGTGTGGCCTCAAGTAACATGTTCTTCACTTCTACATGTACTTGGTTCTTCATTCAATGTGGTGGTAAAGTTATTATTTTGGTGGTCATTTACTCTTATTATCTATTTATGTCTCGGTTTGGTGTTATCCCTTGTGTTGTGGTTGTTGCGTTTGCCTCCCTTCCCTATCTTGTGTCATGGCCACCCTCTCAAGCCACCTCGCTCTGCTCTCATTCCACTTCCCTAGTATGTGGTCAAGTGACTCCATCTCCTCCCTTCTTTCACCTCATCCTTGCATTTGTGCTTGACTCCCCTAGGTGGTGTTGCAAAATGTAACTAGTTTCGATCTTCATAATTGTCATTGTACTCATGTCATTATGTATATCTTATGTTATAATAAAAACATTATTTTTAAGCATGGGTTCCATGCTCCATTTTATTGGTCAACTACGTCAAGCATGCATTTCATTCTCCTAAGGTTTGTCAAGTCAAAAGAATAATTTTTAGAGTCAAGAGAGTCTTTATCATTTGTATAAGACCCTATTGGAAAATTGTAACATGTAAAAGATATATGTTTGAGCTTATAAAGTCAAAAGTGGCCTCTAAGACCAAGTCAGCCCTACCAAAGGAAGTCAGCCCAATTTGAGGCTTTTCAACCTCCACAGAAGCATATATATACATAAGTTGCTTGACCTCATTCGAACACACTTCTGTAGTTCGATCTCAAGCAAGAAAGAAGAAGGAAAAAGAAGTGAATGTCTAGGAAGAGCAAGCATATCAAGAAGAAACTGAAAATCTATTTTTTTACCATTCTCTCTCACATGTGTGAAGACTCTAGGGTTTTTGCAGTCATTATAGGGCCAAAAGGCATAAGTCTAAGTTGTAGACTTGGATAGAGGGTTGAGACTTTGATTTGGTCAAGTTTGATTTTCGTTGACATGGTAGACCTTGAATTGCTTGAGGGAAGATCTTTTGGGAGGCTGACACGTGCAAAAAGGCTAGGGTTTCTGCTGTTCTAAAAGGCCGAAGTTGCAGGTATGAAGTCAAAGGCTAAAATTCTAAAATGGAGCAAATTGGAATAGGTTTGATGATCTGGATTTAAACAGGAACGCAACAAATTACAGAGATAACCATATACACAAAGATGCAGCGGAAATAATACTTCATTTCATTAATGGAAAATACTGAAATATGCTTACAACCAGAAAATAGAAATAAACCAGCTAGGGCGATGGTAGCTTATCTCTGAGAAGAGATGTGATGTCTACATGCCTCTGAACTGTGTTACAATGAGGCTCGAAGGCCTATTTATTGTTGAGAAACAATGGAAAACCCTTAACATTCTAAAACCTAACCCTAGGAGATGAAACGCCAAACTGTGGGCTCTGTTTGGGGTAAATTGGTACATCAACTTCCCGGGGTCGTAACTTTGGCATATGATCTCCGTTTGACGCGTACAATAGCTCATTAGAAAGATCTATCCGAGCACTATCGGTTGTAGCTGTGCTGAACATAGGGGAGGCTTTCGTCCCATGTGCGTGGATGCTTTGAGTTATACATGCGCAGAATGTGCACAATCATCCTATTGACAACCTCTGTCTGGCCATCAGTTTGAGGATGGAAGGCTGTGGACTTCGTGAGTTTGGTGTCCAACATTGACCAGAGACTGGACCAAAATGTGCTGAGAAACTGACTGTCCCGATCTGAGATGATAGATTGTGGGATCCCAAAGTGCACCCACACTCGTTCAAAGAAGAGTTTAGCAGTGGCTTCTGCTGTGATATTCTTCTTGCAGGCCACCATAATGGCCATCTTCGAGAACCTGTCGACGACCACAAAAACACAGTCATTTCCATGCTTAGTGGAAGGAAGGCCTGACATGTAATCCATGGAGATGGATTCCCAAGGTCGGCTAGGGGTAGGCAACGGGGTATAGAGGCCGTGCTTCTTAATGGTCGGTTTGGCAATGGCACAGGCAGTACATGATCGGATGTACTTCCCAACATCCTGTCGAAGATTCGGCCAATAGAAATAATTTTGCAGTACTGCCACTGTTTTCTCGACCCCGAAATGCCCAGCAGCCCGACTGTAGTGTGCTTCCCAAATCATCTTGGCACGCTCGCTTGAAGGAACACAAAGGTGACCGAGGTGGCATAATAGGGCATCCTGGAGGTGAAAATCTGCAACATGCCGACCCTCCAAGAGTGTCTGGTATGTGTGGCCGAATTCTGGGTCGCTTTTGTAGAGAAGTGGCCAATCAGAAGTCTCGTGCCCACAAGAGTTGAGCACGGTGGTTAGCGCCATGATCGGTGGTCGACTGAGGCAATCTGCAACATTATTGGTGCTGCCCTTTTTATACTTGATATTCAAGTGAAACTGTTGCAGGTATGTAGACCACTTCTGATGGCGATCATTCTGCAATTTCCCTTGGGTCTGTATGAACTGCAGGGTCGGTGGTCTGTGTGGATGACCGTTTCCTTCCCCAAAATGTAATGCTTCCATTGTCGGCAGGCCTGTACAATGGAATACATCTCTTTATCATAAGTGGGGTACTTCCGGACTGTGTCTGAAAGTGTTTCACTGTGATATGCCATTGGATGTCCATGTTGAGTAAGAACTGCCCCAATAGCATAGTCAGAGGCATCTGTCTCGACCTCAAATGGTTGTTGTAAATCTGGTAACGCGAGCACTGGTGCCGTGCAGAGGCGATCCTTCAACTCCCTGAATGCCTTCTGTTGAGATTCAGACCAGAAGAATTTTGCTTTCGCCCCTCCCTTGGTGACTTGACTCAAGGGCCAAGAAATATGAGAAAACCCCAACACAAACCTGCGGTAGAAGTTGGCCAGACCTAGAAAGCTGCGGAGCTCTGTTAGAGTGGTTGGAGAGGGCCAATCCCGAATGACTTGGACCTTGGCTGGATCGACATGCACCCCCTGTTCATCAATGATGTATCCCAGATACTGAACCTGGGTCATGCCAAAAGTGCATTTCTCCAAATTGGCACATAGCTTGTGTTGCCGCAGTGTTTGGAGAACCTGTCGGATGTGGTGGAGGTGCTCTTCCCAACTCTGGCTGAAGATCAGAATGTCATCCAAGTATACTACTACAAAGGAGTTGGTGAATGGCCGCAAGATGTCATCCATTAGCCTCATAAAGGTTGCAGGAGCATTCGTCAATCCGAAAGGCATGACCAACCATTCGAAGAGGCCCTCCTTGGATTTGAAGGCAGTCTTCCACACATCGAGGGTTCGATTAGTACCTGGTGATATCCTGACTTCAGATCGATCTTGCTGAAATATTTCGCCCCCTTTAGTTGGTCTAGGAGGTCATCAATCCGCGGGATCGGGTACCTATTACGGACAGTGATCTTGTTCAGCGCCCGATAGTCAATACAGAGTCTCCACGTCCCATCCTTCTTCTGTACCAACACGATCGGGCTCCCACAGGGCGATGAACTCGGACGGATGTGACCTTTCTGCAGGAGCTCCTGAATCTGCCTCTTGATTTCATTGTTCTCCAGAACGGAGCGCCGATAAATTGGTCCATTGGGTAGCGGCGCACCTGGGGTCAGATCGATGGAGTGCTTGACTTGACAGTGCAGAGGAACCCCTGCCGGGGAGGTGAAGATGTCCTCGTACTCCTCCACAATCTTGTCCATCTGTAGTTGTCGTGCAGAGGGACCCCGTTTGGAGGCCGCGGCCACTGTCTTCTTCTTTCCTTGAGGGCGTATCATCAGGAAAACAAATTTCCTGGTTTTGGAAATGATCTTACTGCATTGTTTTGCAGTAATCAAAGAGATGGCGGCAGGTGGTGCTACCTCTGGTATCCTGAACAACTTATTTCCCAATGTAATAATAACAGCACGGGGCCTTGATTCATACACAGCATGTCGCTTCCACAAGTATGGTTGTCCTAGTAATACATCACAAACTTCAAGGGGAGCAATGTCACACAATACCTCATCCGTGAAGGGCTTGATGTTGTATGGAAGGCGACACTGCTGGCTCACGCGAAGATCTCGTCCTTGGTGAAGCCACCCAATGGTGTATGGTTGTGGATGTGCTGTGGTCGATAAGCCCAACCGCTTCACGACCTCTGCCGAAATGAGGTTCTTTTGACTCCCGCTATCAACAATGAACTGTATCGGGGAGCCCTTTACCCACATCTGGGAGTGGAAGAGACGCTCCTCCTCCTCTGGATCTTCGGGTTCATTTTTCTGGATCTTTGCGGTAGCAACAGTGGCGCTGGGATCCGCATCAATGATCTGCTTCCCTTTTTCATACCCCTTATCGGGTTCTGACTCAGAGTCGGAACATGCATCTGATTCTGAAACCTTTAGCTCAGCCACCAGTGACTGCTTGGCCCGACACTCACTTGTGTTGTGAGTGGAGCTCTTATGGAACTCGCACCATTTTCCAGTGTCCTTTCTCGGCTTCGCGGCGTTGTTCTTTGCTTGCAGCTTCGGCTGGTTGTCTTGGGCTGTCCCACCTTGGCTTTGTCCTTTGTTCTGTGGTTTAGGGGCACCTTTCCCCTGCTTTGGATTCGCAGATCCAAAGTCTCGCTTCTTTTGTTTAAACTTCTGCTCGACCTTGACGGCATATCGGTATGCTGCGCCGAGCGAGGGGATGTTTAGGAATTGTATTTCTTCCTGGATGTACTTGTGCAGGCAGCCACGGTATTTGAGTATCAAATGTTGCTCCGAATCCTTGATACCCAACTTTGTGCGAAGGGTATGGAAAAGATTGGTGAACTCCGGCACGTCTTGGTCCCTTCCCTGCGACAGCGTGGTCCACTTTATGTATTCATCCTCATAGCTTCCGACAGGGTAGTACTGCTCCTTGATGGCATCCCGGAACAAATCCCAGGTGGGTGCGGCTGAAAATAGTGAGCCAGTACTTTCATCCTTCTGCTCGCAGTAGGTTTCCCACCAGTCCTTGACGTGGGGGGCTGCTTTGAGAAGAGCAAAAACAATCTTTTCCTGACTCGAAAATTCATGAACAGAAAAATAACCCTCTAGCAGATTTAACCATTTATCTACGGCATCTGCGTCTATCTGACCCTCGAATATGGGGATTTCAAAATTAACTTGTACCTTAAAGGGTGTGGCGTTTCCAGAGTAGCTGCTGGAAGCCGATGCGTTGCTTCTGGGTAGCCGCTGAAGGATCTGGGCAAAGTTGTCCATCATCGCGTTCCGTTGTCGCTCGAGGGCTTCTTCGAGCAAGATTTTGATGGGATCTCCTGCCCCCTCGTCTTTCTTCTCGTCCGCCATGGGAGGCCGTCGGGATTTGCGAGGCTGGTCTTGCAAAGGTTCAACCAGTTCAAGCCCTAACTCCTTATATCCCGACCTTGTTGGGGACATGCAAAGAAAAACAGAGACAAAGCAGACCGCTCTGATACCACTGATCCGGATTTAAACAGGAACGCAACAAATTACAGAGATAACCATATACACAAAGATGCAGCGGAAATAATACTTCATTTCATTAATGGAAAATACTGAAATATGCTTACAACCAGAAAATAGAAATAAACCAGCTAGGGCGATGGTAGCTTATCTCTGAGAAGAGATGTGATGGCTACATGCCTCTGAACTGTGTTACAATGAGGCTCGAAGGCCTATTTATTGTTGAGAAACAATGGAAAACCCTTAACATTCCAAAACCTAACCCTAGGAGATGAAACGCCAAACTGTGGGCCCCGTTTGGGGTAAATTGGTACATCAACTTCCCGGGGTCGTAACTTTGGCATATGATCTCCGTTTGACGCGTACAATAGCTCATTAGAAAGATCTATCCGAGCACTATCATTGTTGGAACAAGCAACATCGGTCCATTCCATGGACCCATGTTGCCCCCGGATTCCCCAAAAAACGTCGTTTAGGGCCTCAAAACGGCTCCGGAAGTTCAGGACCCGAAAAACTGCTAAAAATAGTAAGTTGTGCTACAATTAAGGAAACTGAAAATGCTGAGAAAGACAATGGTGGGGGTCCAGGTGGACTTGGCAGGTGGCCACCAATATCCACCTGGATCATTTGACCTTTGTGGACTTGGCCAATATTTGACTTGCATAAAAGTGGTTCTTGGAGGGCTGACTTGGTGCTTAGATGAGGTCTTGACTTTGGTATTGGGGTCTTGGAATTCTCATTTGAACTAATTCTATAAGAAGAGAAGAAATTCTTTTTGGGTTTTCCCATTGGAGGGGTTTTGCCTTGGCTTGGATCCTACTTCTTGTGTCTATTGTCTTTATTATTTCAAATCTTGATAATTGTTTGATAAAAAGATTTAATAAAGACCAATAAGAAGATAACTAAAGTTCACAAGCAATTAAGGATAAGGAGAATTGGTTTAAATAGTTTCCCTACTAGATTCTCCAACATGGTATCATATCTAAGGTGAAGAAAGAGAAGCAACTTGAAGATTATCTTGTTGGCATAAGGGGGGATTGCTTGTCAAGGGGAATCATTTTCAAAAGGACACAAGGAGAGAAGAATAAGACATTTTGACCTAAAAGGGTGGTTACTACATCAAGCTTTCATTAAATACCTCATCATCTTAAGAAGGATCAAGCTCTCACTGAAGGAAGGAAGAATAAGGTCTTGTTGAAGGCTCTTTAGTACACTCCATCATCTTGAAGAGAAGGAAGCATCAAAGAATCTTGGGATCATCATCCACTCTTTGAAGCTGTTGAAGACACTAATGTTGAAGGCATATTATAAGTAGTCATTCTAGAGCATCTTTGAAGTCTCTTTAAAGGTCTTGAATGCATCAAGATAGTTGAAGACATCATCAAGAAGGATACTCATTTGACAAGTAAGTACCTATTGATGGTGTTGGAAATTTGTCAACCAAGGGGGTCTCCCCAATGTGAAGTCTCAATTAGACCTCACACCATTTGAAGAGCGAGCCCCATTCGGAGTATCAGGCTGACCACCATAACTCTATTGTTTGCCTTGGATGTAATGAATAACATAAGAGAGTATGCACATAACCTTTGAAATCAGTAAGTAAGTTGACACTGTGAAACACCAATTGCAATGTGTAAAAGGAGGCTTTCACGAGAGGGGAGTAAAGAGTGAGTCTCTAGAAGGAAAGTAATAGTACTATCCTAAGAGAGGCACACGAGAGCAAGGAAAGATTCATTAATTATCTAGCGAAGTAGTTCACATAGACACAATGATCATTAAAGAAAATACAACACACATTCAACAAGATAAGCACCAAAGACAATGAAGTAGTTCAATTTCGTTTATACAAATGAACATGACATATACTACAAACATCTAAAGAATAGTCTTATAATATTCACGATACATGCATGAAGGTGTGTTGGCTCAACGAGCTTTTGATTATTAAGTGAAATATCCAAGTACACAGTTACAATGGTGAGACACTACCTCCAATAGTGGAACATTAAGTCACTTCTTGCTTCTCTAAAAGAATGATCTTCTCTCCAATGCCAAGCTAGAGAAGGCAAGGCTAGCTCTCCAAAGTCTAAGCCTCCAAAAGCCTTTTGCTTGAGTTATGAGGTTCCTTTCATAACAAGAGGGATGACCTTTCATATCCCTTATTACTCTTGAGTTACCCTCATGACTCTTGGATTCCTAAATGGCCTTTGAACTTCTATTAACTCTTTGGTACACATGTGACCCTTGGACTTCCACATGTTTACATTTTGTCATTTTCTTGAAAATACATAATTACATTCCATGTTGTGTGGCTAAGTACATGGACAACATAGGACTATGTGATGACACTTTGAGAGGCCATGAGTTGGCCACTATGACATAAGACTTCATTGTGATGTCTCCTTGTTGCTATGTCTCTGAAAATTCTTACACTCTGAAGGAACCCCTACTGCAACAAATCTGAATCTACTTCACCTACTTGATTTTTAAATTACATTCATCAAGTTATTCTTCTGAATACTAAAGAAAATTACTTCTGCATCCTACACTAATTAAATATTTTATCTCGTGAAAGAGAAAATAGAACAAAGCACAAGATACATAAGACACACTTATTTTTGGACACAATAGTCCCCAAAAAAACCTAATGCGGGAAAACCGGTGCAGTAGTTTTGAGGGTTTATTATTATGCAGGAGAAATATTTGAATACATATCTAGGATGCTCATCTAACAATCCTTTACAGAGAAGATACTGACATAAAATATGAGTGAGTTTTACCTCACTTCACCCAACAGAATTCAGGCTAATCCGGCACAAGACTGGATAACCCCATCTATTTTTGCGTTGGCTCTGCGTCAGCCCTGTGTCACCTTCTTTGCCCCTCTGCGTCAGCTCTCCCGGCTGTTCCGAAATTTCCCGACAGTTTCGACTATTCTAGCAATTCTGGATTATGCGTGACAGACATCATTTTTGAGTCAGCTCTCCTGGCTATTGTGTTGCCTTTGCGTCAGCTCTCTCGGCTGTTTCGACAATTTCGACATTTTCGGTTGTTCCTGCAGTTATGGATTATGCGCAATAGGCATCTTTTCTATGTTAGTTCTCCCGACTACTGTGCTGCCTCTCTGCAAGCTCTCTCTACATCTTTGTTCTGTATATTCCGGAAAGTCCTTCTCTCGAATTCTCTTTGCCCCTCAGCTACAAGATCACCCCAATTGATTTTCTTCCTAAGAACTTCTCACCTCAGAAAATTGATTTCCTCAATCTCTCTGTGTGTTTCCAAATGAACCCCAAGCCTCCATTTTATACTTTTCCTGTTGAGTCTTCAATGGCTGAGATTAAGTCTCTAATCAACGACTAAGATTAAAACATGACTTGATCCCTTTTCTAGAACATTCTCACCCATATTTTGATTAATACCCATTAATATTTTAATTCCCTAAGTTTAGACTTAGGGTCTCCATTCAAAATATTAATTATTTTAATAAAATATAATCTGAGTGGAATTTCACCAAACAGTTTCTAAGTTCTTTAGAACTCATGTGCCTTAGCCTCTCCACCAATTTTCAAGGCTAGAGCAATTCTGATGCTACAAAAAACTAACAATCCCTCTTAGTGAGGAACGTGCTCTAGCAACAATGTCCACCTGCATGCTGCTATGTTTTTGAAGCATCCCCTTTCTGCACTGTTACTGCCACCAACACTATGCTACTGCTGCCCATGACACTGCCACTTCCACTGTTGCATCTGTACTACATCTCCCTCTCAAATGTTGCATATGCTACGCTGCTAGCACTGCCACTACTAACACTATATCCGTACTGCAACTTAGTTGCTGAGAGAAGCAACTGAAAAAAACATCCAAAATTAGTTGAACTTAATTGTGTTCAACATAATACCATGAATTTTGGAATCTGACTGCTCTAGTCTCTGACCCTTTGAATCTGCTGCGTTACTGCTGACTTATGCACTACTGCCAACCTTGCTATGCATTGATCAGCTCCTGGCCTCGAGCTACTGTATCTCTCTCTCCAAACAATCCACTGCATTATCTGACACTAAGTCCATCTCGCTTCTAATGAATCTTGCGCTCCCGTAGCAAGGAATTGATCCAAGAGTTGCACTCCTCAAGGATCCTGCCCATTTGTATCTCTTTCAAACTACAACTATAAATCTCCCCACCTCCCTCCTCGAGATGTGGTTGCCATCTCTGCCAAATGTCAAATGACCTCCTCTCTCCTCTGCACAACACTAGAATGACCTACGTACTCCCTATTGGAGCTTGTAGATCTGCCCCTCTCCGTTGTTATTCAATAAGTGAATATTCAGACTCCTTGGTTGGAAGTCCTCTAAGGAGAAAATTCCCATTCTATCTGTCTTCGCTCTTTTTCGACGGATTTTTGCCCCGACAGAAATTGGGCCCTTCAAGCATCGCACTGAGGCTCTGCATCACTCCCTCTACCTCTGCAAACTCACGAACTGGAAATCGTACCTCTATGTCGTCTCACTCAAAGAGAGATTTCCTCGAGTTTTCTTCTCGATGAGGACTATGGAATCCCTTCAAGGGGATTCGAATTGCTGCCAAGTGCAACTCTCGACCTCACTGCTCAGCACTGGATCTACTCTTCCTATTTCAAAATCAATGCTCTAATAACATGTGAAAATTCCTACACTCTGAAGGAACCCCTACTGCAGCAAATCTGAATCTACTTCACCTACTTGATTTTTAAATTACATTCATCAAGTTATTCTTTTGAATACTGAAGCAAATTACTTCTACAGCCTACACTAATTAAATATTTGATCTCATGAAACAGAAAACAGAGCAAAGAACAAGATACATAGGACACACTTATTTTTGGACACAACAGTCCCCGGAAAAACCCAATGTGGGAAAACCGATAGCAGTTCTGAGGATTTATTATTATGCATGGCAAATATCTAAATACATATCTAGGATGTTGATCTAGCAATCATTTACAGAGAAGATACTGGCGGAAAATCTGAGTGAGTTTTACCTCACTTCACCCGGCAGAATTCCGGCTAATCCAGCACAAGACTGGTTGACCCCGACTATTTCTATGTTGGCTCTACATCATCCTTGTGTCACCTTCTCTGCCCTTTTTGTTAGCTCTCCCGGCTGTTTCGGCAGTTCTGGTAGTTCCTGACAATTTCGGTTGTTCTGGCAGTTCTAGATTCTGTTTGACAGGAAACTTTTCTGTGTCAGCTCTCCTAGTTACTGCGTTGCCTCTACGTCATCTCTCCCAGTTGTTCTAGTAGTTCTGACAGTTTCGGTTGTTCCGGTAGTTCCGACAGTTTTGGATTCTACATGACAGACAACTTTTCTGTGTCAGCTCTCCCAGCTACTGCGTTGCCTCTTTGCAAGCTCTCTCCGCCTCTTGTTCTGTATTTTCTGGAAATTCCTTCTCGTGGATTCTCTCTGCCTCTCAGCTACAATATCTCCTTAATCGATTTTCCTCCTGAGAACTCACCTCAGAAAATTGTTTTCCTCAATCTCTCTGTGTGTGTTTCCAAATGAACCCCAAGCCTCCATTTTTATTTTTCCTGTTGAGTCTTCAATGACCGAGATTAAGTCTCTAATCAATGGCTAAGATTAAAACATGACTTGATCCGCCTTCTAGATCATTCTCACCCATATTTTGATTAATACCCATTAATATTTTAATTTCCCTAAGTTTAGACTTAGGAACTCCATTAAGAATATTAATTATTTTAATAAAATATAATCGGGTGGAATTTCACCAAACGTTTATGGGTTCTTTAGAACTCATGTGCCTTAGCCTCTCCACCAATTTTCAAGGCTAGAGCACTTCCGATGCTACCAAAAACTAACAATGTCTTGCATTCTTGATGATAGATCTGATCACCCTCCAAAGGGTCTTGGATCAATGTTGGAACCTTCTAAGTCATCATGAAATGTCGTCATTCTGTCATGGTACATGATCTCTTTATGTCTTCAGATGGTTTTTATTTATGCTTCTTTGTTTCTCTCCTTGACATATTCCTTTGAGTGTCACCTTGCCATGTTGAAGTGGCACACCTACCAATGAAGTTCACTCATGAAAATGTATAATAAATCTAGAAATCATCTATTCTACCCCTACTTTTCTCATGGAAGAAGTTGATTTTGATGGGCTTGAGTAAGTGCTGAGAGAGAAAGGCTTGCTAATAATTTCGAAGTTGAGTTGAATAGTGGCTAAGGGAGACACCACTACTCACTAGAAATGCGCAATGTGTTATAAGGAGGGGCTCTTCAGGTTCCATCGCAGTGAGAAAGTGAAAGAGACAAGGTTGATGAGCCTGCTAGCTAAACCTACGCAGTGCTCAAGGGACAGAGAGATAGTAACTACGCAGGTGAGCTTCACAGTTGTGATATTCCAAACTGGAATCCTATTGCAGCAACTGGAAAGTATTCTCCTAATTGTTAACTTTATTTAACAATTTATTTGTAGTTTGCTATGACAAGTACTAAATAAATCTCACTGTAATCTACACAAGTAAAATTGCGAAAAAAAACAATGCGTCGGAAAATGAGAAATGTTAGCACACACATAAAAACAACACATTTTTTTTTGACAAAAGTCCCTGGAAAAACCAAACTTGGGAAAATCGGTGTACCAGCTGAGGGTTTTATTATTAAGTAGCAGTGAGAAATTATGAGTAAAAATCGATGCCGAAATATGGCAATCCTACAAACAAAAAATACTAGCAAAAATCTAGTGAGGAGGTTTCCTCACCCAATAGGCAAACTCCCAACATGACTTGCCTTCATAAATTCGACCCTCTAACACTCTACGTCAGCCTATGCACTGCTTTGCGTAGCCTGCTAGATGTCTAGCCTCATACTGGTCTCTGATGAAGTCGTTCTGCCTTTTGCTACCCAGAAAGATGCTTCTTTGACACTCTGAGACTCCTTCTCGGCCGCTGGAACTGAAAACATCTCTCCCTCTCAGCAAATCGATATTACCTCTAAAGGTTGCTACGCTGCCCCAACGTAAGCCTCTCTGCAGCTCTTCTACCTCTCTGCAAATGCACTCACTGGATCTAGAATTCCTCCTCGAGCCTCACTGTCTTTGCCCCTCTCTCACTGCTTCAATCTCTTGCTCTCTCGCCGACAACTAACTGCTGCTACTTTGGAAATCGATCTGCTTAGAAATCGAACTGCTCAAGTGTGTTCTCCATTACCACATCGACCTCCTCTTATAATCCTTTGTTGGAGCACCAACGACCAAGATTAAAACATAATCAATGGCTAGGATCATCTCTAGATCGATCAGTGTGAGTTTCTAGATGATTCTCGCCTTGACTTAATTAATATTAATTAATTAACCATATTCCCTAAGTTTGGACTTAGGAAATATTTTAAAATTGGTTAATAATTTAATTAAGTCATTTTTAGGTGGAATTTCCAAAAATGGTTTTTGGGTTTTGGAGATCTCATGTATTTTAGCCTCCACACAAATTATAGTGGCTAGTACACATCTGATGCTACAGAAACTAACACTCCCTCTTAACGAGGAATGTGTTTTAGTGCTACTGCACCCCCTGTAGCAGCACCCTTTCTCTGCATCATCTCCTGTCACGATGTTGATGTCTGGCCATACTTCCCACCAACCACTGCCCAACTCTGATATATGTTGCACATGTGTTGTTGTTGACCTTGCTGAATTGCTGCCAACGTTGCATATACACTGCAACTCCCTCTCATTTGTTGCAGCCGCGACTAGAACATCTACAACTGAAAAGCATCCAAAATATTGAATCAATTGTGATCAGTATAATGCATCTGTCACCCGAGTCTCTAACTGTTGTTAGTATCTGCACTATCACTGAAGAATTTGCGTTGCTACTGACTCTGCATTGTGCCAACTACATTGCTGCCAACTCTGCACTACACTCCCCAGCATCTTACTGCTACTAGTCTCTGCATTTGTCTCTCTGGCATTTGATTACATCAATTGTGACTGATCCATCCTGCTAGTGAATATTGTGGGTCCCCTGTAACAAGGTATTGATCTAGGAGGTGGACTTTTCAAAGATCTTGCCTATATGTAGCGCTTTGTGGCTACAACACCAAGTCACCCCACCTCACTCTTGGAGGTATATAGGCAAACATCGTGAAGTCTTCCTCCAGCCTGGAGGAAAGCCTATCGATCTCTGCTGAAGCTTCTTGCTAGTCCTGCTACTCCTCCTTGTCCTTCTTTATAGAGGATAATGGATAATGTAGTGAACAAGCTCACCACATATGAAGCACTTGACCTTTGAGAGGTCCTTCTTCTTATTCCTCTACTCCCCTTGTCCTTGAATGGGACCCTTAGATGTGAGGGCTACATTCTCCTCCTCCTTCACCTGCTTCGATTTGTTGTTGCTACCACTGATGGAGCTCTTCAATAAAACTCATCTCAACTGCTCCTACTGCAAATTGTCCCACATCTCGCCCCGACTTGGCAAGGTATATTTGTCCAAGATACTTTGAATGAATACTTGCCACTCCTCTGAGACAATGTTGAGTGCTAATTTCACTAGATCCATGGGTTGCGGCACTGCCCCAACAATTGACAATTGACCTCGGACCTCCTGAATCTTGGTGAGGAAGGGATTTATGCCTTCCCTCTTCTGCATCTTGATGCATCTCAGCTTCTCCTCTAAGTACATCTTCCACTGCTCGGAAGTACCTTGGTATAGCGTGGAGAAAGTATCCCACATATATTTGGTTGTTTCCTTGGCCACTATATGCGAGACAATATGATCTCGGACTCCATCTAGGATCAACTGCGTCGCCCGTGCAATCTCCTTTTTGTACTCTTTCAACTAATTTGCATCTGTGGGAACTGCTATGACCACATCATTATAAGTTTTCAAACCATATTCATTTAGAAGGAAGGACATCCTTGCCTTCCAAATGACGTAGTTGGAAGCTCCATCCAACCTATCCTAGTCACGAATCCTAGGAGCGACTGTCTCAACAATCTGTCAAAACTTTCCTCTTTCCTTCGCTCAGCTACTGCTTTGCTATTCGCACTCCCTTCTGG
Source organism: Pinus tabuliformis (assembly GCA_031772625.1). NCBI lineage: Eukaryota > Viridiplantae > Streptophyta > Pinopsida > Pinales > Pinaceae > Pinus > Pinus tabuliformis. Next base: position 911,075,139 of record CM062814.1, on the reverse strand, counting down.
AGTGAGAGGATCTTCTCACAACAACTATTGATCTGCAAGGTAAAAATCGAACTTCTTGAGACTAGAAGTTCCCTTAGGAAGATTTTTCCTTTGTGTGTGCTCTTCTCTATTCCACCCCGATGTTGGCTCTACTCTAGCAAACTGTTGCAAAACCACTACATCCAACTAGAGATCTACCCAACCAAAGTACTGAGCTTCTCCCTCTGCATCTAGAATTACTCAATCTAGAGAGATCGAATTTTTTTTGCCCCTCATTTAGAAAAATCGAACCCCCACAAGTAACTTCGCCTCCTGACAGAATGAATATGTTGCCCTTGGGAATTTCGGCCCTCTGCCCACACTAAGGTGCGAAATTCCATTCATTTCGCCTCTGAGCTCTCCGGCTAATCAACTGCGCTTTGATACCATGTGAAAATTCCAAACTAGAATCATATTGCAGCAACTGGAAATTATTCTCCTAATTGTTAATTTTATTTAACAATTTATTTGCATTTTGCTATGGCAAATACTGAATAAATCTCACTGCAATCTACACAAATAAAATTGTGGAAAAAATAATGCATTGGAAAATGAGAAATGCTAGCACACACACATAAAAATAACACAATTATTTTTGGACGAAAGTCCCCGGAAAAACCCAACTTGGGAAAAACCAGTGCAACGGCTAAGGGTTTTACTATTAAGCAACAGGGAGAAATTTTGAGTACAACTAGATGCCGAAATATGGCAATCCTACAGAGAAAAATATTGGCAAAAATATAGTGAGGAATTTTCCTCACCCCATAGGAAAACTCCCGGCATGACTTTCCTTCATAAATTTGGTGCTTTGACCCTCTACGCAACCTGTTAGACGGCTAGCCTCAGACTGGTCTCTGATGAAGTCGTTCTTCCTTCTGTTGACTGGAAAGATGTTTCTTCGGCACTCTGGGACTCCTTCCTGTCCTCTGTAATTGAAAATGTCTCTCCTTCTCAACAAATCGATCTTGCATCTAGAAGTTGTTGTGTTGCCTCAGCGTCAACCTCTCTGTGGCTCTTCTGCCTCTCTGCAAATGCACTCGCTGGATCTGGAATGCCTCCTCCAACCTCACTATCTCTGCCCCTCTCTCACTGCTTTGATCTCTAGCTCTCTCTCCAGCAACTAATTGTTGCTACTCTGGAAATCGATCTGCTTAGAAATGGAATTTCTCAAGTGTGTTCTCCATCACCACATCGACCTCATCTTATAATCCTTTGTTGGAGCACCAACGACCAAGATTAAAACATAATCGATCGCTAGGATCATCTTTGGGTCGATCCATGTAAGTTTCTAGATGATTCTCGCCGTGACTTAATTAATACTAATTAATTAATCATATTCCCTAAGTTTAGACTTAGGAAAAATTTAAAAACTGGTTAATAATTTAATTAAGTCATTTCTAGGCGAAATTTCTAGACACGATTTTTGGGTTTTGGAGATCTCATGTATTCTAGCCTCTCCATAAAATTTTGTGGCTATCTGGTGCTACAGAAACTAACAACATTGACTAAGGGAAGGTCTCACTTTGCACTAGAACTGTGTAATGTGCAAAAGAGGCCAAGCAGGACAAGTTGACTGCGCAGTGAGGGATTCCAGTCATCAGAGGAGCAAGAGTAGGAACTACAACTTCGAAATGCACAATGATTGAAGGGTAGAATACTGTGCTTGCACAGTTGAGGATTTTAGTGTCTTAGGGATGGATTAATTATTGGCTAGAACTACGCAATACACAGAGGGAGGCTCACTAGAAAGGAAGATTGCGCAAATGGCTGAGGCAACTAGCAAAAAGTCAAGTCGCTTTGCCAAGAAGGTTCCTACTACACTGTGAAGGAAGGAGAACCTTTTCATTGTGTAGTTTTCTTTTGCAAGGGGATAAATGAGGTCCGTTTTGTCAACTAGAAGTGCTCCATGCACTATGCAAGGCAAAATTGATCAAGGCTCAGTGTAGTAAGTCGATACAAGCAACAAGGTTTAGTGACCATGTTTTGAAGGTTCTCAATGAGAAATCATTGGAGTTGACTTGAGAAAAGATTTAGTGCACAAGTTTAGGAGGGAGATATTTCATCAATGAGGCTCATGGATAGGCAGTGATCATCACCTGGTGAAAGATCAATGGTCTCATAAGTTGCATCTCACAGGAGGACCAAGAGGAGCTCTAAAATGGCTAAGTGTGGGACCAGTGGAGTAGGAGAGGAAAAGACATCCAAACAAGTCCAAAACATAGGTCACACAAATGAATGCCATCAATAAAAGCCATGGGAATGTGGAGGACTCAGAATCAACAATCGCACCTTGAAACAACAACAAATCAACGTTTCTTTCTAAGTTCAATAGTTAAAACACAACATTGCGACACTTAGAACACAAGTTGCGATAGAAGTGTCGAATACGACTAGAAAGTGTGCTAAGTTGTTGGAATGTGTCTAAATCATATTCTTATGATATATAGGACCATCTAATGCAAAAGAGTGTGTTAGGGTTACCTCTAGTGATGTGCAAAGGTGCAACACATACGAGAGTGGAAATAGTTAAAAGCGACACTTGCAACAGTGAGAAAAAGTGAAAATGACACTTGCAAAAGCTAAATAAAGTGAAAGCAACACATGTTAGAGTGAATATGAAGTGAAAACGACTCTTGTTAAAGTGAAAGCAAGAAAAAATGACAACCGCGAAAGTGAAATCGACACGTGTGAAAGCAAAGGTGCGCAAAAGCGACAGTTGAGAAAACTCACTAGAATAGCAGTACAATTACAACCAAAGTGAGAGGGATTGTCAAATGATATTGCACACTACCTGTCGGCATAATTTGCGCAACTTTCTGTACTAAACATTGTGCAAGAACTGCTCCTAGAGATTGCAGAAGCCTTACTTTCAGGAGTTGTGCAATGCCTATCTAAGCTTGCATAGAAAGGGGTGCATTTATAAAATCACCAAAAACTGAGAATGTATGACCAAGTGACTTTGACACTTTGAATCTCAGAAGAAGACTTGAGTGCTTAACAAAAATAAACTGACCATGAAGTGACCATGGAACGACAGATCACAAGATCCTCGATAGGCTCCAAAATTCAAGTATGGGCATAAATTTTGGAGGGTGTTTGTCGCAGTGACAAAAATACCATTTTGTTCTCCATGTCTCAATATACAAATCAAATGGCTACATTTTGCAAGGAAAGTAACAAGCTCATTAGATCAACAAACTTTCTAGCATGGAAGAAGAGGATTGATTTGGTTCTCACATAAAATGAGGCCATGGAATATGTTCTTGGTGAAGTGACTCAACCAGAAAAAGAGAAGACTTAAGAATTAGCAAAGATAGAAGAAGGGAGAAGTAAGGGCACAAAGGATTCTTATTGAATCCATAAAAGGCCATCTCTTTCCCTTTTTTGTTGATTTGAAGTCATCTAAAGCAATCTATGATAGGTTGGTAAAGTTGTACTTTATAAGTACATTAGGTCAAAATATATCCTTGAGGAATCAACTATATAGAATAAGGAAGTCAAAGGATGAAGATATGGCCAATTATCTTGTGAATATCTCATAAATAAGGGACTAGTTGCAAGGTCTTGGGGAAGCCATTTCCGATTCAGAAATGACTAATGTATTAAATGCTTTGCCATATGATTGGAGCAGTTTTGCAAGTAGTGTTTACTCAAGAAAGGATACTACTCCTTTTAATGAACTATGGGCTTAATGTATCTTGGAAGAAACAAGGATAAGGCAAAGGATGGCACCAAATCAAATGAAAAATATCAATATTTTGTTTTAAAGTCCAAGAAGAAGAAGAAAGGGAAGTTTGGAAAGTCCAAATGAAAACAAGATATGTCCAAGATACAATGCGTTGGATGCAATGAGTATGGAAATTTCAAGAGGGATTGTCCAAACAATAAAAACAACAAAAGAAAGGAAAGGAGTGAAGCTCACATAGCTAAAGAAAAGGAAGAACATGAGCATAAACCAAAAGGAGAAGATCCCAAAGATCTTTATTATTGAAGGAAGCTCCATCTCTAACAGGTTCACTTACAGTTTGTCTTTCGTTTATTAGAAAGTAGAGCAGCTTGCACCGTTGTATTCTCTAGAAGAGTCTTGATTTCTGTAAAACATGACATCATAGAATAGAGTCTACATGATCAAGTTGCTTTGGAAAAAGTCATCTAGCTCATAAGAATGAGAAATCTTGCTCATCATAATTCATCCAAGCATTTTCAAACATAATGTTAGAGGTAGTCATCTTGCAAAAAGTATCATCAAGATCCTCCAATAAGAACTATCATTTAGGAAGGTTCTTGAAGAAGCATTATGACATGATTGATATTTCATATAGTATGGAAACAATTGTCTTGAAGGATGATGAAATGATGATAGTCAAGTTGCAATTTGAGAGGCATAATTAAAGTCTTTTTCCTCCCAATGCAAACTTATCTTCGATAAAGAAAGAAGCAAGCCCATTTAAAGAAAGGATGGCAAGATTTTCAATGGTATGGAATTCATATTTACAAGAATTTAGCTGAAATAATTGTTCATGAGAATGTGCTCGATAACATAAGCATGAAAAGGCTTCCATGTACTTACTACTTGGAAGAAGAAGTTTGGCATGCTTTGGAATGGTTAAGGATGAAGACTCTTCCACAAAGTGACACAATTTAGAAATGATGTTATTGATCAACATCGAGCATGGTTTCCTGAAGAAAGAAAGAGATTTGATAATGACAACTCCAAAAAGAAGTAATTGCAGCTTATTGGCTAGTTTGTTCCATGAGCACTTAGATTAAAAGTGATTAGAATGGAGAAGGATCTTTGGTAAAAATATGCAGATAGACCATGCGAAAGGATGTTGATCTCAAAAGTAAGCAAAACCCAAAGAGGCCATCATATTGAGGTAATTTTGATATTGGTGTCTTGGTTTTGGTTATCTGGTCAATATATGTTTGTGCTACCTTGAAGGAAATTTCAGAAAATCATAATGGCAATTGAGGCAAGTATATATACAACTATTGGATTTGAACTCAATTAAATGAATACATGGATTGAGTGGATGGTTTTGGTAATCCTTAAAGTATTGTATGGTCGATATGTTTACATCGTTTTGGGATTAAGAGGCAGAAGTACAAAGAGATAACCCAATGTTCATATGAACAATGAAGATCAATTTCATGATTAAGCTCTACTTTAATTGGCTAAATATAATGCCTTTGTTGATGATGGCTAGAGGAAAGTGATATGGAAGGTTGATGGCCTGAATCCTATCTTAGTTTGTCTCCATTACATTCAGGAAGATGAAAGCTCGATTTCATGAAGATACAAAGAAGAGGAGGAGCCATATATCTACCTAAATATCTCCATGAAGGACTACTAACCTATGTATTGGTGACAACACACTAGAAAAATTCCCAATTGAAAGGAAGTAAAACAATATCCTATATGATTTAGAGGGAGTAAGAAGTACCCTTAAATGTTTGAGAAGGAGCAAGGATCTATTCCCCATTCTAGAGGGAATGAGATCTCGTCTCTAGGTTGAGAGGAGTGATATTAAAGACATCATATTCTCCATGTGTTATGCACTAGACCAGGACTAACAACCATAAGTATTAATGAAGGCACTAGGTGTTGGAAATAATACTGAGAGGGGGGGGGGGGGGGTGAATGAGTATTAGCAAGTCAATAATATTTCATTTCCATATTCTGATTCATATACGCTACTTCAGTTAATGAACTTTTGTGTATAGGCAACTGTATATAAGGCAACTAGCGTACACCCTGTAAACTTATAATTTAGTTAATTCTTCATAAGTTGATCTTTAATATGTGCATCAGAACCATATAAACAGTAACCAGGAGCAGTAAAAACAGAACAGACAGTCACACACATGAACACAAGATATAAGGTGGAAACCCAATGTGGGTGAAAACCACCTGCTGCAATCGTCTCTATCTTTCTTTTAATAAGAAACTTCTTTTTACAATATTTTGTACTGGTGCAGTCTTATACCAGTACGTAGGCTTCTACCTGTAGAAGGCTACAACCTTCTCTCGTTCTCCAGCTTCTCTTGGAAGGGAGCTACAACCCCTTAGCTCTTGTACTAGCTGATGTACTAGTACGTAGGTGCTGACCTACAGAAGGCTACAACCTTCTCTTTTCTTCCAGGGACCATGTTTCATAAATTTTCAGACTGGATCCATCAATAACATCAATCAAACATCAAATATATCTGCATCAACCAATCTCCTTTGCGCCAACCAAAAACTGAATCAAACAATCACTTCTCTTAATGTTGTAACTAGAATATAGTAACAGTAACTAGAACCCAAGCCAGAACCCAGAACACTGCAACAGCAATCAGAAGTAGCTAAATCATATTTTATGAGGTGTACGCTACTTCAATGTGACGAACCTACATGCATACGCACTTGTATCAAGGCAAACGTGCGTATACGTACTTTTGAAATGCTGAACCGACGTGTATACACGCCTTTGCTATAAGGAACCTGCGTACAGATCTGTAAATGATGATTTAACCTTTACAATTATTCAAACATCACATATACCCAGATCATTATATTTACAGATTGCGACATGCGCCAAGATAAAATACCAAAACCACACAAAGATACTTCTCTTCAAGCCTTAAGATCTTGACCCATCAATAGAACTTATCCTTCATCAAGCGCTCAGGTTCATCCTTGATTCAGATCTAGCTGTGCACCATAACCAAATAACCTGTAATCTAGATCTTGCTCTTCATTAGATATGCAATTCGTAAGTGCCTTTGCCTAATGATCTTCTCCTCCTTTTATAGTCCTAGGCCTTACTCAATACCATGGTCCAAAACCACTTAGAATCAATACCTTGGTCCAAATACCTGGGGTCAACACTTCGGACAAGATACCTTGGACCAATACCATGGGTCACAATACCATGGACCAAATACCACGGACCAAAACCAAGTTTTCCAACATGTACGCGCCTTTCCTTCCGTGAAAGTGCGTGTGTACGCATACACGCCTTTTAGTCTGCAAACCCGCATGTACACGCGGCTTGGTCAATGGGAACCTGTGTATACCTTTCTTTCTTCATTCTGCGAGCCTGAACTGTGATCTGTCATCTGTGAGAGTTGCCATCAAGGACAACACCTGTGTCATAGCGCCAAATCTATGTCATAATGCCAACAATCTCCCCCTTTGGACTTGATGGCAACCCCAAGTCACTCTCCCCCTTTGTCATCAAGGGCAAAGGGTTATGCTCCCCCTGAGTGCATGCTGAATTCTTTGATATGCTGAAGTGTGCTGTCCATGCTCCCCCTGACTGCAAGCAAGGTCTGCAAAAAGATGTTCTACAAGAAGAACATGACTCTATACATCATAAATGACCTTCCTATCACCAAAGACTCATACATACATCCATCTCCCAACCAAGTGGGGATATACCAAGATTGACTCATCCACCCAACCAAGTGGGGATATACCAAATGTTTATACATGACAAAACAAGAACATTACATCATTCATCCCATGCATAGTGGGGAATCAAAATAGGTCGTTTCATGACCTTGATAATAAAAGATATACATGACATAGAGACAAAATATCTAAAACAAGACTATGATAGTTATCAACAACTATCATTAGCAGCATTTGTCAATCACCATCCAGATCAGCAACCATGATCTTTCTCTGCACCTGTTCCACCTGAATCTGTGAATTTGTACCAAGATCTTCTAAGATAATGCCAACAATGCATTATTAGAAGTATATGCTCCCCCTGAACCTGTGCCAGATGATCACTGTCAGACCCATATCAGACTCTTTTCATCCTGAGTCTGGCCCACTGTTTTTCTTCAAACCAACATATACGCGACTGTATCCACAGAAACCTGTGTATGTACGCGGATACGCTTCATGAAACTCGCGTACAACCATTTTTCTCTTAAATAGATAAGTTTCAACAGCAAGATGATGCATCAACTACTCCCAGCTTCTGTCTGAGATATTCAAATGTCTCTCTGGGCAGTGGTTTGGTGAATATATCAGCAACCTGTTCCTTGGAGGGAACATACTCCAATTTGACCTTTTTTTCAAGCACTTGTTCACGGAGAAAATGATATCTGATAGGTATGTGCTTGGTCTTGGAATGCATGACTGGATTCTTTGAAATACTGATTGCACTTATATTATCACATAGAATGGAGATGGGTGGAGTACAGGTGATCTGAATGTTTTGCAATGTTTGCATCATCCAAAGGAGTTGTGTGTAGCAAGATGCAGCAGCCACATATTCTGCTTCAACTGTAGATAATGCAATTGAACTTTGTTTCTTGTTGAACCAAGATACTAATCTATAGCCCATATAAAATGCACCACCATTAGTGCTTTTTCTGTCATCCACGCTTCCTACCCAATCTGCATCTTTATATGCATGAAGTGTAAGATTTGTATCTCTAGGATACCATAAACCAAAATTCTGACTTCCTTGAAGATATTTGAAAATCCTTTTGACTGCCTGAAGGTGTGATTCCTTTGGATTTGCTTGGAATCTTCCAACTATTCCCACTGCATGCATGATGTCTGGTCGAGTACCTGTTAGATAGAGCAAACTGCCAATCATGGATCTGTAGGTTTGTTGATGTACTGTTGTTGATTCATCATTTGAGCTGAGACTGCATCTTGTTACCATAGGAGTACATAATGGTTTAGAATCTTCCATGCCATATTTTTTCAAGATCTGCTTGAGGTACTTGGTTTGTGATAGAAATATACCATCTTTATTTTGTTGAACTTGTAAACCAAGAAAATATGTGAGCTCACCAAGCAGGGACATTTCAAATTCTTCCTGCATTACCAAAGCAAAGTTTTGACTCATGGCTTCTTCATTGCTACCAAAAATGATATCATCAACATACAAAACAAGTATTAGTAGTTTATCATTGTCAATCTTTGTATATAGATTGCTATCAGTTGATCCTTTAGAAAAACCTTGTTGATGGAGGTATTTGTCAAGACGGTAATACCAGGCCCTTGGAGCTTGTTTTAGACCATAGAGAGCCTTTCTGAGTCTGCATACAAGTTTTGGATCATTTCCAAGGATGAATCCATCTGGTTGCTCAATATATACTTCTTCTTCTAAGTCTCCATTAAGAAAAGCAGATTTTACATCCATTTGGTATACTTTGAAGTTCTGAAAGCTAGAAAGAGCAATGAACATTCTTATGGCTTCAAGTCTAGCAACAGGTGCAAAAGTTTCTTCAAAATCTATACCTTCTTGTTGAGCATATCCTTTACAAACAAGTCTAGCCTTGTTTCTAATAACTTCTCCATTTTCATTTAGCTTGTTTTTGAATATCCATTTGGTTCCTATGATATTCTTATCATGAGGTCTAGGAACTAATTCCCAAGTATTATTCTTTTCAATTTGCTCAAGCTCTTCGTTCATGGCCTTGACCCAACATTCATCTTTGCATGCTTCATGTACATTTTGAGGTTCGATGGTGGAAAGTAATGCTAGATAGCTTGAAGCTTCTGTAATAGTTCTTCTTGTTTACACACCTGCCTCTTTTTGTCCCAAAATTTGAGTCTCTGGATGATTTTTCTGCACATACCTGGATGGAGTCTTTTCTTCTACCGTTATCTGTTCTTCTGGTGCTTCATTGGTTTCTTCTTCAGAATTAGTTTGATTTGATGTGGAAGGATAATCCTCATCTTCTTCATAATCTTCAGTTTTTACCTACTTTGGATTTTTGTCTGCTTCATCAACCATACTTTCAACAATTTTTCCAAGTCTTTTATTATAACACTTATATCCTTCGGGAAGAGTAACCAAGGAGAATGCCTTCATCTGCTCTAGGTTCAAACTTGTCCTTTTGATGTAACATTTGGTTCCAAAAACTTTGAAGTATTTTACAGTAGGAGTCTTACCATACCAAAGTTCATGTGGAGTTTGAGTGATGTTTACCCGAATGTTTGTTTTGTTGAGAATAGTGACGGCAACAAATGCAGCTTCACCCCAGAAGGTTGCAGGAGTTCCAAACTCATCTAGCATGGCACGATCCATTTGTTGAATAGTTCTGTTCATTCTTTCTACCACTCCATTTTGCTGAGGAGTCCTTGCGGTAGAGAATTCCCTTTTTATTCCATGTTCTTCACAAAAGTCGAAGAATTCATCTGAGGTAAATTCCCCTCCTCGATCAAACCTGAGGCATTTGATTTTGTGATCTGATTCATTTTCAACCAACGCTTTGAAGGCTTTGAAATTTTCAACCAACGCTTTGAAGGCTTTGAAATTTTCAAATGCTTCATCTTTATGCTTTAGAAGTCCTATCCAACACATTCTGGAAAAGTCGTCAATGAACAATATAAAGTATTCTTCTCCACGAGGTGACCTTTTCCTTGATGGACCACATAAATCAATATGAACAAGTTCAAGAGGCTTACTAGCTGATCCTTCCTTCTCAGGGAAATGAGCTCTGGTTTGCTTACCAAATTGACATGATTTGCATATTGTATTTTCTAGAATGCTGATATCTGGAAGATCATGAACAACCTTGTATCTGCATGCTTTTCTTATTTGAGAGAAGCTTAGATGCCCCAATCTTTTGTGCCATAGCCAGTGTTCATAATTTTTGCTTAGTTAGCACTGTTGCTGACCTCCCTTGAGTATGTATAGGTTATTTGGAGTTCTTATACCTTTGATCACTGTTTCTCCTGTATCAAGCTCACGAACAACACATCCATTTGATCGAAATACTACCTCATTTCCTTGATCACACATTTGACTGACACTCAATAGATTATGCTTTAGACCATCAACATACATAACATTCCCAGCTTTAACCTTTTCTTTTAAGAGAACAGAGCCTTTACCTTTTATGACTGCAGGAGTGTCATTTCCAAATGAGACCTTCTTTTCCTTTTCTAAGGCATTATATGACTGAAGTTTTTCTTTATCACCTGTCATGTGTTTCGAGCATCCACTGTCGATATACCACTGATTTTCTTGTCCTTCTGCATACAAGGCTATACCACATCTTTCTGTTTGCGGTTCTTTCTTTCTCCATGTTTTGGGACCTAATGAAGTTTGCTCCTTCTGAGATGTTTGCTGAAATTTACTCCTGCATTCAGAATCTTCATGACCGAAGTTGTTACAGATAGAGCATTCTATTTCATTTTCAAGAGCAGAAAAGTTATTGTAGGTCCTTTTCATGATCCCAGTCACATTCCTTTGATTTCGTGCTTCTCTAGTCATGATGGTCTTGTAAGCAACACATTGAGTAGCTTTGTGTCCAAAGTTATGACATGAAAAACATTGGCCATTAAAGAAATTCCTGCGATTATCGAACCTACTGACCTGGTGATTGTAGTTTCCATTGACATTCATTCTTGAAGCAAATTGAGTATGATTTACCTAAGGTTGGTTGTAGCTTATGTTCATCCTTGAAGTAGATTGAACCCGATTTACCTGGTGATCTGCTTTATGCCTTTGCTGATGATTGTCAAACTGTTCACTTCTCCTTGTTGCATCAAGATAGCTTTTGGAGGTTGATGGCTTCTGTGCTTGAGATGCTTCTTCAGTATATCCAAGACCTGTCTTTATCAGAGGAGAACGCTGCACTTTGATAATTTCATCTAAAGTTTCTGATCCTTTAGCAAATTTGAGATTGAGAGCTTTTGTTTTCTCAATATCTTTTCTTAGACCCACAATTTCACATTCTAATTTTTCATTGTGTTTTTCCCTTTTAGCAAGTTGGAATGTTAGAGTATCTATAATCATATTCTTTTCTTCTAAACAAATTTTAAGTTTAGAAATTTCTTCATAAAGACCATCTTCATCTAAAGCATCCAAGAAATCATCATCTTCAAAAGCCATCAGAAGTCTATAGTCATTACCATGTTCATCTTCATCACTATTTGATAAACCATCGCTATCTTCATGCGTATAATAGCTCTTCTTACTTACATTATGTTTTCTATTCCATTTTGCTGATTCCTTACCTTTATCAAGCTTATCTTTATGAGGACATTTGGCCGCATAATGACCAACTCTTCCACAAGCAAAGCATTTGAAAGGTAGCTTACCTCTGAATCTTCCAGAACCCCATTGAAGGTTCTTGACAAAGTTTGCTTCTTCCTCTCCTTCTGAAATATGTCCTGATTCATTGAGTTCTTCTCTTCCTGAAGCTTTGAATGCGGCTTCTCTCATATCTGATGGACCCCCTTTTCTCATTTCGAAAGCAGTTAGGATTCCGTGCAGCTGTGTCATAGTAATACTCTAAAGATTCTGCTTTTCCTCTATGGCAAAAACTTTTGATTCAAACTTAGAAGACAAGGATCTTAAAACCTTTTCAACTATAGTAACTTCTTTTATCTCTTCACCCAAGTTTTTCATGCGATTAACAATCTCATCTATACATAAGAAGTAATTAGCTATACTTTCATCATTGTGCATTTTGAGAGTTTCATATTGAATTCTGAGAGATTGTAGTTTTGCACGTTTTACTTGATCGTCTCCTTCATAGCTTAGAACGATCTTGTCCCATATTTCTTTGGCGGTTTTGAGTTGCATAACCTTGACAAATTCTGATTGTGACAGACTCCCCAATAATGTATTGACAGCCTTGGCATTTGTTTCATACTGCTTTTTATTTGTCGTATCTGTAGGAATTGCTGATGGAAATGTGTATGCTCCTTCCACGATTTCCCAAACATCTGTTCCAAGAGATTGAAGATAGATTGTGGTTCTTACCTTCCAATAGACGAAGTTGCTCCCATCAAAGATTGGTGGTCTAATGGATCCCTCTCTTTCATAGGTACTCATGATGATAGATCTTCTTTCAAGCGATCAAGCTTCTTCTAAGGACTTGCTCTGATACCAATTGTTGGAAATAATACTGAGGGGGGAGGGGGTGAATGAGTATTAGCAAGTCAATAATATTTCATTTCCATATTATGATTCATATACGCTACTTCAGTTAATGAAACTTGCGTGTATACACAACTGTATATAAGGCAACTAGCGTATACCCTGTAAACTTATAATTTAGTTAATTCTTCATAAGTTGATCTTTAATCTGTGCATCAGAACCATATAAACAGTAACCAGGAGCAGTAAAAACAGAACAGACAGTCACACACATGAACACAAGATATAAGGTGGAAACCCAATGTGGGTGAAAACCACCTGCTGCAATCGTCTCTATCTTTCTTTTAATAAGAAACTTCTTTTTACAATATTTTGTACTAGTGCAGTCTTATACTAGTACGCAGGCTTCTACCTGCAGAAGGCTACAACCTTCTCTCGTTCTCCAACTTCTCCTGGAAGGGAGCTACAACCCCCTAGCTCTTGTACTAGCTGATGTACTAGTACATAGGTGCTGACCTACAGAAGGCTACAACCTTCTCTTTTCTTCCAGGGACCACGTTTCATAAATTTTCAGACTGGATCCATCAATAACATCAATCAAACGTCAAATATATCTGCATCAACCAATCTCCTTTGCACCAACCAAAAATTGAATCAAACAATCACTTCTCTGAATGTTGTAACCAGAATACAGTAACAGTAACCAGAACCCAAGCCAGAACCCAGAACACTGCAACAGCAATCAGAAGTAGCTAAAGCATATTTTATGAGGTGTACGCTACTTCAATGTGATGAACCTGCGTGCATACACACTTGTATCAAGGCAAACCTGCGTATACGCACTTTTGAAATGCCGAACCGGCGTGTATACGTGTCTTTGCTATAAGGAACTTGCGTACAGATTTGTAAATGATGATTTAACCTTTACAATTATTCAGACATCACATATACCTAGATCATCATATTTATAGATTACGACATGCGCCAAGATAAAAGATCAAAACCACACAAAGATACTTCTCTTCAAGCCTTAATATATTGACCCATCAATAGAACTTATCCTTCATCAAGCGCTCAGGTTCATCCTTGATTCAAATCCAGCTGTGCACCATGACCCAATAACTTGTAATCTAGATCTTGCTCTTCATTAGATATGCAATTTGTAAGTGCCTTTTCCTAATGATCTTCTCCTCCTTTTATAGTCCTAGGCCTTACTCAATACCATGGTCCAAAACCACTTAGAATCAATACCTTGGTCCAAATACCTAGGGTCAACACTTCGGACAAGATACCTTGGACCAATACCATGGGTCACAATACCATGGACCAAATACCATGGACCAAAACCAAGTTTTCCAACATGTACGCGCCTTTCCTTCCGTGAAAGTGCATGTGTACGCATACGCGCCTTTTAGTCTGCGAACTCACGTGTACACACGTTTTGGTCAATGGGAAACTGCGTATACCTTTCTTTCTTCATTCTGCGAGCCTGAACTGTGATCTGTCATCTGTGAGAGTTGCCATCAAGGACAACACCTGTGTCATAGCGCCAAATTTGTGTCATAATGCCAACACTAGGAAGGAGAATAGAGGATTGGATAATCATCTAAGATTAATATTCCTTGAGGATATAGAATCCAATAAAGGAAGTAGTCTTGTTGGCCGACACTCTTTAAGGATTGGATAGGTATCCAAGAAAAGAGTGGTTGAAGAGGACCGATATTCTTTGAGGATTGGGAATCCAAGATAAGAATAGTCCTAAAAGAGCATACCTTGTGAACATCGAGATGGGATATGTACCTTAAGAGGTAGTGTGGTGTCTCATGTAAAGCCTCCCAATATTATGCTCTAATATAAATAGAGTTTGTCAAGTTAAGGCCTTACAATGTTGGTTATGATGTTGATGCGTAAAGATAGCTTACCAATTCGACTCTTCTTATGAGAACTCTTCATTTTGAGAAAATCCTTGTATCGGTGGTACAATTATGAATACCTCCCTAGTTAAGAGGGAGTGTTGGAAAATGTAACTAGTTTCGGTCTTCATAATTGTCATTGTACTCATGTCATTATGTATATATTATGTTACAAGAAGAAAGAAAAATATTATTTTAAAGCATGGGTTTCATGCTCCATTTTATTGGTCAACTAGGTCAAGCATGCATTTCATGCTCCTAGGGTTTGTCAAGTCAAAAGAATATTTTTCTAGAGTCAAGAGAGTCTTTATCATTTGTATAAGACCCTATTGGGAAATTTGTAAAATGTAAAAGATATTATGTTTGAGTCTATAAAGTCAAAAGTGACCTCCAAGACCAAGTCGAACTTGCTAGACGAAGACGACCCAGCATGCGGCTATTCGACCTCCACAGAAGCATATATATATAGAAGTTGCTCGACCCTCATTTGGACAGACTTCTGCATTTTGATCTCAACCAATAAAGAAGAAGGAAAAATAAGCGAAGGCCTAGGAAGAGGACGCATCTCAAGAAGAAATCGAAAATTTGAGTTTTGTGATAATTCTCTCTCACACGTGCGAAGATTCTAGGGTTTCTGCAGTTGTTACAGGGTTGAAAGGTGCAGGCCAAAGTTTCAAAATTGGATAGAGGGTTAACAATTTGATTTGGTCAAGTTTGACTTGTGTTGACTTGGTAGGCCTTGAATTTCTTGAGGGAAGATCATTTGGAAGGCTGACACATGCTGAAAGGCTAAAGTTATAGGTCTGAAGTAGAAGGTTGGAATTCTAAAATGGAGCCGAATGGAATAGGTTTGACTTTTGTGGACTTGGTCAATCTTTGACTTGCATAAAAGTGATTATTGGAGGGTTGACTTGGAGCTTCGAGGAGGTCTTGAATTTAGCCTTGACTTTGGTCTTAGGGTATTGGAACTCATTTGAATTTATTCTATAAGAAGAGAAGACATTCTTTTTGCATTTTCCCCTTACAAGGGTTTTTCCCTAGCTCTGAACCTTTGGATACATCTCTTGAGCACTGGGACATGGCCCTTCAAATAACCTGAATTGAGGCAATGTTTTCTTGAGGTAAGGACCCAACATCACCAGGCATGTTAGTAGTTCCAATTGACATCTCCACTCCCACATGATGAATTCCATGGCTCACAATTTTGTTAGTGACAAATCTCTTTTGGACACTTTTATGTTTCTTGTCTATATGGTTTACATGCAATGTTGTTGCAATTTTGATTAGATTAGATATTTGTATTACATTAGTAAAACTGATGCTAACAACATGCTCAGGGTTTGGCTTGGCCATTGTCAATTACATGTTATTTTTTGGACAAAAACTAAGCTAGCTATGGTTGTATATGATGTATCTTTTTTACTCATCAATAAAATTTTGAAATTTAACACACACACACAATTGAAATTATATAGAAAAAAAAATAATAATAAATAAATAAAAATAAATAAATAAATAAATAAAAATTTCACTTTTAAAACATATAAATATGTATTTTTGAAATAAATATATATATTATTTTTCAAACAAAGACTTGATTTTGTTAGACCATGTACAATCTTAAACATTAAGTATATCAATTCAAACATAAACTTATTAAATGCAAAACAATTACTAATATATGCAAAATAATTGCTAATATATAAATTGTATTAAAATGGTGGCAAGTGCTTGTTGTGGGAGGCATTATTCAGTTGTGGAGGATAGATTGAACTTACTTGTGGAGTTTAGGTACAACATCAAATAACCAAGTGGATTTATATGCATTGCTACAAGGTATAAATATTGCCAAGAAATCCCCAATTCATGAGTTGTCATTGTGGGAGATTCCAATAACATTATAAGGCACCTAAACCTTGGCATCGCTCCCTCGGATGTAAAGCTACAATACATCTTTAAAATATTTGTATCAAGCATATCCTTAGTTCCATAATACCAATATGTATACATACTCCCAATTTTCAATTCATTGGTGAACTTGTTGGCAAACTAAGCAATCTCTTCTCCATTTGGAACAATTTTGGTGAATGGTTTCACCCAAACACACCCTGTTCCACAACATTCATGTCATGACTTGCAGAGGCAGTTATGCTAGCTAGATGGAAGAAGGGGTGGTCACATAAGGGGAATTGTTGGCACATATCCCGGGAGTCCAGCACTATGAACTCGTTAGAGCATGGGAGGTGGGATTCCCTCCACCGACAAAAACACAATGGTGAAGTATAGAGGAGGGATTGACACAAGATGGGATACAATTCATGTTGATCAATGGTTGTCATTGATGACAACCCAAGCAACACCAGGGGATACCTAGATCTTTCATGGGCATTTTGAATTGACAACTTACTCTATTATGAGTCAAGGATATTCTAGATGGATTCTACTTGTCGATATGTTTCCGTTGATATATGGCACGCCACATAATTCTTCACGGTTTGAGAGATATTCGTGTTTGAAGTTAGTAACCTCAGTTAGTGGGCTAAAAACCCATGGGCTTGTGGCATGGCACTCATAATTGGTTGTGGTCATTGAATAATAAATAATAAATAATGTTTTTTTTTTTCTCCTAAAATCTCTCTCGCGTTCACTTGTTGAGGACACTCTCAACTCAAGACATTCATATAAATAGTGACTCTCATATCCTCCTCTAGTAGGGATTTTGTGGCTTCAAACAGGTCATCGTGGAATTTTCGCTATAAATTTTCTTTTGCAAAGCTTCATAAACTGAAATTAAAACCCATTTGATCTGAAATCTTGATGAACCTCGCGACCAAATTTCAGATCTTGGTTCGCTATATTTTCAGAGATATGATCTGAGGAAGTTAGGGTTTTTGCAGGCTCCCGAATTCCATGTCAAATAGGTGACATTGGGAAAATCATCATAACTTTCTATCTGAGCATTGGATTCAAATTTCGTAAATATTCACAGAAAGAGGATCGACTATAGTTTGTTGAGTAGCATTTTCAAGGCTGAAGGTTGCAACAGTGACACATGGAACTTCGTAGAAGTTCGCTCTACTGAACTAGTCTATAATCAGGTCATCGTGGGAGATTGGGCATAACTCTTTCTTGAAGAATCCAATCTTGATCAGACCCATGGGGTTGGAAAGAGGACTCAGAGGGCTACCACAGGATGAAATTTTAGACCCTGGAGATCCGAAATTACATAGATACAACATATTCAATATCGAGCTCCTAAAAGGCAAGAAAAAGCATGCATTCAAGGATCACTACAGTAAGGACCACACATCAACAATCAAGGGTAAGTCTCCTACAAAAAGGTATGTATGATTAGTGTTTACATTTTAAATATGAATATCATCTCTGACATATGTTTTTGCAGGACAACGTAAGTATATGCCGGGTCTCGGTTATATCTCTATGTCCCTATATGTCACAGTTAATTTTGATACCAGATTTCAGATGTCCTATTCTTGATACTACACATTCGATGCTACACCATGCCTGTTAAATCTATATGATGTTGTAAGTTCATGTTACTTGTCTTTTCATAGTTGATAAAATGGTCTATGTTGTTGTACTTAGACCTTGGTCCATCACAAGTCTAGGGTCTGTCATCAATTTTTATTGTATATATCTTTAGATCAGTTTTGGATATAGTCTTGCATAGAGTCTAGACCTATATCAAGAGTGGGAGTCCTTGTCTACTGCTGCAACAAGTCAACAACAAAAGTGACAAGCACACTTCAGGTACGCATTGTAATTTTAATTTGTATTTATTCATTATTATGCACTTACATGTGTTTTGCAGGTAGAGGTAAGTTGAAGGGTATTTTGTTCTGTTTTGGGATTGGTTTTGCCAACCAAATTTTACATGCAGGTAGGAGAAGATTCAAGTACAACTTCAAGCAACAATTCAAGAGTAGAAGTATCAAATCAAAGGAACCATTGCTGTAGGACATCCTTTGAAGACATGATAACCATCCGTATATTGTGAAGAAGTGTCAAGGCCAAGAGTCATCATTGTAAAGTTGTAAAAGAGTCATTTGTAAAAGTGTCATCATGGGAAGAGTCATTATTGTAAAAGAGTCAATCTGCTTGGAGTCGAAAAGGAATTATTGGGAGGTATACGAATCTCTGTTGGGATGATGTCATGGTTGGGTTGCAGGTCATAGTGTGATTGGGTGTTCAATCAAAATCATTGTAAATCATATTGTATCGTGGATCATTGTGTAATGACTGCTGTTAATATTCAACTAGATGGACAAATTTGTTGATTAAAATTCTATCAAATTAAATGCAATTGTGTACCTGATTCTCCCATCTGGTGTCGGTCCACGTTGCTTCGAGTTTTCTGGTTTCGTTAACAAACCAACCGATTCCTCCTTGCCTATCTGGGATCAACCTCTATGGTTCCCAGATCTAGAGGACTTCGAAATGGAAGTCCAGTGGCCCCCGTGCCCAAAACTCCAAGAACAGCTCAAGTTTCCCAATTTTCAATTCAAAATTGAGCCCCTGGCTCATCCCTTAATCAAATTTATTTTCCTTTCTCCATTCTCTGTATTTCCTCCTCCCTGCACTATATTCCAAAGGTGAAGGCAATCCTCTGTTTCCCCAAAACTCATTTCCCCCCCTTCTTTTCATGCTCCCCTTTCGTCTTTATGTATCATTTCTTGGCGGTCACCGCTCCCTACATGGTGACACCTTCCTTGGTAACGTGTAACTCTATTTGTCCAAAGCTACAGGGATATTGACGTGTGTATTAGGTTTACCTTTAGGATTTTTATTAGTTTTCTTTAAATGCCCTTAGTTTATAATATTTATTTTATTTTGATTTAAATTTCACATTTTAATAATTTATTAATATTATGGGATATATAAATATATAACCACATTTATAACTAACTTAAATTTTACATTTATTTCTTTATGACCATATCTACTTTATACTTTTAAATTATTATTGAAATTATTTAGGGTATTTTATCCTTAATTATGACGCATTAAGCAATATGCTTGGTGATGGGTGAGGGTGTAACTTCTATATGAAGTAGTTGTCGTGATATTCAACATTTATAGTTAATTTAGAATATATATATAATAGTGCAGTACATGCAATACATGCATATGTAGCTATCATATGCATGCATTGTATGCATGCTAATATTCCTGTGCTCTCTATATTAAAGATGGGTCATTACATACACCCCTCCTTCAAAAAACTTCGTCCCGAAGTTAGAGTTTTATCGTATATCAATACTTATTTTAGCGATTAGTACATTCTTGTTAGGGTTGCGTATCGAGGTTAAATTCTTATTTAATGTGAGGACACTATAAAATTGGTGTTTTTGAATACTTCTAGGTTTATAACTTTGATCTAGGTATTTCAAAAAATATAAATATAAAGTTATTGTTAAAAGGATTGAATTGAGGTCTGTCTTTGCTAATGAATATCCATATGATGCATTTTGTTACCAAGTAAGATAATAACTCAGCTAGTTGTTACTGGAGCAAAAACATACAGATCAATGAATGTTTGGGACATAACGATATGCGCTGGTAAGAATGTGATAGCAATCCAAAGTCATTACACATTGTCCCTGGCACGAGAGTCCACACTTTTGTATTTAGTTTTTTATCTTTATAGGGTGGTAGGGTGGTATTAGGCAGGTGAATGAAGTCACCTACAGCTTGGGGCCTGTAAACACTTCAGGGTGGTAGGGTGGTGCTAGGGCGAGTTGAGGCTCACTAGGGTGTTGGGGCATCCATTCAGTTGACTACTGAAGAAACCAGGGCGTTGGGGCATCCTTCTAGTGGGAGTTGGAGAAGAATGCTATTCTAGAATTCTAGGGAGTTGTTGATTTCATTTCAGTTGGGTCTGAAGATTAAAGAATTTATTAGAAAAGCGTTCGGTAGTTTTTGACACGGAGGGGGTTTTCCACCTAAAATTATTGTGCCTACTGAGTTCTTTTATTTACTGTTATTACTGCATAAACACTAATAATAATTGAAGATTAACTAATGCTTCGAAAATATTTAAAAGTGCTAATTGCTAAGGAATACTGATTCACCCCCCCTCAGTATTTCCAACAATTCAGGTAAGGGAGATTGAGGATTGATCATTTCTGTAACCACCCCATCCCACATTTACCCACTTTCACAAGCTTTCCAGGGTAAACATGAGTTGAGAGTTACTATGACATGAACCAACATCGAAGTTCCAGTGATGGGCGTGGGGTCTACTAATTGGAACATACTAACTCCTCCCAGGAGCATCACATCACCCAGATAACAGACAACATTTGTTGATGAACTTTCCCTGTGATGGAAATTTATTTTCCCTAGACCTTACACAACAGCCGCACGCCTGCCAAGCTGTGCATGTGGTTGGAAGGCTCTAGCCACACGCATAGGCCTTCCTCCATGCAGTTGTAGCCAAAATCATTAAGTTAAGAGGGTGCGACTACGAAATGAGTTCCACTTTTTCAAGGCTAACCTACATGCCTCTACCGAGAACTTTCCATAATCAAGTCTAACACAAACACAAGTATGCATGACTAATACTTAGGCTCAGATATCGCCCAAAAATGCCAAATACGTGATAAAAATTTTGACAAACATATGGTAAACATAGTAGGTACAAGTCATGAACGTATATCTGATCATGGTCTCATTCATTTCACCATAGAATAATCAAGAAGGCTCAATTCCCTCTCAAACTAGCTACAACAACACTGGTTAGTCCATGCATTCACATAACCATTAAATAACTTATCAAATCATGAATATGATCCATAACAAGAGCACATCATTTAACTAGGCCTATAATCGACATATAACCAGAAAGAATCCATGACAAACCAGTAATAAAATCAAGACAATAACTAGTACATGTGCTCATTGATCAAAATAAGAAAATGACTCATATTAACATATGCAAATGCCAACCAAGTCAGGGACTTCCACATACCACTCGACCATAGATTGGGTTGAACCAAATCTCTCTTTTAGCGAATCACCCCCGTGCCATATTCCAAGCACGAATGTGGGATCTCATGGGTTAAACCAAAATAGAACCAACTAGGGATTCCATATTCCAAACCATCTCAACTCTCAACCATAGCGATTTCACCTAAACCGGTCTAGAAATCACTATCACCAAACAAGCTTGGATGCCTCCAACTTTATTCACCATACTTAGAGGAATTTTCCTGTCTCCACCCATTCGTCAAGAGTTCCAGGAGAAAACCCATCTCCACCCTTGACCCTTGGGAATTTTCCTGAGACCACCTCACCCGAATCCAAAATCTACCAACCATCCAAAGCTTAAACCAAAACAAGGAACCCACAACACCATGGTTATCCAGGAAATGGCAAAGAAAGGCTGAAAACCATTGCTAATTGAGGAAAATCCCATGCTAATGAAAACCAAATAACCAAACACATGTACCATGCATCCAAATCTCAATAATGAAATCACACATTCATTTTGTTATCTGCAATGTCCTCTTGTTGTAGTTGTTCTTCCAACCTTTCCTTATGATCCCCTACTTTCCCTGGATTGATTGCTTTCTTGTCCAAGTGCTTCCTCTCTCCTCTCTTAGAGCTCAATTTCTGAAAGTGATCAAAAGCTAAAATTGACCAAAAGCTGTGAATTGTTTCTCTGATGCCTTTTTTGTAACACCCTCCTCCCACATTTAACCAAGCTAACCAGTCCACTAGGGTAAACATGTGACAAAGAATTACTATAATGTGATTCAACTCCCCATGTATAGTTAAGGAAGTGGAACTGACCAAACAAAACAAATTTTACCTTTCTTAGGAGCTACAAAAACTTTAGGAGACAACCAACCCTTCTAGGTGCCTAAACCCTGAGAAAAATTGTCACTTTGCTGAGCTAGACTCCTAGTCGCTCCCATGAAAATCCATGCATGCGACTGAGACCCTCCAGTCACTCCCACAATAAGGCATGCATGCAACTGTGGCCTTTTTCAGGGAGTTTTGAGCTAGCGACCCCAGATTTTGTGCCACTGTTTCAGGGCTAGATTTCATGCCTTTGCTCATAACTTCATGAAACTTCCAGAAATGATAAATACCAATGAATTAAAGCTACTAATGCAGACATTTGTACAAGGACTTGAACTGACCCCTACTAGCCACGACAGGCATTTCGTCAAACATATCACAAACATGTAATCTACAGGTCATAACCACATATCTGAGCATAGGGGTCTCATACTTATCTTAAAATAATCAAGGAGAATTGATGCCTTGTCACAATAGCTACATTATCATATATTATAACCATTCACATTTCAGATACTAATCAAATCATAATGAGAGCCATAACCAAAGTGTGTCATGAACCATGCTTATAACTAGCATATAATCATCAGAATAACAATAATAGAACAACTATTAAATCCACAAAATAACAAGTACATTTACACATAAAACATAAGAGGAAAGGATCTATTATTAACATATGCAAAATCCAACCAAGCCATGTACTTCCACGTACCACCCGACCATAGATTGGGCTGAACCAATTCTTTCTTTCAACCAATCACCCACGTGCCATATTCCAAGCATGAATGTGGGACTCACAAGAGAACCAATCAAGTTCTCCTCGGGCTTTACCATATATCCACCAAGAGATTCCTAGGCTTGAAACCCTCATCAATACAACCAGGATTTACCACAATCCCACCAGATCACTGGGCCCTAAGTAAGCATGGATGCCTCTAGACTTGTCCATCTAAACTGTAAGGAATTTATTTGTCTCCACCTCTAGGCTTTATTGTATATCCCGCCATTCACCAGTCGAGGATTCCTAGGCCCAACGAGGCTCCACCCTCTAGGCTTTACCGTATATCCTTCCATTCACTGGTCGAGGATTCCTATGCCTAACAAGGGCATACACAATCCAACTTTACCAAAATCCCACCTTCATCGGTCGAGGGATTCCTAGGCCTTGTGTTTCTCCCTTGAGACCACTCCACTCAGTTTAAAAAACCATTCAACAATCCAACTCAACCAAAACAAGAGAACCCCATCACACCATGGCTATCCGAAAATTGCAAGGCAATGTTGAAAACCACTGTCACACCTGGAAAAACCCATGCCAATGACAACAAGAGAACCAAAGACACACATGCATGTACCATGCATTTCAAAACTAGCAAGGAAATCATACATGCAACTCGATACCTACAAGTAATCCCGTTGTAGCTGCTTGAATCCCACTCTTCCTTACTTGATCCTTGCTTCCTCTTGCTTTCTTGTCATCCCTTTGCCTTATTTCCTCCAATACTAGAGTGCTCAAAGAATACTTGAGTATGAAAGAGTAGTGAAAATAGAGAGAGATATCCAAACTAAATTGATAAAAGGCTGTGAATTGATCCTCAGAAACCTTTTTATTAATGAGGACTCTATTTTCTTAATTTTCCATTATTTTCCTTCATTTTCCTCCCGACATGCAACCTATGCAGTTTCACCTTTCTTTTCTCCTAATTTCATTATTTTCATAGATGAAATGCTAATTAATGCTACTTGCCTTTCCAAATCCTTTGCCAGTGCCTTTTCCAATTTCCTTACCCATAATAAACCAAATAAACACCCACACTAGGATGTTTTGCCCAACATTCAGCTTGGAATATGTGTCCCATGACCTTGGTTATTATTTTGCCTTTATTAACTCTATTACATGGATTTTTTTACCAGGGCTGTTACAAAACCCTCCCCCTTGGGGGAACACCATTCTTGGTGTTCAATGGCGCGTATAGCCAACAAGACTGCTATAAGCAAAACACATTGCCCTTGGAGCTTTATAACTTAGCTCAATGTAGTATTTACAATGAACAACTTGCTGAAAGCAAACCAACATGACAACACAACAACATGATAACCATAATGACATGACACCCATACCGCTTATTGGAGCTTTATAACACAACTCATGGTGGTATTTAAATCCATACACATATATACATATACTAAGACATCACACCAAAACATATGCCAAAAACATTCGCTCAACTAGTGAATAGAGAAGGATACATAGCCTGCATATGATCCGCCATCTCCAATGTAGCTTCATCGGGTCCAAAGTGCTTCCACTGCACTTTAACCTACTCAATTTCTTGGTTCTGGAGCATGAAATCTTTCTCTGCAAAATACATTGAGGTTTCAACTAGAATTCTCCACCTGGCTCCACCTGCAATACAAACCAGTCAATCACATGATCAACATCTTTAACATATTTCTTAAGCACTTACACATGGAAAACATCATGGAGTTTCACTATCGAAGGCATTGTAAGTCAATAGGCTACTGGTCCAATCCTTTCAAGAATCTTGAAAGGTCCACAAAATCGAGGCGACAACTTTGCACATGGTCCAATCTTCAAGGAGCTCTTCTTGGGCTTGATGCACGAGTACACCTATTCCCCAACCTGAAACTCCTTAAACGTCCTGTTATGATTTGCATAACTTTTTTGTTTGTCATGTGTTGCCTTCAAATTCTTCTTGATTACCTGCATTCACTGCAACAAAACAGACAATTTGCGCTAGATTTAGCACCAGATTTTAGTGTTTTTTCTCAATTGGGATGAGTAGTATGGCGCTAAATCTGGCTCTATTGTACAATTTTTAAAGAGTTTTTTTTTTTTTGCTAAATTTTTTTGCATATTTTTTATGTCAAATTTTGTATCCTTTTTTGCATCATATTTTGCACCAAGATTTGCATTTGGTTTTACAACAGGTTTTGCTTCTAGTTTTGTGCCATTTTTTGCATCTATTTTTGCATCATTTTTTGCTTCCTGTTTTGTGCCATTCTTTGCTTCTAGTTTTCTGTCATAATTTGCATCTAGTCTCAAGCCATTTTTTGCTTCTAATTTTGTACCTATTTTTACATCTATTTTTGTGCCTTTTTTGCACCATTTTTTCCATCCAATTTTGCACCATATGTTAAATTTAATTTAGCACCAAATTTTGCATCCACTTTTGCGTTTGATTTGTCTCCATTTTTTGCATCCTATTTTGCGCCAGATTTTGCATCATTTGTTGCATCCAGTTTAGCATAATTTTTAATACCATTTCTTGCATCCAATTTTGCATCCTTTTGAGCGTCTAAATTTGCATCCTAAGTTGAACCATGTGTTGCGTCCACCTTTGTATCCCATTTTGTGTCTAATTTTACGTTCAATTCTGAGCCATTTTTTTGGGTCTACTTTTGCATTTTTTTTTTGCCCCAAGTTTTGCATAATTTTTTACACCTCATTTTTCATCCAATGTTGCATCTCAATTTGCATCCAAATTTGAGCCATTTTTTCTACTTTGTTGTCCAATTTTGCACCATTTTTTATGTCCAATTTTGCATCATTTTTGGTGTGTAATTTTGCATCCTTTTTTTTGCCACATTTTGTGTCCACATTTGCATCTCATTTTGCACCTAGATTTGAGTTTGAATTTGCATCTAGTTATGCATCATTGTTGGCATCCTTGGTTTCAAACTTTTTTAGTCCCATTTTGCATCTTGTTTTGTGTCTTTTTTACATCCTTTTTTGTCCCTAATTTTGCATCCTAATTTTAAACCATTCTTTGCATCCTCACTTTAGTGTCCATTTTTGCATCCTTGTTTGCACCCAATTTGGTATCCTTTTGTATGCCCTATTTTGTTCCCTTCTTTGTGTCTAGTGTTGCACCCTTTTTAAATTCTACTTTAAAACCCTTTTTGTGTCATTGTTTGCATCTTGTTTTGATGGATAGTTTAACATCCAATTCTACTCCCAATTTTGCATCCACTTTT
This sequence comes from Pinus tabuliformis, assembly GCA_031772625.1. Classification (NCBI taxonomy): domain Eukaryota; kingdom Viridiplantae; phylum Streptophyta; class Pinopsida; order Pinales; family Pinaceae; genus Pinus; species Pinus tabuliformis. Next base: position 911,048,531 of record CM062814.1, on the reverse strand, counting down.
GGATTCTTGTTTAGAGTTGTACTTTTCTTTCCATTTATGACCCCCTTTATGGGTTCATTTTACTAATTTCAATTACATAGTGAAATATATTACAGTTTCTAAATATCATTTAAGAAGATATCACAATTCAAATTGATAACTTAATGTTTGTAAACAAATTTAAGGGTAATTGACAACATTCATAAAAAAAAATAGCAGTATCATCATATATAACAATTCTCCATCAAAAAATCATTGAAATTTTTCAATATACATATATGACTATTAAATCAACACCTATCGCAAATATCATTATTCCAAGATAAATTCACAACTTTACATCCAAAAATAGTAATATCATCATACATAATGATTCTCCATAAAAAAGCATTCAACACATATATAAAGTAACAAAATAATACTAATAATATCCTCATCATCTTTAATCAAATCAACTAAGATTCAAATGTGTGATTATGAGATCAAAATCTTCCGTGAATATCATTATTCTATGGTAAATTCATAACATCCATCCAAAGATAGTAATATCATCATACATAATAATTCTCCATCAAATTAATGTTGATAATTTTCAATATATACATAAAATAACAAGATAATAACGATAATATCATCATCATATTTAATCAAATAAACTAAAAGCCTATGTATGATTACCAAATCAAAATGAAACATAGATATCATTATTATAAGGTAAATTCACAACATCCATAAAAAAATAGGAATTTCATCATACACAATAATTCTTCATAAAAAAATGTAAACCGTTTTCAAATCAACTAAAATTCAAATGTATCATCATCATTATTCAAATCAACTAAAATTCAAATGTATGATTACCATATTAAGACATCCCAACTAAATATAAAAAATAACGCATGGCTAGCTAGCACCACGAAAATCATAGTCAAGATCATCCTAATGATTATCATCTTGACCATTCTGGTAATCTCATCCACATCATCATCACCAATGACATTTCCATCCTCATCGTCATCATCTCTGATATCTGATGTAAGCTCAACATAGTTTGTATCATCATCTTCGCGATCATTACCTGTAGCGTTGGAAAAAAAACAATATTACATGTTAGTACTAATTCCATAGCACAATGCATATTTTTGTTACAATGCTAACCATAAAATGAGGTAGGACATAATAACATTTAATAATACTAAAAAATAAAATCAAAATATGGTTTAAGATATATTGGAGATCCAACTAAGATTACACTTGTAATTCACATTAAGTAGTAGAAGCATTTTTAATGCATATGAAGTAGGTACCCATTTGTTCTTCATATTCTATTGTGAATGTTTCTTATGATGTCCATGCACGATTGGTAAATTAAGAGTTACTGGAAGCTTTAGTTCAAATTACAATTGTAATTTACATACAATATGAATGTCACATGAAATATTGAGTTGTTTTTAATGCATGTACTTTTCTCTATGATATAATGGATCCTAATGTTCATTCAAGAACAAATGCTCACAAATAATTACTTCATTTTATCCATTATCACACTAAATCCATTATACCTAGTGACGACAATGATTCCATTCAAATTGTTTTGAACTCCCTAAATTATAATGTAAAAGAGAAATAAAATCTTGATTTCAATTTAGCTCTAAATCCAATTGATTTTGAACTTCCTAAACCATAAAGTTTTTAAAAATAGTTTGATATTATTATGAGTTTAGCACTAAATACAATGTATGTAGTGATGTAAGCAGGGGGCTTTCAACCATACTAGGTTTAGGTGGAGTGAAAGGTAAGGTAAGGTGGGCATTCTATAAAAATTTCTTTGGAAGAAAAAATATCCATTGTCTGCTTGTGGTGGTTAGGATTAAAAACATGGAAACAAAGCTTGAAAGGTGCCAAAAAGAATTAAAAATGCTCAAGTTCATTACCTCTAGAGAGTGGGTTCATATTATATCTTAGATTATTGTGGTCTAGCTGAAAATTGGGTAAGATGGAATTTTTAGAATTGTAATATGAACAAGAATGTTAAAAAAAAATGATTTCTAGAGCTATTGGGTTTGTTAGCTTTGCCAAAAGAGTGTGAAATAACACTTAGCTTTGTTTTATGAAATAGCTCGAGTGAGTGGAATGAATGGTGGGAAACACTTACTAGGGAAAGGAAGATTTTTGGTCCGCCCTTATTTCTATTATTATTTTTGCTTTTTAGAATGGAGGGAAGTGTTTAAAAAAATTCTAAAACAATATTTTCAATTAGAAAAATAATTATTTGCTTATGTTTTTTCAATATATATTTAGTTTTATTATTATTATTATTTTTTATTTTCTAAAAATATATATTTATTTTTTGGTAATTTTTTTTATAACAAAAATTATATATATATATATATATATATATATATATATATATATATATATTAAATGGATTTTAAATGTTCCATTCATGCTAGTTTATGATTTTATGATAAAAAATTAAACTATATATAAAAAAGTATAATATGCAACGTGGTTGCTTAGTCCTACCTCTTATGCAAAAAATAATTAATAATTTTAAATATAAATGTTTAATTAAACATCCACAATGTATACAAATTGAAAAATAATAAATTTGTTGCAATCTCTATATCTTAATAGTAAATAAAATGTATAATTTAATATATTCAAAATTAATTGACTACATCAAAATTAACTCTCTCTCTCTCTCTATATATAAAGATGTGCAAAACATATTGTTACAAATCTAATTGTTTCAACAATGCAAACATAAATAACATAAATTATCAGGTTGCACAATAGATTAATTTTAAAGTTGTAACTTCCCAACTTTTTGCATTGTATTATGGGAGAAAACATAAAAGTTGTCTGCAATAATTTTATAAAATGTGTAAGAAACTAATCTTTATATCACAAATATAACAAGTCCAAATAAAAAAAATAAATTGTAGAGTACACAATTAGTAGGTTTTCCTCAATCTTGAATTGCATTTAGTGTTGTTCAATTGAATTGCATTTAGAGTGCCCACTTTTGAACACCATGATTGAAGCTTTAGTGTGGTTCAACTTTTTGGAACTCTCATTGGATGTGACAAAACCTACAGGTTACTCTGATGTGCAAAACATACTTTTACAAATCTAATTGTTTCAACAATGCAAACATAAATAACATAAATTATCAAGTTGTGCAAAAGATTAATTTTAAAGTTTTAACTGCCCATCTTTTTGCATTGTACTATGGGAGAAAACATAAAAGTTGTCTGCAACCATTTTATAAAATGTATGAGAAACTAATCTTTATATCACAAATATAACAAGTCCAAATAAAAAAAGAATTTGTAGAGTACACAATCCGTAAGTTTTCCTCAATCTTGAATTGCATTTAGTGTGGTTCAATTGAATTGCATTTAGAGTACCCACTTTTGAACATCATGGTTGAAGCTTTAGTGTGGTTCAACTTTTTGGAACTCTCATTGGATGTGACAAAACCTACAGGTTACTCTGAGTGCATGGAGACTTCACATATGATACTTACATTCAGTCGAGCAGTATTCAAGTAATATTGACATTAGACATATGTATTGTATCCTTGTTTCTTTCTTGGTCTTCCCATCAATTTGTCATATTGGCTCTATCCTAAGATAAATTAATTGCAACCAACATTTTTCAAATAGTTGAATCGATGGTCTGTCTATATGCTACTGATCATGTTAGCCATCTAATCAATATAATGAATCCAAGTCAAAATATGGTACACAAAGACATGATTTCTTTTCTCTATAAAATGTGTTACAAAAACTCACAACAATAGCTAAAATCCACCATGGAGTCACTAACGAAGAGTATTTATGCAGTTGATTTTAATGGCTAAACTGGATTTTAATCAGGCATGGTCATGGTAAATTGCAGATTGGACACCAGCAGTTTGACCAAATGCCTAAAAGGAATGTCATCTCATGGAGTGCAATGATTGTTGGATACAGAATGCATGGAAACAGGCCAATGAAACTAGCAACAATGGAATCCAAATAATTCCATTAATGCGTCGGGAATGGGCAAACCATAATGAAAAGCAACAATAATCACTCAAAATTCCAATAAACCACCTTAAGAAAAAACCAAAAGCTTACCTTCGGAATCGGGAAATGGAAATTCGTGCAAGCAAGAAAGATGAAGGTTGTTATGCCAACGTTGCAAATAAGAATAAGGAAATTATTGTTATTGCCCATTGGCAAGTACATCAGGGCTTGTAATTAACACTCTGATAACTACATTACCAGTCTATGTGATGTAAAGGAGGCGAAGCTGCAAATGATTTATGTGAAATCTAAACCAGGCGAAGCTGCAAATGCCTACTGTGAAATCCAAACCAGAATGAGAGAATGAAAAGTTTGCATAGCTTTGAAGTCCTAAGAAATTGTATAATTTGGAAACATAGGAGCTCATGGGTAGCAAAGGAAATGTTGCTGATTTTTATGTTTTTGCAAAAGGCCCAAAGATAATGGAAACTTGTGCTAGGTGTCATTATAAAATCTAGATTTTATAATAATTATATTTATAGATAATTATTTATTAAAAATCTACACAATTATATTTACACATAAAATTATTGAATGCTTAAACAAATTTATAAATCTAATAATAATAAAACCAAATCCATTCAATAATAAAAATCACTAAGGGAAAATGAGCGGTGTTTCTTTTGTTTTTTAAATGGGTCATTAGTAAAAGCCCAAAAAGTAATGTCAATTGTTTTTGTTTTTTAAGAAAAGAAAATATTTATTATGGAAAAATCCATAAATAAGGAAAAGAAAAAATCGATAACTAATTTATGTTGGTGATTAGAGGTTTTTTTGTTTTGTTTTGTGTTTTTTGTTTTTGGTTTTTGTTTGTTTGTTTGTTTTTTTTTTTTTTTCGGAAAATTTGATTTTAAACCACATAAAATTAGTCATCCACCAATAAAAAATTAGAAATTCAAATTTTAAAAATTCAAAAAATAATTTTCAATTTCTAAAAAAATGAGTTTAATATTTAATTTTCTCAAAACTTTAATAAACTTTAGAAATTGTTTCTAAAAATTATACATCTCTTTCTTGCTAAGTTATAGAACGTGTTTGGGTTTTCTTAATGCAATAAAATTCATTTTGATTATATCTTGAGATGTTCTACTTGCACATAATAAAACAATAAAGTTAAAATAGGTTTGCCTTTGTCCTTTGTAGATATTTGTCCCCATTAATCTTGGTCTTAATAGATTAATTGTCTTATGGTGGCCTTGAGTGGTCACTCCCATTAGTTGCATGCTTTTTAGTTGCCTTTTAGTGACATTTCTTAGGCTTGATAACATGTTATTTAATTTATGAAAAATTGTTATTGTCCATATTATTGTTAAATATTAATATTAAATATGTTGGTTTTGAGCATGGTTTAGCAAAAACTTCGAAAAAGGTTTATAAATTGTCTTTTATAATGTAATGATCCATTGCTTGATGAAATTGTTATGGATTTTTTTTAGTATATTAACTTGTATGTGATAAAGTCAAAAGTCACCTCTTTTTGAGATTTTCATTGGTGAATTTCCCTTAAGACCATCAAGTTCACCATTCAGTCTTCGGTTAAGGAAATAGAGGAGTCACGAAGTGGCATTGTCCAAGCACTTAAATCTTGAAACATGTTTTTTTTTTATTCACATTATACTTCCTTTGTATGTAAATCCATCATGAAGATAGTCTCATGGAACATGAGGGGCCTCAATAGTAAAGGAAAGCAAAGACTCCTAAAAGAAAAATGGTACGCAAAGCACCCATCAATAATGGTTATACAAGAAACAAAAATATTAAGTGAGGTTCTACCTCATATAATTAGCAAATTGGGGAGGAATTGTCAAGTAGTAGTGATTGATGCTTAGAGATACTTGGGTGGAATGGTTATTATTTGGAATGATCAAGACATCAAGGTTACCAATATGTTTACCTCTTTTCGTATTATGACAATACAATTTTAGTTAATTGACATCAAGAACTACTACCATGTAATCCAATGTCTATGACTCCAATATCGCAAATGGAAAACCTCTACTTCTCAATTCTATTGCCAACACAAGTAATTTATACTCCCCATCTCCATGGATTATTGGGAATGACTTCAGTATTATCAGGTCTCTTGAGGAAAAGAAAGGACGAATCACAATGTTTACCAAGAGATTTTGTAAGCTATACCATGAAATCCCTAAAATAGTCTCCATTAAAGTGCTCAAGCAATGAGTCTCCAACCCACACATGTGGATCAATGAGATGTAATACATGTGCGTGTGGTGTCTAACTTAATACATTGTTCTAATAACTCCACAAAATTAAGTATTTCACTCCATCACATAAATTGACCCTAGTGTGACATAAGTAAACCAAGAGTAGACATGAAACCCTTAGGCAACAAGCATTCCCTATATCCTCAATTAGGTGCTTAAATGATGAAGTGAAAATGCAAGGGGGAAAGAGGACTTCATGATTTAACCATCACCAACATGTTATCAAGTGTGACTAGGAGTGTATATATTCATATGTTTGTGAAAGAGGGAGTGAATACATGAGTTACCATTCATTGGGCCTTATTTTTCTTTCTTTTACTTTTTCTTATATATAGGACTTAGGGAATGAGGTTTTCACTTCAACCTTAGAGTTTAGACTTAGATACATCATTCTAGTGTATCTTTAATGATTTTGGCTTTCACTTTTTGATTTTATTTCATCAAAAATGACAAAGGGGAAATATTTTGCCACAAATCTATGAATGATTAATCATAAAGGTGTCATGTGATGAAAACAAATTAATGATGTTATTCTCTATGAAAATGATGGGTATGCTTGAGAGGGAGTGAGGGTGGACACCATATTCTCCATGTGTCATGTACTATGGCCAAGACTAACAGTCGTAAGCCTAGTAAAGACACTAGTAGGGAGAATGGTGGATTGGATAAACATCTGGGACCGATATTCTTTGAGAATTTGTACTTTGACTAGGACTAACCACCATAAGTCAAGTACATTAATCCAAGATAAGAATAGTCATGAGGATCGACATTTCTTGGTGTCAAGTATTATGACAGTGGATTAGGAAATGGTCATGTGAGGATATACCTGGTGAACATCCTGGTGGGGTAAGTGCCTAGAGAGGCAGTGGTGTCCAAATTTATGCCTCCCAACATTGTGCTCTGATCTAATGGAGAGATAGAACTTGTTAGTCAAGGCCTTGCTATTTTGACAATGTTGGCTATGATGATGTAAATCATCGTTGATGCTTATCAATCTAGATCCTTTCTTATATGAATATTTCAACTTGAGAGTACTTTGTTGTGTCATTATGAATACCTCCTTAGTTTAGAGGGAGTGTTGAAAAATGTAACTAGTGTTGGTCTTCATAATGCAATAAAATGTAATTTTTATCATTGATATTTATTATTATATTCATTATTATTATTTCATTTTGTTCAAAGCATGTTCTTCATGCTTATAGAGTCAAAAAGAAATTATTTTGAGTTAAGAGAAATGTATTTGAGTCAAGTCCCATTTGGACTTCTGAAAGAAAAAGAAAAAGAAAATGAATTTTTATTTTGATTCAAAGAATCAACAGAAGACCAAGTCGGCCTGAGAGGTAGCTATTTGACCCTCTTGGATAGGTATATATATCAGTCAACTTGATTACTTAGAAGAACAATCACTTATCATCACAAAACATCGTTTCTTGTGCCAAACAAGAATAAAATACAACCGAAATTAAAGGAGAGATAAACTATGATTTTTTCAGTCTGTTTCTGTGCACACGTGTGAAGGTTTTGTGGCTTCTCTACAAAAATTATAGGTATGAACTTCATCCTTCACTGCAGGTCCAAAAATTATGTGATTTGACCATATTTTAGAGTGTTTGATTAACACTGACTTTCATTGACTTTGACTTGGTTGGAGGAGACTTGGAGGAGGGTTGACTTGGATATTTGTGGCAATCTTGGTCTTGGTCTTAGGTCTTGTATATCTCATTTTGATATAATTTTATAAGAGAAGGATTTTTGGGATTTCCCACTTATGGGGTTTTTCACTAGCTTGGAGCCTAATTCTTAGTGCTCTTTGTTTCCTTGTGATCTTTATGTTTTTGATTTTTGTGTAATATGACTTGATGAAGAAGACAATCTAAGTAATAAGAATCCAAAAAGCATTCACAAGTAATTATCAATTTAAGATAAATCAATCATTTTCTTCTAACACTTGTTTTCTCAATATGAAGTAGGGAAATAGGTCCTATGACATCCAACCTGCGATCTATGATGGGAAATCCTCATTAGTCTCTCTGAAGAAAGATGTCCCATTTGAGTGGGTATGAGGCATCGCCAATTTTATAGTTGAAGAAGTTTGAATCTTGGTTTGTCAATTTTGGCCCTATGTAGGAAAGAAAACATGGAATGCGGTTATCCTCTTAGAAGAGTTCAAAATGGGAAGGCCACATAAGGCCTTATATAAAGATCTAAATCCAAGGACCTCCCTCATAAATAGAGTTAGACATGTATTGAAAGAGAGTAAAAAATGATCCATCCAAATCTTGATAAAGACAATAAAACATCCCTTGAATCTCATAATAAATGGGGCATCTACAAATGAGGTGACCCTCTAACTCTATCTCATGTATATGGAAAATCTAATAGATATTATTGAGAAGAGGAAAATATCCCAAGAGAGACAGAAAATGTAAAAAGTCCGATAGTAATACGTATGCAAAAGATGATCTTGAAACTAGTAAGTTCATGAAACTGTAAGGTCACTGGAATCATCATAAATATTGTCACCATCTTCATTATCATCATCATCGTCATCATTGCATTATCATCATAATCACCATTCATTTCGTCGTCATCATCATCATCATCATGATTATGGACATTGTTGTCAATTGTTCATAATTATAGGTGTCGTAAGAAATATCATCAACCCAAAAAATGTTGAGTGCTAGAAAAGGGTTGTTAGGACACATGATATATGCAAGAGAAATAACAACTCTATTTTTGAGAGATGATCGATGATCATCATCATCACTACCATTATCATCATCATTATCATTTTCATCATCCCCATCATCATCATTAATGTAATTTATATCACCATTGTTGTCATCGTTGTCATGGACATCATCATCATTCATGCCATTATTGTTGTTGATGATGACCTAGATGACAATAATGATAGTGATGATCAGATGATGATGACTTGGAAGACGATGCCAAAGATAACGATTACGATTATGACCATGAAAATATTTAAAAATTGTGAAGATTGTCCAAGGTCATTAGCATCATCATTATCACAATCACTGTCATCATCATCATCATTGTCATTGTAATCACCATAGTGTTTATTAGCATAATCACAATTCATGTCATTGTCATTATCGTCATAATTATTGACATTGTCCTCAGTTGTTCATAATTATCAATGTCATAGGAAATATCATCAATGGATAAAATATAATGAGTGTTGGAAAAGGGATGCAAAAGTGAACAAAAAAAATGGGGGCAACAATAGACGTAAAATTGGATGAAAAGTGGATGCAACATAAAATAAGATGCAAATGTGGATGCAAAAGTGGAAGAAAACATGGGTGCAATAGTAGGCATAAAACTTAGCATGAATTGTGGCGAAACAAATGTGGATGCAACAATGGACGCAAAAAAGGATACAAACTTGGATGCAAAAAGGAGGCAAACTTGGATGCAAAAATGGATGTAAACATGGACCAAACATGGGTGCAATAGTGGACACAAAATTAGATGCAAAAGTGGACGCATCAGAAGTGGATGTAAAAGTAGATGCAAAATGAGATGCAAAAACATAAACAATATTCGATGCAAACTTGGACACAAAAGATGATGCAAATGTGGATGCAAAAGTGGAAGAAAATGTGGGTTGCAATGGTAGGCACAAGATATGGCACAAATTGTGGCGCAACAAAAGTGGATGTAACAACAGACACAAAAAAGAAGCAAACTTAGATGCAAGACAAGATGCAATAAGGGATGTAAAAGTGGATGCAAACATGGGTGCAACAGGAGAAACAAAATTGGATGCAAAATATGGATGCAATGGAAGTAGATGCAAAAGAAGATACAAAATGAGACGCAAAACCCAACACAAAAGTGGATGCAAAAAGAGATGCAAAAGAGGATGAAAACATGGATGCAAAATTGGAAGCAAACGTGGGTACAATAGCAAGTGCAAAACATGGCACAAATTGTGGCACAAAAAAAGTGGATGTAATGATAGATGCAAAAAAAAAAGCAAATGAAGATGCAAACGAAGATGCAAAAAGGGATGCAAAAGTGGACGTAAACATGGGTGCAACAATGGATGCAAAATTGGATGCAAAATTGGATGCAAAAGTTGATGCAAAAGTAGATGCAAAATGAGACACAAAACTCAATGCAAATCTTGATGCAAAAGTGGATACAAAAAGGGATGCAAAAATAGATGTAAAAGTCAATGAAAACCTAGATTTATATGAGGATGCAATCGTGGATGCAAAATTAGAAGCAAAAATGGGTGCAAAGGGAGGTGTCAAACTAGGTGCAAATTATGGCACAAGAAAATTGGATGCAATAGTGGACACAATAATAGATGCAAAAGAGGATGTAAATATGGATGAAAAACAAGATGCAAAAGTGGATGCAACAAAAGTAGATGCAAAACTAGACACAAACCTCGATGCAAAACTTGGCGCAAAGGGGATGCAAAAAATGATTTTAAAAAGGATGCAAAAGATGATGCAAGTGTAGGTGCAAAAAATGGATGCAATAGAGGATGAAAAAGTAGGTGAAACAAAATTAGGTGCCAAACTTGATGCAAAACATGGTGCAAAGGATGGCACAAAACTTGGCATAAAACCTGGCGTAAAACCTGGTGTAAAACTTGGTACAAAACCTGGTGCTAAACTTGGTGTAAGACTTGGTGCAAAACTTGGTGCAAATTTTGCATCAAGTTTTGCACCATATTTGATAAATGGACACAAATAGCACCAAAAATGGGCTCTAGACGCAAAAAAGGAAGCAAAAAGGGACGCTAATCATAGGGTTTTGTTGTAGTGATTTCCTGTTCCATTTATACCAACTTTTCTGGTCATATCAACACCCTATTCACTGGATCACACCAACTGATGGGAATATTACAACTCTTCCCATACAATGCCTCAAACGAACTCATCCTTAGTGACTCTTGATACCCATTGTTGTAAGAAAAATCAACTAATGGAAGGTAGTCCTCCCATCTCCTCTGTTAATGCATCACATAATCCTCAACATGTCCTCCAATATCCTGTTGAACCTCTCTGTTTGTCCATCTGTCTGCGGATGATAAGTTGTGCTAAAGGCCAACTCTGTTCCCAAATCTGCAAATAACTTTTTCCATAATCTAGAAGTGAACTTAGCATCCCTTTCTGACACAATATTCCTTGGAACACCATGAAACCTCACTAAATATCTGATGAAGACTTGTGCTACATCACTAATTGAATAGGTCATTGGAATTAAGTGTGCCACCTTTGTCAACCAGTCCACCACAACCATGATGGAATCATGTTGTCTAGATGCCCTTGCCAAACTTGTGATGAAATCCATGGAAATGGCCTCCCATTTCCACTATGGAATCATAATTAGCTATAGTAATCCACCTGGGTGCTTACATTCTGCTTTTACCTATTGACAATCTAAGCATCTAGCCACAAACTATGCCACTTCCTTCTTTAGATTCAACCAATAATAGAACTTCTTCACCCCTATCATTGTCTTCTGATATCATGGGTGCCTTGAATATGATTTTTCATGGAATTCTTGCAAGATAGTATTCTTGAGATCACTCTCTTTCAACACATAGACCTTGTCCCTAAATCTGACCAAACCATCCGCTGTGAAACAATAGTCCACATCCTGATCACATGTACGCTATTGTAACCTATACCTAAGCTGCATGTACATGTCATCCTACTTTCCTATAAGTCTGTCCCATCCTATAAGACTGTCCCATAAGAACTCATAGCTGCTATATGATTCACCTGCACTCTCATGCTAAGAGCATTTGCAACCCTGTTTTCGTTTCCCTTAATGTATCGAATCTCAAATTCAAACATGATAATCATAGCTAATCATCTAGTTTGACTGGTATTCAGATTCAGTTGTTCAAACATATACCTCAACCCACTGTGATTGCTCATCAATACAAACCTCCTGCCAAGAAGGTAGTGCCTCCACATCATCAATGCATGGATGATCACTACCAACTCAAGATCACATGTCAGGTAATTATGCTCGTTCTCATTCAGTTTCCTTGATTCATAGCATACTACTTGTCCTTCCTGCCTAAGGACTCCACCAATTCCTCTCTTGCAAGCATTTGTACATACTATGAACTCTTTATTCGTATATACAATCTTTAGAATTGGAGCATTTGTCAACAACTGCTTCAACTGCTCAAAACTTGCCGCACATCCCTCCGTCCATTCAAATTTCTTACCTTGCCTCTGTAGTGACATAATAGGATATGCAATTTGAGAGAATTTCCCGATGAACCTCCTATAATAACTTTCTAGCCCCATAAATGATCTTACCTCATCCACGTTTCTAGGAACTTCCCACTCCATGATCGCTCTTATCTTCTCCGGGTCCATTGCTATGCCTTCCTTAGAAACAACATGTCCCAAGTAATGTACCTATGTCTGAAAGAAACTGCATTTACTAAGCTTGGCATACAACTGATGCTCTCTTAGCAATCTCAACATTGCTACTAAGTGTTCGACATGCTCTTCCTCATTCTTAGAATATATCAATATATCATCAATGAATACAATGACAAACTTGTCCAGATAAGGACACAACACACTATTCATCAAGCACATGAAAGTAGTTGGAGCATTAGTCAAACCAAATGGAACTACAACAAACTCATAATGCCCATACCTAGTCTGAAAATCAGTCTTGTAGATGTCCTCTTCTTTAATGCATACCTGATGATATCTGGATCTCAAATCAATCTTCGAGAACATTGTTTCTCCCTTCAACTGGTCGAACAAGTCATCAATCATCAACAACAAATACCTTTTATTGATGGTCACTTTGTTCAACTACCTAGAATAAATGTACAACCTGAGAGTACCATCCTTCTTCTTCACAAACAACACTGGTGCACCCCAAGGCAATACACTTGAACTAATGTATCCTTTGTCAAGCATTTCCTTCAAACTTCAACTCTATTAGCTCTAGTGTGCTCATCATGTATGGTGCCTTTGATGTTGGTGCTGCCCTTGGTACCAACCTAATAGAGAAGTCCACTTCTGTATGAGGTGGAAACTCTAAAATATTTGCTAGAAACACATCCTGAAAGTGCTGCAAGATCAGGGACCTCTTCATAACTTATGTATCCTCAACATCCTTACCTTTATCACTAGAAATATGCACTGAAAATAACACATATCTGTTTATGTGATTGCGATTTTCTTGCATAGTTGTCACCATTCTAATTGATGTAGCTTTCTTCTTACCCTGCAAGATTCTTTGTTCTCCATTGTCATCCAAGCATTCAATAGCTTTGTCATAGTAGTCCACCGTAGTCTTGTGAAGATACAACCAGTCCATAGCCAGAAGCATACTATATGATCCCAACAACGGTACATTCAAATGTGTTGAGTTAGGCATACCATTCAACTCAAATGCATAAGCTCTTCCCAATGATGAACTCTCTTCTTTGTACCCGTAGCCAACTGCACAAACCAAGATTCTGCATGCACTTCTTTATTCAAACCACACTTATCCACCAAGTTAAGAATTACATAACTATAATTAGATCCAGGGTCAATAAAAATAGAAACAACTTGATCACAAAGATTACCGCCCATCTCGATAATAGATGTTTGGTGATATGCCTGCCTGTTATCCAACACTACGTGAATCTGAGGAATACTTTGTCCAACATCCCCCACTATCTGTGCCTCATGAGCACTGTAAATATGAGGCCTACCACCTTGATTCTACAGATAATCTCTCTTGAGATGCTCCTTACCACATGTCCAAAACTGCAACCATCCCTTACCATCACATTTATTCTGTTGTTCTCTAGACTAACGTCCATTAAACTTCTTGTAAGGTGCAACATTTTCTTTCTCACCTGCATCCTTAGGTCTTGTTCGCTTTAGCTGCCATTTACCCTTAGCCTTGTCTTTCTCTTTCCAACCTTGCTGAGACGTTGTCTTGCACTTTGATTGCTCATAACAATGCTTTAATTTCCCAATGACTCCCTCAAACGATCGAGGCTCATCACACTCAATCCAATCTCTAAATGCTAATGGCAATCTAATGGAAAATCTCTTAAATTTGGCCTTTTCATCCATAAGATACGGTACATACCTCAACAACTCCAAGAACTTGTTCATATACTCCTCATCCATCATCAACCCCATCTTTAGCTCATAGAATTCCTTGGCTTTGTTGTCATAGTACCTCTTTGACAAATATTTCTTCTTAAAAAGTCTCTTGAATTCATGCCAACTCAACTCCTCTGTCCTTATGTCTCTAACTTGCTTCACATCTTCCCACCATATGTCTGCTTTCCCTTTGAGGTTGAAGATAGCTATTATGGCCTTCATGTTTTCCGTGTAATCATGCAACTCAAAGAACTTCTTCATCCCGAGTAGTCATGCCTCTGCATCTTCCAACTTCTTCAAATCCCCATCAAAGGTAGGTGGCTTAGATTTCTTGAACTCATATGGAAAATATCCCCTGTCACTCCTCTTGTAAGGATGGTAATGATGATGACCATGGTACATGTTAGAACTAGAACTAGAATAGAACTTGTGTCCATCACCTCTCCTATCCGGTGTATCTAAGAACCTTCCATATCTGATTGTGTCATTCGTATTTGACATGTGCCCACCATGAGATCTACTACCATATGCCCCATTAGTCTTATCCTCGTGCCCATGGATGATCCTAAGTGATCCTTGTCTCTACACGTCCAACAAAATCTGAAGGATAATTGTATTAACCTCTGCTTGTTTCTCTTGTGCCTGAATGATTCTATCATTATCTGCTTTGCAACTTCTTATTTATGCCTTCAAACTTATCAATGTGTCTACTAAGTTAGAAGAGTGCCCACCACCATGCTTCTCATCTGATCTGATTCAGGAGATATAGAAAGCTTCCTAGAGACAACCTCTGGGTTGATTGTAGACCAGTGCCTAGGACATCTTAAAGAGAGGAGTGCTTTTGGATATTATGAGTAGGGCTTTCTCCTGCACTCCAATTGTCATGTAATAGGAAAAAAGTAACGAAGGGGGACTTGATTCAATAGTCCTTCACTAAGGTAAACTCAAGAAAACAGATGGATCTAAATGCACAGGGGGTAAATCGGGCCATCTCAAAGAGAAATGTCTGGTTTTGGTGGATGACACACAACAACAAGCAACTTTAATATTGGCGTTGTAGTAAAGTGAAGAAGAGGAAACGAAGGAGGGAATTCGGTGAGTAGGGCTGGTTATTGTTAGGGCTCCAGGAAACTCTCCTAGGTTGTAGCTCGGAGATGCCTGGTAACATATAATCTTCAATATGGTTCTAGGAACTTATTGGGATGGGTGATGGTTTGGTTCAAGCTAGATAACAACTTCTATTCTGTTTTTACTCCAGACATGCATGAACACCCTCAGACTACAAGGCTTTAGACCACCAATGCTCAACAGTTTGGGAATTAGGTGAATAGATGAAGAATACTAACCACACCAGTAGATGCATACACAATATATGACGGCCATTTGCAACTAGTAAAGAAACTTGCAAATCTAATCTATCAATGCAGAGATAAGATGACAGTTATCTTGCATTAGATACAGAAGAAACCTGAGTGACCTACTCACTTATACATTCGATTGTCTAATCTAGAGATAAGATGACAGTTATCTAGCATTAGATGTAGAATAAATCATGAATACAACACTTCAGGCACAAGCTTAGAACAGAGGAGAAATGGGCATTGAGCAATTAACAACAAAAGAAGCTTGCATTGCTGAAAATGAAGATGAGACGCTGCAAGTTACAGAATATCTACAGTCTCCAGAAGTTGAACCAAAACACAATTGCCAACCTTGATTACATCTTTCTTCTGGCTATTTATAATCTATCATTACAATGGCTCTTAGCCATTTAGGGATGGAGGGATCATAATTGACCACCAACCACCATTAACTATCTGATAGTGTCTTTGAACATAGTTGCTTTCTTCACTATGAAAACCTGATCGGTTCTGGTACTGTGCTGTCCTCCAGGTGATCGGATTAATTGTGCCAGTGGAGTGCCATGACTGTTTAATTCGGTTGTTGAGTCGTGCTGTGTCCTTTTCTCCCTCGGCCATGCTCTTCTTTTAATTCGGTTTCATGGTCAGACTGTCACCAGACTGATAGAGTCGGCCATCTTCTTCTTCGTGTAGCAGATAGGATGTGGGGTATGGAGTGCATGGGCAGATGAACGGTGGTGGGTGATCGTGCATGGTGGCCGTCGGATCAAGGGAGATGTGTGGTGAGGATTGCTTTTTGGAGGCTGGCGGTCATGGCAGGAGCAGAACATGTCCGGGCCGTTAGATCTTCAGGCGAGCGGATCAGACGGTTATCGGGCGGAGGAGATGTGCGGGCGATAACGTGCGGGGTGGTTTGATTTGAGTGGTTATGGTTTTTATCAGGCGGGCATCGGGCGGTAAGCGGTAAGTGTCAGAACTCGCCCGATGCCATTCAGTGGATGACACGTAGCGACGGGGAAAAAGAAAAACCGCCCTCATCGGGCGGGTACCTGTCGCACTTGTTGTCCGTGCGATATGGGCGCTGACCATTAGATTTGGCGGGGTTGATCTAATGGTGGGAAATGATCGGGCATGTTGGTGTATCTGATGGGACGTGGACCATTGGATTGGCGGGAAAAGATCAACGACAGAGGGAGGTGGTGAAGGTACGAGATGTCTTCTGGGGATGTGTTATAAGCGCGTAAGACGTATGGGTAAGGTTTTATGGAGATTTTGGCTATTGCACTTGGGGCTAAGGCCAAAGAGGAATTTGTTGGGGCACGAAGGTTAAGTTAGGAAAGAGAAAGGGTAAAGTGGGAGCAGAGTAAGGGAAGAAGAGGAATAATAGCCCATGTGGGACCCTTTTAAGGACAATGAAGCAGACCGAACCTTTCCTTCAACCTTCAAAAATGGAAGCACTGCATCTCAGGGCTAACACTGGCTCCTTCTGGGGATGAAAGCCTCCCTGTGAGGTTTCAAGAACCATAGACCACTGCCTTTTATAAGAACAAGATCAGAAATATTACCTAGTATTCCATTGGGCATGGAGTCTATTTAGCATGAAATAAGAACTTGAAAACAACGTATTTACAATACCAAGGCTCGACAACCTTAACTGAAATAAAGTTCGAAGAACTGCCCATTGGATGGGCCATCAAAAACATCTCCTCCTTCCTTTAATGCATTCTTCTTGAGAAAACAATCACCAAACTGAAATTGACCCTTTTTACCTTTCTATGAAAGGTTTCTTTCTCTTGGTCAATGTGCATATCAGCCAATCCATCAAAGACTTGCAGAAGCCTATTGATTTGATCACCTACTTCAAAAACTTTACAACATTTGATATTATCGGGCAGGGATGGTCTATATTTCACCTCATCTCTGTATACATTCAGCCTTGGATGTTTTTCTTGGAAGGTTTTGTACACCTGCTGAATAATAAGGTCTGCTTTATACCCTATTGTGTCATTTGTGACTTGAAAAGTTAATAAAAAAGGTGAATCAATGCATTCTTGTGTGGGGGACACAAGGACTCCACCTGTTCCTCCAGCTTCCTCAGAGCAAGCCCCATCAAAGAACATGTCCCAAAACTGTGGGCCTTCTTCCTCTGTGATCTGGCACACTGGTTTTTTAAGCTGCATAGAAGCCAACTGATAAGGCTTGGTAATGTCAGGACCGGGCTTATCCATGACAGCCTTGGGCATTGGATTATGGCTGACTCTAGTGTCCAGAAGGCAATTATGAAGGATTTTATCATGAATAGACAGAGGAACATAGGATGACGGGGAGTTGTCTTCACAATTTTCAATCACTAGGCTGAGAATAACAACTGGTTGGTCATCTTGTAGATTTACATAGTCAGTGGAAGCTTGGATGGTTTTAGGCTCAAGATCCTCAAGGATAGATTTCTGGAAGGACTCATTCTTCACTAGTTCAATCAGGGGCATAGTTATTCTTGACTTTTGGATTTTTGATTGAAAACTGAAAGAAGAAGGGGACTTGTCAAGTCCTCTTACCTCTATGCCTGGAGCTTTGAGGATGAGAGGATCAGCTGCTGGTCATTTTTGCCTATTAGCTTGCTGTTTTGCAGGGACATCAGCTCTTTGGACAGGGGTTTCCTTGGCACTGTTCATCTTCGACCTTAGATTGTATCTTCACTGATCTTTGTTTGTAGAGCAACTTCACCGTCCCACTCTTGGTTGATTTGGTCATTGGATAATGACTTCTCATAGGTAGCTAAGGTAAAAAAGGAGGCACTGCCTTTGTCTTCCATGCAATGGATCTCATCATCTTCCTCAAACTGCTCCTTTTCCATGACTACATTCTGGAAAGGGGTCTTCACTCTTTGGTCTTCATTGGCATCTTTGCTCCTGTGCATGATCTGCAACTGCTCATTTGCTCTTCTATATGGATTCGAATTTAGAGGAGCAAAGGTATTAGGAACCCTTCCTTTCCCAGAATGTTGCTCAACCTTTAATTTGGAAACTTCAAAGGCTAATGATTCTATCATCTTGGCCATTTTATTGATCTTGGGATCTGAAGATGATGAAGGCTCGCCCCTCTGTCTCCTTCTATCAGCATTACCTTTGAGCTTTTTTGCAGCCATGATGTTTGATTCTACTTCCAGGGTTGCATCTTGCATATCAGCCAAAGAAGCACATCACCTCTCCCTCAACAGTAAACAGAAGTCAGAATCAAAGGCACTGGCATAGATGAGTCTAGCAGAGGTAGTGGTGGGTTTTACTTCAGTTGGTATCTTGCTGTACATGTAGTTAAATCTATTATTGAAATCAGACAGCAGCTCACCATTTTCCCTCTGTAAGTTCCCAAACTCAGTGTGGTAGTAAAGGAGATCCTTCTTATCCCCCAATGCTTTAGGAATGCATCATCTAAGGCCTCAATATCTGCTATAGATGTTGGGGTCAGTTCCTTGAACCATTTTATATCCTCTCCATCAAGGCTTTGGAAAAAAACTCTCATCCAGACATCCTCTTCACTAAAGTCTAGGTTATTAGCATAGCTATAGAATGACTCAAGATGTTCTTCTGTTGTGACTCCCTTTGTCCCAATGAACTTAGGCATGTACTTCTGATATTCTCCTACAGGCATGGCATTCAAAGGAGTAGGCAATACCAAGGGTCCATACCTAGCAGCTATGATTCTTTCCATTTTGGTGGGTGCTTGTGGGCTTGCCATGACTGGGGCAGACGAGAGAGTGCTGGCAGTCTGAAAGGTAGGGAGTTGAGAAACGACAGATAGGGCTAAAGGAATGCGATGGACAGGAGGGGAGGTTTCCTTTGGGTTGAAATCCAAAGGAGGACCTAAAGAATAAGGAGCTCTATGAATCTCTGAAAATTTCTCTTCACTGCTAGTACTAGAGGCTATATTCTCAATATGTATGTGCTCTGTTACAAGCCTTTCTTGTAGAGATGCATAAGATTGTTTAGGTTTACCTGATCCTGATGCTCCCTTTTGTGATGTCTTTCTTTGCTTGATAATCTTCTCAGGGTCAGGTACTGGGTCAGCTGGTGATTTCTGAGGATTTCTCTGAGTGTGCCTCACAAACTGAGCCAGAACTGTGATGTGGAGTCGCCAAGAGTTTCGGCCTCCAGTAGAGTCGCCAGATAGATGATTACAACCAAAAATGTGTCCAGACTTTGTCTATCATCAAAGCTAGATCTGTGTCATTCTCCCAGGGAAGCTGAGCTTCAATCTCCTCTCCCCGGCAACGGTGCCAATTATGTTAAGGCTCCAAGAAACTCTCCTAGGTTGTAGCTCGGAGATGCCTAGTAACATATAATCTTCAATATGGTTCTAGGAACTTATTGGGATGGGTGATGGTTTGGTACAAGCCAGATAACCACTTCTATTCTGTTTTTACCCCAAACATGTATGAACACCCTCAGACTACAAGGCTTTAGACCACCAATGCTTAATCAGTTTGGGAATTAGGTGAATAGATGAAGAATACTAATCACACCAGCAGATGCATACACAATGTATGATGGCCAGCTGCAACCAGTAAAGAAACTTGCAAATCTAATCTATCAATGCTAGATAACTGTCATCTTATCTCTGGATTAGACAATTGAATGTATCGGTGAGTAGGTCACTTAGGTTTCTTCTGTATCTAATGCAAGATAACTGTCATCTTATCTCTGCATTGATAGATTAGATTTGTAAGTTTCTTTACTGGTTGCAGCTGGCCATCATACATTGTGTATGCATCTGTTGGTGTGATTAGTATTCTTCATCTATTCACCTAATTCCCAAAATGATTGAGCATTGGTGGTTTAAAGCCTTGTAGTTTGAGGGTGTTCATGCATGTCTGGAGTAAAAACAGAATAGAAGTGGTTATCTAGCTTGAACCAAACCATCACCCATCCCAATAAGCTCCTAGAACCATATTGAAGATTATATGTTACCAGGCATCTCTGAGCTACAACCTAGGAGAGTTTCCTGGAGCCCTAACAGTTACAATACAAAATGCTAAGCAACATTGTTCTGAAAAAAATATGGAAGAGAGAGGAGATGAAAGAGCATAAAGAGTGGAGCGCAAATTAAGGTTTCATGCCCTATACCTCATGGATACATTTATCACCAAACAACATAAGTAAATATGTGCACATAAAGGTACTGCAGGTTATAAACTAACACAATTAAATCTTTCTTATACACAGGTATTGTTCATTATTTAGCAACCTAGATACATCCATGAACTAGAGAGAAGCCAACAACTTCATTACATTATTTTAGAGAAGTAAAAATATATATGAAATGAGATTTACATAAGGGATAACATATTGTGAATTGCCATGATTGGAATCACCAAAGAGTTTCATTAATCTTCAAAATGAGTCCCATTCAATAATCCATTTACATTCAACAATCTATAGCTCAAGTCCCTCATGAACAGGCTTCATATAAACAAAGTGGAACTACAGAATTTGGACCCCTAGGGTGCGGAATTCCAGAACCTCTATTAAGTCTTTCTTCCCTCTTTTTATAAGGAGAGCGAGAGCTTTGAAAATTGGTTACAAAATATCTCAGGCAGAGCTCCAGCTATCTGATCGACTAGCTGTCTCTTCGTGCGATAGCTCTGCTGCCAAAATGATTCTAAAGGATTTGATTCCTTTCTTGAAAATACATAGAAATTACAAAATAAAAGAAAAAAGGAAAAATTGAATGATGATAAGAGGAAAATATCCCTATGCCATTCCTGAGATTTCCCCTAATCAGGCCACGTCTTTGCCTTGGTGTGCCTCTCCTGCTGCTCGGCTGGTTCCCGTCACTTTCACCTTAACCACTTAATTTCCCACTCACTAAAGTTGGGAGTAATCATCGTGATGGCCTTAGTGATGCTCCAAACACTACTACTGACTCATCCAGGCCTCTAGAATTCCTATATAACACTATTGCAACCATGATGTGCCCAGTTACACTGCATTATACTATATTAGAGGTTCTTAGTATTGGCACTTTACACTTAGAGACATTTACAAAAAAACTAGTTTCGGGATCTTTGGAACCCTTTGTTTTAGCCCCTTTCTGGTTTCTTCATCATATGACCGGGAGCTATGACTAGGTGCTTATCCCTAAGGTGCTAGAGCCTTTAGACTCCTGTCTGGGGGCATTTTTCCCTTTATAAAGTGCTTTGTGCCCCTTTCCTTTAAGTTCCTCTAGTGACCGCGCGCTTAGCCAAATATCAGAGCTCCTCTACATCAGAGGTTTCCAGTCGGGGCTTTTATATTGGAGCTGCAACATGTTTGTGATCTTTGATTGCGATAGCCCTTTAGTGCTTGGCCTCTAGCTCCACCTTTGGTTTTTTATGCCTTTATGACCGCGGACCAGCCCCCACATCAGAGCTCTCTTATTGGCGATTTCCAATCAGGGATTTAACTATGGAGTTGCGACATTTCAATTTCACTGATCGCGGATATGACGTCATCCTCTACCATGTGGCACCTCGTGAGT
The DNA here is from genome assembly GCA_031772625.1 of Pinus tabuliformis. Lineage (NCBI taxonomy): Eukaryota > Viridiplantae > Streptophyta > Pinopsida > Pinales > Pinaceae > Pinus > Pinus tabuliformis. Next base: position 911,026,236 of record CM062814.1, on the reverse strand, counting down.
GGTGACATGTGTCACCTTGTTTTTCCCTCTTTGGACCCTTGAAAATTCCAGATCTGCATGCCATGTGTCCTCCGTACCACCACGTCATGATGATGTCAGACACCATGTGGCTTTATCGGGACCAATGGTATTCCGCCACGTGGCCCTCTAGAGGAGAGATAAAAGGCGCACCCTCTTTTGGTTTTGTGACTGAGTTCATTTGTTAAATGCTTCTAGGCATCCCTGGCAGTTTACACTATCGTCGTTTTTTTCCCGCAATTTCTTTATAGTGGTCACATTAAGATCGCTGATTGCCGATTTGCGATAAGTTTGTGTTGTTGCGATCTCCAATTCACCCCGAAGCTTCGATCGCCAATATTCTATACTGCTGGGACCCCTGATTGCGATCACCGATATCGCACTTCTGTGATGTGATGTGCCGATGTGCCATGTTTTCGAACGTTCGATATGAAATCTCCGATATTCCTCCTTTCCTTGAGGCTTTACTCCTTGAGCTTTAGAAGACCATGAATTCTGATCCAAGAGTCCATTTTGGACTTCTACATACCGCTGGAAATCTTTTTCAGAGAATTTTCCAATGGAGAGGGTCTGTTTTAGACTTTGAGTCTTTCTGTGGCTTGGAAGATGGTTGCAATTTTTTTTCTCTTTTGCACTTTGGACAACTGAAAACACATTTTGCAGTAAGTGACAACGTTGGCTCCAACTGGGGACAGTTCCTTGCTGGCAAGGTGCTGAGAACCTATAGACCAATATCCTTCACCATTGGGAGTGGAGTCAAAAATAGAATGAATCTATAGAACTAGAAAATATCCATGGAATTTTATTTGTAGGGAGTCCTTTCCTCATCAAACTGAAATGCAGAAATATAAATTCTAACAACTGGAAATTAAATGCTCAACTAGTGAACTTATTTATGTACAACTCCTACTTATGTATATTGTTGCAGGCCAAAGAAAGATACCATGTATTCGGCTACTGGATCATCGAACTGACGAGGAAAATTGGTACTTGTCTTCTTTTCTTGAACAATTTCTAGGAGGAATCTTCTACAATAGGTAGCGACAGACTTTTCTTGGCTCTTCAACTTTGGGCTCTTCTTGAAAAATTGTCGTTAGAATCCCTCTCTGCACTTGTTTGTAAGTAGATCCCTTTGACAATCTGTGACCATCTCATCCTCTTGAGAATCATATGAATCATAAATTGGAGGTTTTTGGACTTGTTCTCCAGGTGAAGGATGTGAATCGTAAACTGGAGCCTCTTCTTTCTGTGCAACTTCCCATGACTAAGGCTGTTGTAGTTCTGCATTGCTTGACTTCCCATCAGAGTCATACTCATCATAAGAAGGAGAATCATCAAATTTGGTAGAATAAGATCTCTGAGGGTTTGTTTGCAGCTCGATGATGTCTCTTTCTTCTCTTTCTTGATCACTAGGTGATGCTTCTTGATGCCAATACATGTCTTCTTTGGGTGGAGCCCCACATACATCTTCAACAGGATCATTAACCTCAGGAATATTTTCAACATTAAAATATGCACAACAATCTTCAAACAGAGCATCCAGTGGATATAAAATTTTGCAATAATGATTGAATGCCATGTGAAAACTTTTTAAGGAAGATATGCTGCCATGAGGTATTGTTCTGTACCAAATTCTAAAATCGTATTCTAAAGAGTACATGAATAATTTCATTTGTGCATCTTAAAAAATAATACCCTATTGTTACATGCATTCATGAAAATCCTTAAGTTGTTGGTCCGGCCTTCTATCCAAGTTTCCACTGAATCTAGGCAAATAGGTATTCCATTCATGAAATGAAGGGACATGATCGGGATAACTTACAATAGAATAAAAATCCAATGGGGCAAATTTGTTGGACAAGAATGCCCATTTTGAAACCCCTTTGGGTGAGTGAGTCAAGTTCAAAGGTAGGGGGATTTTCAGCTGTTTAGCATTAGAGAAAGTATGAGGCCTCTTCAAAGCTAGAATGATTAAATAAATATATAAACAGTGGAGTCATCAGGATTTTTACAATAAGATTGAAACGATGGAGTCGTTGTTGGGAAATTTAATTGCTTAAATTACTTTTCATTAAATTATCAACCAGGGATACTCGTAAGCTTGTGATGATGCCAGAAAAATATATGCAGGAGTAGGCAACTAACTCTAATCTAAGCAAACTAAAAAGTCTCTGATTCAAGATGCAGTAAGTGAAGGAAGAGGCTCCTAATTCGGGAGGTCCTGGTTGTCCTTCCCCACAATACTATCCTCAAGAAGAGAAACTAAAGAGCAACAACATGTGATGTATAGAAAGCAAGAGAAGAGGCTCCTAATTTAGGAGGTCCTGGTTGTCCTTCCTCATAGTTCTATTCCAACAACATTACCATTGCATCAAATCATAAACTCAAAAATAACTTGAAATAAAGAAAAGGAAATGAACTTTAATTATTGTTCAGACCAAATAGAAGGAGAGCCTAACTTAGACTCTTGGTTGTCCCCTCATATGTTGATTAGAACTCAGCTAAAATTCATTCATTAATAATGAAAAATATTCAAACATCTAAGTAATTAAATGAAAATAAAATCTATAATGAAATAAAATGTTTCTTTGATCCTTTTAGAGTGAGCTCAATTCTCTTAAGACCAAAGTGACAAACTATTCCATAAATTCATATACTACCTTAAGACAATTTTTAGCTAAAACTATAGAAAGAAAACTTTATTCTATTCCATCATAAATTAGGATACATTCTCCAAGAGTCCTTTTTTTGGAATGGAGGAGGTACTCCTATTTATACAAAAACATAAGCAACTAACTCATTAACGGAGATCCACTAATTCCTCCTAGATCCACAAATCCTTCATATGGTTACAACCAATATGAGACACAAATTCCTTTATCCATGATTTTTCTCCATGAGATATGCTTGACCCCTATCCCATATCTCCTTCAAATCTTCACGAGAATTCGAATTTGAGTCTTGGAGGCCACATAAGAGTGTCTTGGAACCTTCCAAATCACCTACACATGTCACCAAAATCATTCCACCTTTAGGTATAAGCAAATACATGTTATTTTTCTAACTTTTAATCATAAATTCACTTTAAATACATAAAATAAATAACTTTGGAAAATGAAAATATGAACCCATATGGTAATGGAAATATAGGGTTATGTAATGATAATGTGATAAAATGAGGAGAAAGGTGAAAATGGAGTGAAAATGTATGTTAATTTGGCGGCCCAACATACCCCCCAACTTAATTTATTGTATGTCCTCATGCAATCTATTACATTGATCATGATTTGATCTTTTGAATTGTCTTGCTTTTACATGAACTTTGGCTGATATCGATTTTTTAACTTCATATAATTTTCTTTTTGACAACTTTGTTCCTTTTCGCAAAGTCTTCTTTCTGAAAAACATTTGATTGCAACATATTAATTTGGTTGGTTCTTGTGTGACAACCAAAATTTTATTAGTATTGGTTCTTGTGTAACAATACTTTCGTTGTTTTTATGTTACCTCAAAAGACTTTGAAAAGATTTAATCAAACTTTCATTCTTCGATCATTATTTGCAAAACATGTAATGTTTGAATCATAATGCAATAGTAATTGTTTGGAAAAAGTATGTTGGTTAGGATGACATGTGTATAAAGGACATATATGACATATGAAAGGTGATAATGGAGTATGAATGTGAATATGAGGTATGAAAATGAACATGGTGAAACATTTTCCAAAAATTATAATTTCAGTATTAAAGGAATTGTATGATAAAAAGCTAGAAAAGAACATACCTTTACTTACCTAAGTGGACAAATTGTGTATATGTAGAAAAGTGTAGCTCCTGCTGCTGAATCATGGAATGAAGAATACAATAATGTGATTTGTGTCTTGGTTGCATACATGATGGATGAAGTCATGAATGTGGATCCTTTATTACTGTTGCTGAATCTGTTCCAAAGTATAAAATACTGTTGAATCTGCTACTGAATCATATAGTCTTCATGTTGTTCCATATCGTGGCACAATTCTTTCCATGTGAATAAATGTGTCGATGTCGAACATGGAAAGAAGTCATTGGATTACCGGCCATTGATGAATGCCGTTAACAAATGCGAGGAAAACTCACCATTATTGTCAATGAGTGCCAAGGTACCCAAGTACATCTTGTGAACTGCGAGTAAATGAGCTGATGTCGAGCCACTTGCAAGATCCAACAAATTAGGGACATTAATGTATTCCCATTGTTCGTTGGTGAGAAGACTTGCCATTAGGGCATGTAAGCCTCAAGGTACTAATAATGACTCTAGTCTTTGTCCTAGATAAGGTGCTGAGGTCGATGGGTCAAGACTTGTTGAAAGGTGGGCCTTAAGGAATCCCACATCAGTGAACACGAGTTCGTACAAAATGATTGGTAGGACTATAGATACAAGATGTTATGGTCAAACAATTTTTATGGCAAGGAAAACAAGGCAATGTAGAAAGATGGATGGTTTATTTGTGAGGCAAAAAGATGAACTAAAAAGAAGGTGAAAATGTATGCGACTCAGAAAAGTAAACATGTATGAAGTCATGATGGATAAGGCAATGAATTAGTGGACTTTAACATGGATGATTGGTGAGGCTTTGAAGGAGAAGTGTGGGTAAACATATCATGACGCTAAAGATTTCTGTATAGCGACAAATGTCATGACATATGTAATTAACTCCTTCAAGCTTTCAATGATGAATGTGATTTTTAGAGATCACATCTGCATGAACTTAGATCGTTGCGCACCTATAAAAGCTCAGTACAAATTCTGCATGAAAACTGTGAGAGCTTTTTGAAGGACATAAAATGCAAGTATAAATGCTAGCAATGAAATAAAATAAAATAAAATAATTTTACCTGTTGCCTTTGCGCGCGTAGTTTTTAACTCCAAGAAGACAAGTTAGCATAAAATGTTTTCAATTGTTATAAAATGTCCATTTGCAATTTTTTTTTTAATTGTTTGATTTTTATTATTATTATTTTTAATTATTTTGATTTTTTTGATTATTTGTTTTGTATTGTTATTAAAAAATAAAATAAAAATAATACAATCACAAAAAATTGTTTTGATATGTTTTGATTTTTCTTGATAGCAAAAAATTAAAATAAATAAAATAAATAAATAAAAAAGAGCATAAACCAAAATCTCAAGAAATACATCATAATGAAAGTCAAACATCCACACCTCCCATCTGTTAGCCTATCAACTGAAAGCCTGTCTTCGACAACCCTAATTCCTAATTTTTATATCAAAGCACTGATGGTGCACATCACATTTTTTTTGGACAATAAGCAACCCTTCATTAATCTGATAACCACCCAGCGAAGTTTTGAGATGAAGAAGAAAAACAAAACTCGCATCATTGGAAGTTGGTGGGTACTTCTTAGTGGCGCAGTGCAACACCGATTTGGCTTGCAGACAAAGATTTATTTTTTTGAGATTGAAAAAAAAACACAGTAACAACATTGGCTATTTTCATTGATTTGATTTGATTGTAAATATGGTCTATTTGGTTTGAGAACTCAAGATCTGTCTGTCACAACTTATTTTTCTTCAATTCATAAATTCTACTTCATCCACCAAATTCCAACTTCAAATCGCCACTATCAAACGTCGTTATGCAGCCGAAACCTGTTCGACACCAGTGCGTTCCGCTTGTTTACAAAGGTAATGAAATCTCCGTGTGACAGAGTATGGAAGTTAAGTGCAGGTTTTATAAATTTGCATAAATATGCCAAAAACGTTGACAAATGCTTAAATTGAAATACAAGGAAAACAAACTGAGGTACAATTGCAATATAAGGAAAACAAACTGAGGTACAATTGCAATATAAGGATCCTACAAGGTTTGCCTTTGCTAACACATTAGAATAATCTGAGCTTTTTTCCTTTCTTCGTTCTGAAATCAACTAACTGGATTTAATTCCATCCTACAACAAGTAATGTCCATGGATGCCAACCATATTCACAATGCCAGCAAATCTCTTTCAATCCTTCTCTATTTTGCAAGTCAAGTTCTAAAATCCCTTGCCAGAACTTTTTTCGCGCTACTCTTTTGCTGGAAAAGTTACTGTCACTACTTCAAAGTTTTGCTAGTTCCAAAGGAAGTGACCTTCCGCTCAACTTTACAGGACAGTTTAAAGATTCTCCACAAGAACTTATATCAAACAAGCGTAGCTTACCATTTTCCAAATAACAACACTTTCTTCAGGTAAGTGTGGATTCCAGCAAGCATGAAACAACACCTTTTAAAGTTTGCAACCGTCAGATGACTCAGCATAGGAAACCCTTCTCAGCATAGGAAACACGTAAATCAGACCCTCTCGCCTTCGCTTCGCAGATTTGGTGGGATTGTCGGGCTTAGGATCGGTCTAGCTCACTGGGCTAAAGGCGGTTATCGGGATAAGGCAAGGAAAAAGGTTGGGGTGCTTGCTAGTTAAGGAAAGGTTCAAATCTATCCTTCTATCGATGGCTCCTCATTAAGAAGGCTAATTGGGATGGATTGTACAACTCGATCAAATGGTCAGTCTTATTACTGGGATGTATGGTGCAATTAATGATAGCCACAAACTCATAGGCCTTCATGATAATAGTGCACTATCCCATGATAATAGTCCACAATAATAACGTAGTATCCCAACAATTAAATCGAATTTTCCCAACAATTAAAGAAATCAAGAGGATGAACTTCCCGGTGCCTCCATTGCCAACGATAACAAGCTTAAAATTTGGACAATCTATTTGTGGACTGTTGCTCCGGAGCTTTTGCTGGAACATATCTACTCGAATCCGGATCAGTTTGGCCAAGAGCGCTGAGTTGTCTTGGAGATGACGGTGGATAAGCAGCCTCGAATACCTCGTTTCATTCCATACATTGATTGGGTTGATCTACTAGATATTTACTCGATCCAACAGCCAGTTTTACCTCTGCCAACATTCTGCTCCTCTTCAATTTCATTATCTTCCTCTTCAGCTCTAAAAATTGCTGCAACAACACTGCTGTGCTATTCGCTAACCCCTGTTTGCATGAACCAGGTGATCTGCCTGGCAGATAGTCTGAGCAAGAAGGGCTGCATAGTTTCGATGGGCAGCGTTGCAGGGATCATAGGAGCTCGATACATACACGACCGCCAAACATGCAGTCGATGGGCAGTCTTGTAGGGATCATAGGAGCTCGATACATACACGGCCTCCAAACATGCAGTGATATGGCTGACTAAGAATGGAGTAGCCAAGCTTGGTTGAATAACGCAAAGATTTTGTTTATTATTGCAAAGGCAACTTAGAAGCCCTCGATTATCCAGCCAACCTTCAATTAGCCGATCCAGTTCAGGTTTAGAGTGCAGATACATTCTGTCACCGAAGATCCCAACAATGCGGCTGAAAACTGTTGCTTAGACTCCATCTCCAATCTCGTCAATCTTCTGTGAATTTGTACGAGTTTTTGTAAATGGTCAAAGTTTTTTTTATACAATGTTTTATTTATTTGCCAAGTGTTTTTTTTTTAATGTGATTTGTGTTTTATGTTTTTGTTCTTATGTTTGTTTTTATTTGATTAAGAACTAAAAGTAAAAAAAAATGATTTTTTTTTGTATTTTGTATCTATCTATATATATATTTTTAATTTTGATTTATTTTCTAACATTTTTTTAAAAACTAAATTAAAATTGATATATATATTTTTTTAAATTAAAAATAAAAAATAAATTCTATTCCTAATTATTATTATTATTATTTATTTTTATTTATATTTATTATGTTGCAACAAATTAAAAAGAAATTAAATTTATTTCTAAAGAATTTGACTTTTATTCTAATTTATTTATTATTAAAATCATTTTTTTTAAATCATTTTATTTTTTTTTTTTATTTTTTTAAACCCTTAAACAAGCTAGGATTTTTTATTGATTTAGGATGATTTTTTTTTAGCAAATGGAGACAAGTATATTGCAACCCTGAAAACATTGATAAACATTCTACTTTCTCATCCTCGAGATCGTGCAAAAATGCAGAAGGAGAGCATACTTATTCGAGATTGAAAATATCATCCTACCTACTCTATGCTAATTGAAAATTACAAACCATTATGTGTAATTAAATTTCTAATGCAACCATTCATGCAATAGTAGTAAAATATGTTCATTTCCAATTTTGCAATTTTAAAATGAAAATAAACAACAATGATCAAATCTAGTTTTTGTGAGTGTGATTTAATGAAATAAGAACAAAAACCGAAATTGATCTAACCTTGTACTTGTTTGAAACCATTGAAACCAACTTTCGATAAGGCTTTCATAGGCGTGATTTCCACTCTGATTCAGATCATGTTGCAACTTCTCTTCGTCCTCCTCAATCTCTTGTTGAAATAATTGTTCATCATCAGATATACAAGATTCTTCAAATGTTAATTCATTGTTTTCTTCTGGAGGAGTAGTTAAGCTTTTGGCTGCTGTCAAGATCTCTTCTTCGCAAGAAGAGGAGATCCTTACACTGGCTAGGATCTGAGCGAGTTGTTCCAAACTTATACTCATTGTTCTTCCATATATACATATGGATTTTTATTGTGTTTTTGTTTTTTTTTAGTGAATGGGGGTTTGATTTGTGTTCTATTTCTATGTTTTCTATATGAGAATAAACTTAAATGAAAATGCCTAAATGCAATTAACCCTAAAAAATGATTCCTAAACAATCCTCCTAACTAGCTTACATCTAAGTGTGCTTCCCCATGTTACTAAGACCTTGTTGTCGCCAAGTTATCCTTTCAACATGAGTTAGCTTTTCTATGAATCAAACCAAAGAAAAATACTGGTATTGAATTAAATTCCTAATGCCTAATCCCTTAGCACCATCCCTGGCAATGGCCAAAATGTTGGGCAATTTAATTGCTTAAATTATTTTTCATTAAATTATCAACCAGGGATACTCGTAAGCATGTGATGATGCCATAAAAATATATGTAGGAGTAAGCAACTAACTCTAAGCTAAGCAAACTAAAAAGTTTCTTATTCAGAATGCAGTAAGTGAAGGAAGAGGCTCCTAATTCGGGAGGTCTTGGTTGTCCTTCCCTACAGTACTGTCCTCAAGAAGAGAAACTAAAGAGCAACAATATGTGATGTATAGAAAGCAAGAGAAAAGGCTCTAATTTAGGAGGTCCTGGTTGTCCTTCCTCACAGTTCTATTCCAACAACATTACCATTGCATCAAATCATAATAAACTCAAAAATAACTTGAAATAAAGAAAAGGAAACAAACTTTAATTATTGTTCAGACCAAATAAAGAGAGAGCCTAACATAGACTATTGGTTGTCCCCTCATATCCTGATTAGAACTCAGCTAAAATTCATTCATTAATAATGAAAAAAATTCAAAGATCTAAGTAATTAACTGAAAATAAAATCTATAATGAAATAAAATGTTTCTTTGATCCTTTTAGAGTGAGCTCAATTCTCTTAAGACCAAAGTGACAAACTATTCCATAAATTCATATACTACCTTAAGACAATTTTTATCTAAAACTATAGAAAGAAAACTTTATTCTATTCCATCATAAATTAGGATACATTCTCCAAGAGTCCTTTTCTTTGGAATGGAGGAGGTACTCCTATTTATACAAAAACATAAGCAACTAAATCATTAATGGAGATCCACTAATCCCTCCTAGATCCACAAATCCTTCATATGGTTACAACCAATATGAGACACATATTCCTTTATCCATGATTTTTCTCCATGAGATATGCTTGACCCCTATCCCAAATCTCCTTCAAATATTCAAGAGAATTCGAATTTGAGTCTTGGAGGCCACATAAGAGTGTCTTGGAACCTTCCAAATCACCTACACATGTCACCAAACTCATTCCACTTTATTCCATTTAGGTATTAGCAAATACATGTATATTTTTCTAAATACATAAAATAAATAACTTTGGAAAATGAAAATATGAACCCTTATGGTAATGGAAATATACGTTATGTAATGATAATGTGATAAAATGAGGTGACAAAATGAGGATAAAGGTGAAAATGGAGTGAAAATGTATGTTAATTTGGCGGCCCAATAGTCACCAAGGTGAGAGATCTTCAACCCACACTTCCCTTTCTCACCTGACAGAGGGAATGTAAAAATTTTTCGTACCCAGGGAAAAATATTCTAATTCGTTCCCCGACAACGGTGCTAGAAAGATGTTGTCGCTTTTTCTAGCACCTGTAGCACAAGTGCTTCAGGAGATATGAAATCTTCCTAGAGACAACCTCTGGGTTGATTGTAGACTAGTGCCTAGGACATCTTAAAGAGAGGAGTGATTTTGGATATTATGAGTAGGGATTTCTATTGCACTCCAATTGTCATGTAGTTGGAAAAGATAATGAAGGGGGTTTGGTTCAATAGTCCTTTATCAATCTAAACTCAAACAAATACATGTATCTAAATTCACAGGGGGTAAATCAGGCCAATCTCAAACAGAAAATGTTTGGTTCTGGTGGCCGACACACAACAACATGCAGCTTTAATATTTGCGTTGTAGTAAAGTGAATAAGAGGAAATGAAGGAGGGAATTTGGTAAGTAGGGTTGGTTATAATACAAAATCTTAAGCAACGATGTTCCGACATAAATATGGAAGAGGGAGGAATGAAAGGAGGAAAGAGTGGAGCGCAAATTAAGGTTTCATGCCCTATACCTCATGGGTACATTTATCACCAAGCAACATAAGTAAATCTTTGCACATAAAGGTACTGCAAGTTATATACTAACATAAGTAAATCTGTCTTATACACATGTACTATTCACTATTTAGCAACCTAGATACATCCATAAATCAGAGAGAAACTGACAACTTCATTACACTATTTCAGAGGAAGAAAAACATATATGAAATGAGATTTATAGAGGGGAAAACATATTGCGCATTGCCATGATTGGAATCATCAAAGAGTTTCATTAATCTTCAAAATGAGTCCCATTCACTAGTCCATTTACATTCAACAATCTATAGCTCAAGTCCCTCATGAACAGGCTTCATAGAACCAAAGTGGAACTACAGAATTTGGATCCCTTGGGTGCAGAATTTTGGGACCTCTATTAAGTGTTTATTCCCCTTTTTGTAAGGACAGGGAGAGATTTGAAAATTAGTTACAAAATATATCAGCTAGAGCTCTAGCTATCTGATCGACTAGTTGCCTTGGCATGTGATAGCTCTGTTGCCCAAATGATTCTAAAGGATTTGATTCCTTTCTTGAAAATACATAGAAATTACAGAATAAAAGAAAAAAGGAAAAATTGAATGATGATAAGAGGAAAATATCCCTATGACATTCTTGAGATTAACCCTGATCAGGCACGTCTTTGCCTGGTGTGCCTCTCGTGCTTCTCAGCTAGTTACCATCGCTTTCACCTTAACCGCTTAATTTCCCACTCACTAAAGTTGGGAGCGATCACTGTGATGGCCTTAGTGATGCTCCAAACACAACTATTGACTCATCCATGCCTCTCGACTTCCTATATAACACTATCAGAGCCATGATGTTCCCATTTACACTATCGTAATACTATATCGGAGGTTCTCAGTATTGGCACTTTACACCTAGAAACATTTACAAAACATGTGAGTTCCAGGATTTCCCCCCCCCTTTGTTTTAGCCCCTTTCTGCTTTCTTCATCATATGATCGGGGGCTATGACCAAGTGCTTATCCCTAAGGTGCTAGAGCCTTTAGTCTCCTGTCCGGGTGACTTTTTCCCTTTATAAAGTGCTTTGCACCACATTCCTTTAAGTTCCTCTAATGACCACGCGCTTAGCCAAATATCGAAGCTCCTATACATCAAAGGTTTCCAGGCGAGGCTTTTATATTGGAGCTGCAACATTTTGTGATCTCCAATTCTGATAGCGTTTTAGTGTTCGACCTAGCTCCACCTTTGGTTTTTTATGCCTTTTTGACGCGGACCAGCCCCCACATAGGAGCTCATTTATCGGGGATTTAGCTATGGAGTTGCGACATTTCAATTTCGTTAATAGCCAATCGTTGATATGATGTCATCCTCTACCATGTGGAACCTCGTGAGTGGTGACACATGTCACCCTATGTTGCCCTTTTTGGACCCTTGAAAATGCCAGATCTGCATGCCACGTGTCGTCCATATCGCCACATCATGATGACATCATACGCTCACGTGGCTTATCAAAACCAATGCATTTCACCACGTGGCCCTATAGAGGAGAGAGAAAAGGCCCACCCTCTTCTGGTTTTGCGACTGAGTTCCTTTGTTAAATTATTCCAGGCATCCCTGACAGTTTACACTATCAATGTTCTTTTCCCGTAATTCTTTTATATTGGTCACTTTAAGATCATGGATTTTCTGATTTTCTACATGTTTGCGATGTTTTTGTTATCACTCCTCCAGATCTCCAAGGCTGAGGAAGAGTCTAGCTGAGGTAACCACAAACCAATCTTTGACTTGGTAGCTAGCCCTACCAAGCCGGAGAGGGCTCTCTCCAAAGGATCACAGCCAAGAGGGTTGGATAGATTAGGGTTTTAGGCTAGATATGATGTGCAGAGGTTGTTTAATTTGATTTGGTGGGGTTGTTGGAAGAGGATTAGGTCAAAAAGACTAGGTCAGGGAAAATGAGGGTATGATTGCAGACATCTGATGGAGCAAGGTAGGTAGGCACTCAAACACTTTAAGGTTCTGAAGTGAGATGGATAAGACTGGTGAGGTGCTAGAAAGAGCAAGACAAGCATGTATTCTTTCTAAATGAAGAAACTGGACAAACTATGAATATTTCCCCAAAACAGAGCATGTAAGATGTATTCTACTCATCAACTTGAAAATCAACATATCATAGAAGTGAAGTGAAATACGGGAGTACATAAACATTCAAACATATGCAACATAATAAGAAACTAAGTCAAAATTCCATACCCCAGGTATTCCACCCAAATAAGTCTGCAACTCATTCTATTAAATTATGCAAATACGGATTACATTAGTGTCTCTGAT
>CM062814.1:910610368-911013104 GCA_031772625.1 Pinus tabuliformis | reverse complement strand
TCAAAGCAAAGAACAATATAGCCTTATGAAAAAAATTAATATGGGATCAGATCTGGCTGAAGAAAATCCATGGAGAATCACCCCCATGGAGACACCTTTAATGGAAGCAAGAGAAGATGGAGGAGACCTAAAATAATTCTAGGGTTTGAAGAAAACCTTAGGAAATTTGTGTATTAGGGTTTGATGGATATTATGAGGTTAGGGTTTGAGAAACCCTGGTTTGTGGCAAAGATATGAGATATGAAACCTAGAGCATGATCAATGTGAAGATGCTCAAGCACTTATGACAAATTTGATGAAGCCCTAGATGGGATAGTCTCTAGTAGGCTTGGTTGAATAAAGTTGGTTGAAATATTGAAGGCAACATTGTTATATGGACAATGGACAGTGATGGCTCTTGAAGGTTGGTTCAAGAGGGAGAGGATCACCTCTCATTGAAGATAAGTATCTCTTGACTTATGATGCTCCTTTATGTCTTTACTTTTGTTTAGAATTATAGATTTGATTATTGTTTTGATCATTACTTATACTTTCTGCATGTGTATTTGAGTATTTGGATGTTTCTAACCTCCTTGATGAGATGTGATAAGTGGATCCTTCTTAAGGATAATTTGAGATGCATGAAAGAAAATCTAGAGGTGGAAAAATATAAGGAGACACCTGATGAAAAGAGGACAAATTGCAACAAGCTTCCTATGTCAAATGAAAATATGTACAAGTATTTGAATACTACAAGGTATGCATGGTATATTATTTTAATATTGGATGGCAAGGTAAGCCCTAAGGTATGTTGAGAATATCTCCTTCTCAAATGGTTCATGCATGCATATGAAAGTGATTTGAATTCATGATTCTTATGATGAAATGGTGCACTTGATGTTGAACAAGTATCTTACATAATGAAATTCTTGATTCTATGAGGCTACTTAATATTGATCTTTGATATATTGGTATACTTTATCATTTTTGGATATCTTGATTCCATAAAATGATAGCACCTTGATTCTAGTAAATGGTAACTTGGTACTATTGATATTGGTTGTGAAATGCATGGCAACCACAATGATAGAAGTGGAATAATGAGATTGATATTCAAGATCTTTTTTTTGACCATAATTATGCTTTGATGTGCTTAGTAATTATGGAATATGGTAAAATTGAATGCCCTAACTTGATGGATTGAGTTATGTGACAAAGAAGTAATAGTGTGATCATGTCTCTTGAAGTATGCTCCTATTAGCTATTTGACACTAACCCTTGATGAAAGATTGATGTCATGATGTAATGGTGCAGTAGCTGATGCTAGCATATATGACCATGATGAATGCATCTGACTTTATGATCTAACAAATCTGCTAATGTATGAAAGTATTATAGACAGTTTGATGGTATGAATGAAGATGACTGAAGTGGATTCCCATTTAGAGGGAGAATCTCTCCATAAGATCTCTTCTCCTATTGTCATTTACATTATATGTATTTATTTACTATGTAAGTATATTTTATGGGCATGAAGAGACATTATCTGACATTGTTGATATGCAGCAAAGTTTTGATCTGAGAAGAGAGAGTTTTCCCTTACTCTAAGCCTCAGTCGCACGGAAGTAGGTTTACAGATGCAAGTGTAGCCTTTCGGCCGCATGGAAGCAAGGTCAAGGGTGCGACTGTAGTCTTCCAATTGCAAGCAGGAAGGCCTATGGTTGTGACTATGCCTGCTGGACACAAAAATTAGGTTTTGTGCATGAAATCAGATGTTCATCTGAAGGATGTCAGTCCTACAGATGTGGAGCTGACAATAGAAATATTTGTGAGCAGGAAAGTCTGAATGTTTAATATAATATGAATATATAGACTGAATTTGTGTTTGCAAGAGACCAGGACATGCATATAGATATGTCATTATGTTTAAAGTATGTGTTGCAAGAGTTTGACATGATTTGGTTGTTTAATATAAATAATGTTTGGAGTTTTCACATGATGCTTGAGATATGTTATGGACTATAGATCTCTTTATGATAGCAAATTTTCTATTTTACCTGATGACTAAGGATTTAAATTTACAATTGATGATTTTCCGTGATGACAATGTTATGTGGGCATGTTGACTTTCAGTGACTAATATTGGTATTCAACAATGGTTTCGTATTGGCCTCCTCATTCTTAGCACATTGGTTAAAGTATTGACAATTGTAATTCAGTGTGAAGTAATCTGACAATGAATGGATGGAACTTGCATAACTTATCCTTGGTGTATACATTTGCATCTAGTGACTTATATTATGATCATGAGGATGACTTGATGAAATTTGGATTGACATTTCTTATGACAACTTGTTGGCATGGTAATAGATGAAGTCAGGACTTGATGAGAGCTCTACTTGTCACCTGGTCTACGAAATATGATATTGTGATGGTATTGATATTGGTTCTGATCTGGAATCTAAACTTTGATAAATTGACTTAGGTGATTTGATTGTATAGTATTGTGAGTCTGAGCAAATTGGTTGGGAAAAGTATTATGTTTGCAGAGAGCACTATATTAAGAAAGCTCCTTGATCTAGATATGTTTGCATTAACAATTATCTGGTGAAGCAAGGATGATGTGTTGATCCAAACCTCTACTTCATAAGTGTTCCAAGGTATGACTTTGATTTTGAATTTGGTTCTATATACTGATGGTCTACTCTTGATAGGAAATGAGCCTTTGATGATCTAAGTAAGAGGGAGATGGATTCTAAAGCTCGAAATACTAAATCATGGCATGATGAATTGATTTTTGAAGTTGGGAAAGTAAAATCTATATTATGAAGCTATTGAAGAATTATTGGAAAGTGGAAATGAAAATCCTTGGACACTTCGATTGAATTTCAAGAAGTTGTGAAGAGATATTATTGAACTTGACTTGGAAACCGACAGTTGATTGAAGAATTGATATTCCATTTTGAACATCCATCCACATAGATACATGATGTGCATAGAACCTGAGTCGATTCATGATTGAGTTGCTTCATTCATATTGAGTTGCTACCTAGCATCCTTAAAAATACTTGCATAGGACGATCTTCCTGTGATATGTGACTGCTTGGATTTATTAATGATGATTAGGATTGTTATTGATGAGATGAGAACATTTGGATGCTACCTTAGTATGAGATCTACCATGATATCTTGGATGAGAGGTCTGTAGCATGACTAAGGTTGAGTACGATATTGCTAGCATTGCTAGCTGTGAGGCGGGATAAAGAAGCTCCTTAGACAGTCATCTGAGAAAGATTTGGATATGGCATGGATACATTATGATGAAAAAAAGTGGGAACTGATTGGCAGAGAATCCCACATATAGCTGGGAATGAGATACCTTCATATATTGAGACAATGCTGCTATACGAGACCAACTCAGGCTTGTGTTTAGCACCTCCTTGAAAGGGAGGACAAATATGGTATCCTTTTTGTGATATATATGATTATTTATGTTCTAATATGATATTTGATTTGATATTCTGTATGAACACGAGACAATTTCTATTGAGACATGATTATTACCATATAGGAGCACGATGATATGTTTATGATCTACAGAGAGTAGGATTGATCGAGAACACTGAGCCAACTCTTCCTCCCCTGTCTGAGCTCCCAGAGTGTGGAATTGAAATAGAGGGCTCCTGGGGTTGAGGGAACTCTGGACAATAAGCTATCACCCCTATCTGTTATCCATAGGGTTGGAGTAAGAGCTCACCCTATCTTGGTCTTTGCAGAGTATACCCTAGTTGGCATCATAACCACAAGCAGGGTTTGTCGGGATTGGCCCTCCCCATCTGGCCAACGGGTTGTGGAGGCTTGGAGGCATGTGATCCTTACCTCTTGGTAAGTTGGGTATCTCCTCCTAGCTTGGATTATGATACAGGTGTTCTACCACATGACTCTTAGGGGTCATTGCTGGGAAGACCAGTAGGCAATAGGATGGGTTGAGTAGTAGCTCCCCTATATAACCCATTGCTCGACATGGGGTCATAGTAGTAGAACCCCCACGAGATTCTGAGTTGAGATTGATCTCCTCGATGTGGTTCCAGGTTAACACGTGCTCCCTGATGATATGCTCTTCGATGATGATGCAGGTCATAGATCTGAGTCCTTGTCGATATTGCCGAGTAGTAGCCAGCTGATAGAGATTCTGAGTAGTAGCTCGCTAGCAGAGATTCTGGGTAGTAGCCCGTTGGCAAATATTTCAGGTAGTAGGCCGATGAATAGAGATTGGTAGCTTAGGCTCCCCTCCGATGAAAAATTCTTCTTGTAGATTTGAGAATGTTCAACATATGAGCAGGGACAATTAAGAGATAAGCAAGAATGCACAAGAGATGAATTGAGAAGATCAGTGATGATACAAAACACTTGAGATTAGATATGATTTGATGACAGGATACACATGAGATGATGCAAGTGGAATTCTCCCTAGTTGAGAGGGAGTGTTAAAATATGCAACTGTGGTCAAATTCCACTTTGGACAGATCACCCAAGGGAGATAATGATTGCATTGAATTCCTCTTTTCAAGAGGACCAAAATCAACCTATAGATCACTCAAATCGAATAAGGGACAATGTACTTTTGAAGAAAATCCCACATGTGCATATTTGATAAGGTTGGCCCTAAAGCAAAATGGACCACCTTGAAAGGCTAAATAAAAGTTCCCTCTACCTCATTTAGACATAATGATGAGACACTCTTCTATCTTGGTTTTTGGCTCACACAGGTCTAAGGCTCGTCCGTAGAGGATCAGGTTCGTTATGAGGTGAAATTGCAGGGTTCGATGGTCACATCTTTGATTTAGGGTTTTGGGCCTCAATCGCAGGCACAAAACAGGAAGGATTCAACTGTAGTCACATGCACATAAACTCATCCATGCAACTAGAGCCTTCCAGTCGCATGGAAAAATCTCCATCCATGCGACTGGGGGTTTAGGGTTTCCGTAGTCCAAATTTGACCCTAGTCGCTCGCATGCCAGGCTTAAGGGAGTGACTGGGACAACTATAGTTGTTCGCATGTCACCTCCTCCGTGCGACTAGGACCTTAAAGATGAAATATCAGCCTTCCAAAGATTTCGCTCAGTGACCGCAGGGTTTGGCAGTTTACGTTAAACAATGATATTTCATTATAGACTTCAGAATTAGGGTTTTGAGTATATACATTATTGGGTTCATTTCATGGATGTTGTAGTTGTTTTGTTGGTTAGTTGCATAGATGAAGATATGGATCATTGTACTCTCTTTTGCTAAATTATTTGATGAAAAATTTAAGAAGAAGAATTTGCAAGGGTTTTCCCCATGGTGGGTTTTTCCCTGGTCTCTGACCAGTTCTTGTGTCTCTATGTGTGCATGCATTTCTTCTATTCTTCCTTATGTTTCGTTGCATTGATGATGATGATATTGTTCTTTCTTCATAGTTGCATATGCTGCTAAATAATTGTGTAAATATGAATAATGTTACGATTTCATGGGGTGAACTTAATGTATTAATGAAGAAATGCAATTATCAAAGCAAATAACAATATAACCCTATGAAAAAATTAACATAACCATGAGGAGACAACCAACCCTTCCAGGTGCCCAACCCCTGAGACAACTTGTCACTTTGTTGAGCTAGACCCCTAGTCACTCCCATTACAAGCCATCCATGTGACCGAGACTCTCCAGTTACTCCCACAACAAGGCATGTATGCGACTTTGGCCTTTTTCAGGGAGTTTTGAGCCAGCGGCCCCAAATTCTCTGCCACTTTTTCAGGGCTAGGTCTCAAGCCTCTGCTCAGAACTTCATGAAAGTTTCAGAAATGACAAATAATAATGAATTAAAGCTACTAATGCAAATATTGGTACAAGGACTTGACCTGACTCTACTAGCCATGACAGGCATTTCATCAAACATATCACAAACATGTAATCTACAGGTCATAACCACATATCTGAGCATAGGGGTTTGGTACTTGTATGAGAATCATCAAGAAAATTGACGCCTTATCACAATAGCTGCATTATCGTCTATTAAATCATATAATCATTCACATTTCATGCACTAATCAAATCACGATGAGAGCCATAACCAAAGTCTGTCATGAACCATGCTTATAACCAACATATAAACTGCAAAATAACAATAATAGAAAACCCATTAAAGCCACACATTAACAAGTACATTTACACATACAACACAAGAGGTAAAGAGCTCTTATTAACATATGAAAAATCCAACCAAGCTAGGGACTTCCACGTATCACCCGACCATAGATTGGGTTGAACCAAATCTTTCTTTCATCCAATCACCCCCGTGCCATATTCCAAGAATGAATGTGGGACTCACAACAGAACCAAACATGGTTTCCTCGGGCTTTACCATATATCTACCAAGGGATTCCTAGTCCTGAAATCCTCACCAATACAACCAGGCTTTACCACAATCCCAGAGAATCACTATGCCCTAAAAAAGCATGGATGCTTCCAAATCTTTCCACCTAAACCATGAGGAATTTGTCCATCTCCACCTCTAGGCTTTACCTTATATCCTGCCATTCACTGGTCAAAGATTCCTAGGCCCAACGAAGCTCCACCCTCTAGGATTTACAATATATCCTACCATTCATCATTCGAGGATTACTAGGACTAACAAGGGCATACACAATCTGGCTTTACCGCAATCCCACCTTCTTCGGTCCAAGGATTCCTAGGCCTTGTGTTTCTCCCTTGAGATCACCCCACTGAACCAAAAAAAGTGTTGGCTTAGGGGGTCTTGACCCAGGTTAAGAGTTAGTGGCGCCAAACAAATCCCTACATAACTGGCCCTTTTAGCATCAATCTGCGGTGTGCGGACTAAAGTCTCACCTGAAGCAGTATGGGGGATGCAGGAACCAAGTTTCTGTACCTAGAGATTAGTGTGGTGTCCTTTTTGCGGCCTAGATTTGCCTTCGCACAGACCTCTATGACCCTACAGCCTATTGCTGTAACTTCCTCCAATCAACCTCTAGAACTCCGCAAAGGTCTACGACTGGCTTTTGTGGACCCTGAACATCCAAACTAGCTACTTATGCACATCATGGATTACTATTAGACCATTATTTGCTCAGATCTATTTAAGTGTTTGATAACTTTAACAGAAAGCGTTATAATTGTGTTCATCTAACAATGTAGATCAAGTAAAGTCATGCATCAATACATTATTACTTCATAAACCCATTATTTATCACAGCATAAAGCACATACATACATAACAAAAGTTAATAGATAAAACACAAAAATTTATGCAACAATATTCTTTATTGATATTCAGTTAAGATTACAGACTCAAGACTTCCTTACACACTTAGCTGCAAGGGTCCACGCACTCAACTGCGGACACTACTCTAGGCCTCTACACACTCAGTTGCAGAGCCTTTCCCTCCTCTAAGACTTCTACTTCTGCGCTATAATTATTCACTTGTACCCATAGAGTTCTTCAATTACTTCCCTTAGACTCTCTAAGACACTTATTTATACAATCCCATGGTCCGTGGACCATGGGTAGGCCTTAAAAGCCGACTCAAGTTACATAAAAGAAGGGTAAAACCCTTTTTGACTCTTAACTAGATACACACTCCATGACCACAATTTGTGGAGACTTTACATCTTTTTAGATCAAAACTTGGGCTTTTGCCCCAAAAATGACCTTAGGGGACCCCATTGCAACAGACCCCCAACACAAAGATTGTGAATCACCCTCGAGTAACTCAGCTGGCGCGGAGATCTTGCTGCAAATATCCCCAAACTCCAATTGCACCACTGCTACTTCAGCCGCGCTCTGCGTGGCTTCCTACTGTTCGACTAGCTGTTCTGTGGCTGGTCCTTTGTTGTCCTGCTTGATCATTTGGTGTGTAAGTTGCAGGTTCGCCAAATTGTCCTATATGTTGGCGGGGACTTGGTAGGATTCTTCCAACCAAGGGTCCAACCACGCCTGAAGGACTGCCTCTATTTTTCTGCGCGGTTTCCACTTGTGCAAGAAGTTGCTTGCCCTCCTACAACTTGGCGAAGCACTGCATTGTAGCCACTGCGCGCACTGTCACCTGCACTTCGTTGTACTACTGCTGAAGCTCGCAGGTCCTTGTTTTTAATCGCTGCAGGTTGGGATCTTCTTGCAGGGCCGTCACTACTTGCATGGCTTTCTCAAACAATTTTGTGCAGTCCACTACCACAACATCAACAGTAGTTATTCCATCCTTAACAGCAGCTTCACGCTGTTGCCTAACTTCTAGCAGGGTTGAAGGCTATGACCTGAGCTCCAGTTCTGTGATTTTCAGGTTGAGCTTGAACTAAACTTGGGCCACCTTTTTCTTAGCATCATGGACACCCATTGCAAGTTTCCTGATCTTGGCCTCAAGTGGTGCCTCCTCCGGTATGTGCAACTCCGACATTGTCCTGCATGCTTCTTCCGCCGCGACTATCAGCTGGGCGCTTTGCTCTTGGATTGTCTCCTTTGCCTTCAATGCCTTTGTCTTCTCGGTGAACATTTACTCATTGTTCACTCAATATTCGCTGATTAGGTTGAGAGCAGGCTACTCCCGCACTTGTAACTCCGTTGTCACACTTGTATGCAACGTGTGAAGATACTCGTTGGGGAGCGCTGTGAGGTTGAGGCCAATATTCTTCAAATTACCTACGATGACCATTTCATCAGCCGATTCTATGCTCAACGACCCTTTCGATAACGTGACTGCTCGGAGATCAACTGATCTGACCATCTCTACAGCCTGACTGGTCCCTAGTGCCAAGCTCGTCTGTGCGGCGCTCACCTGCCCTGCGCCCACCTAGATCTTGCTGGTTTGGATCTGCAGCTCGCACAGATCCTTCTGAAGAATACCCAACGACTGCAGGTGCTTTTGTTTGAACTGCTGCAACAGTTCCACTGTGGTATCACACACTTTATCTCCGATCTCGTCGAGATTGCCTTCTGTGAGCATGATGGGATCCAATGATGGCTTCATCGCTTTCAACTTCTTCTAGGGTCCCTCCTTCTGCGGTTCCCTGTACCTCTTCACCCGGAAGGGGTGCTCTGTCCTTCATCTCCACCACCTCCCTGCTCTGACTGCTCCTCTTCCTCGGTCTGGGGCAAAGGGGATTTACTGCTTCACTCAGAGTCGCGTTGTTCCTGTTCGGTCTACTGCTTTGCAGCGCGCTCTTTTTCCAACCGGGCCTTCTCCTCGGCTTCCTTCCTCTGCTTCTCTGCCAATGCTGGACCACCTACTTTGCTGCCTCCTTCCTCTGCTTCTCTGCCAACTGCTGGACCGCCTAATTTGCTACCTCCTTCTTCTTTTTATCTGTGGAACTCCATGTGCCTTTGCTAGTGCCCGCGGCTAGATCGGATGCAGAATGCCAATCTATCAGCTGGCCCTTGATAACCTCCTGAATGGCATCATTTGTGGCAATATAAGGCAGATCAAACCACTTCTGCTATGGATCCTTCCGCGCCCTGATATATACGCGGTGGAAGTCTTCCTTAAACTCCGTGTACTCTGATAACTGCTCAAACATAGTTAGGGACAACTGTGGCTTCTGGTTGATGGCCATGCGAAGGCTCACCTCCATCAACACCCATAAAAATTTTGTCTCCATGACCCGCGCGGAGTCCTTTGTGTCCCAAAGGGAGGCAAACTTTGCATTCTCCGACAATCCTTCTCCAAGGGAGGAAAATGGCTGTCCTCCAGCAGCTCCCAAGCTATAGCACTATGGAGAGAAACAACCACGCGTAGCGGAAGGTTTTTCTCTCATCTTGGGCCTCGTGACAATTCACAAGGAACTCACTGTAGAGGTAGTGCGACCATTTAAACTGCACGCCTTCCACGCACTGTGTAGCGAACAAGTTCACTGGCGCCAGGACCTCGTCCATGCGACATTTCCTCATGACCTTACCAGTGAGGATTTGTGTGGAAATTTGCACTACGGGGTCGGTGATAGACATAATGGAGTACCGAGCGACTTCTTAACTAGCTTGAAATTCTCCTTCATCTTTTCTTCCAGGTCGCGCTCACTGGTTTTTCCACCAAACTCCTTGGCCGGATTCAAGCCTGAATGTGGCAGGAGCACGATCTGATGGATCAACATGTCTATGATTGGGATCGGTGTGCTCAACCACAAACATCCATCATGTACCAGGGTAAACAATTTCTTGATAACGATGATATTGATGTTGGAGCGGTGGTAGTGGGGCACCCACAAAAGGTTCAGTGGCCCGATCGATTCACTCCGCAAATCTACTCGACTGGCTCCAACGCGGTGACACCATATTCTTTATAGTACACTCGCTTCATGTGGTTCTCCGTTGCGAGGTGGGGGAACCTCTCATGGTCCACCAAATCCCAGTCTTCCATTTTCAAAAAGGGAATCCGTGCCAGGTGCGAACCTTCAAAGGTGATACTTTCTGGTAGCATGGGCGTATTGATGAGGAATTTTGCCGCATTTGAATCCTTAGAGACCTTCATCTTTCCATTACGTGAAGGGATGTAATCTGGAAATTTGGATATGGGCTCCATGCCCTCGGCATCTATATCCTCTGTTCCCTCTTCGGCCTCCAAATCGAAAACTTTCCCCTTATCCTTCGCCAGCTGTTTATCTTTCTTCTGGGCCTGGGTAGCAGAGTGCTTCCTTGGCAACTCGCGCACTGACATTAGCCTCTTCTGCTTGTTTTTCTTAGGCTTGGGATTCTCACGCACTGGTGTAGGCTTCGGCCTAGGTGACCTCGGTGCCATAGGCACAGGAGCTAGAGCCTCCATGCTTACAACTTCCGGAGCTGCTCCCTCGGAGGCAAAAGTTCCTCCGGTGCTTGCAGTCTCACCTGGTCCAGACATGGTGCTGAGAATAAACTGCTGGGTATCCTTAGGCAAAGTATCAAACACAGAGTTGGCGACTTAATCTGCAAAAAACTGAGGATTCATAAACAACGGACAACACAATTAAAAAATTCTAAGGATGCAAAGTGTTCTTTGCTGGAAAACCACACGCAATTTATAGGTGAATTTGAATTCAAATTCGATTGTTCCCCCCAAAATATGTTCATAAATGTGGCGGCAAATATTTAAAGATTTCAGCCTTAAATGCGCCCCTCGCTCCTCTTAACCGTCTCTTGGCTGTCAAATCATGAACAATGACTATAACGATCATTTTCTGGCTGTGCTGCGTGGTATTTCCCTTCATAGCGCAACTCCCTTTGCACATCTTCTGATACTGTGACATTACCCTTTTCCGCGCAGCCCCTTTGTCACGTAGTTCCACCAACCAGGAAGTGTAGTTTATGGTCCCGTGCTTCCTTGCAGCTGCTTGGAGCGCTAAGACTGTTCTGCCGTCATGTAGTCATTGAACTGTATCCCCTATCTATGGCTTCAACTAGCTGCCATTTACCCTTCTCGAAAATCGTTCTCCATCCAATTTTGCGAGTTGAACTGCGCCACCATCTGTAATCTCTTTGATGACATATGGCCCCAGCTAGTGCATCTAAAACTTTCTTGGAAACTTAGCGAACTTGCTATCATATAATAAAACCAAGTCATTTACCTTGAAGGTGTGCAGTTTGATGTGCCGATCATGCCAAGCTTTTTCGCGTTCCTTCTGAACCTGCTGATGGAATCCAGCTAGAAACCTATCTTCTTCGAGCTCCATTAGCTGCACGAGCCGTTCTTCTAAGGCTCTGCGTCTGCCATTCCTGTGAAAGTCGCTATGCATAGACTCGGCATGATATATTCCATTGACATTATAACCTATACACCATAAACCAATTGGAAAGGCGTCTGACCTGTTAGCTTTTTGCAAGTAGTTCTGTATGCCCATAACACCGCTGGTACATGCGCGTCCCAATCATTTGCTGCGCATTGCAAATCTTTGTCAGTGCATTCTCAAATATCTTATTGAAAGCCTCAACTGTTCCATTGGCCTGAGGATGATATGGTGTACTTTTCTGATGGTAAACCTGGAACTCTTCTGTCAGCACGCTGATCGTTTCATTGAGAAAATTTGTATTGCGGTCGCTCATCAATACCTTCGGGCAACTGAACCTGGTCAACACATATTCAAACAAAAATTTTGCTATTGTTTCCCATGTATAGTCCTTCACAAGCTGTGCCTCCGCCCATTTGGTTAGATATTCTATTGCGGTGATAATGTAGTGCACACCTGTTTTCTTACCTGGCGCTGAATCGGTCCCACAAAATCAATTGCCCATTTCTCAAATGGCTGCAATGACACTTGCGGATTCAGCGAAAGCTCATCCCTTCGAGATGGCCTGCCCGTCCTCTAACATGCATCACATGCCTTACAATATGCTTTAGAATCTTTATGTAGTGTCGGCCACCATAACCCAACACGCAAAATCTTCTGCGCTGTTGCTTTCCCTGCATAATGTCCTCCTGCAGCTCCTCCATGAGCTTCAACAAGGATACTATTTCATTCAAAATCGGGCACATATCGTCGAAGTATCTCGTCTGATCCCATATTATACAAATGGCTTGCAGTTACAGAGAAATCTGTTGCGCGCACTACCAACTCCTTTTTCTACTGGCTGGTGTATCCTTTTGGAGCCGTCCTTGTAGTAAGAAAATGAATAATATCTGCAAAGTGGTTGTCCGCGACACACACCACAAAGAGATGCGCGTCGGGTAACCTTTCCTCCAAATTAGTAGGCTCTTCCCCTGTCTCAATGTGCGACAGATGGTCAGGTCCTGCATTCAACCTTCCTAGTTTCACAATTACCTCAAAATCATATTCTTGGAATAACAACAACCATCTGCATATCCCCCCCCCCCCCCCAAACACAGGCTTATTGACTAGGTACTTCAAGGCGGAGTGGTTTGTGTACATCTTGAATTGTCTACCCAACAAATAGTGCCTGAACTTTTGGAGCGTGTACACCATAGCCAATCCCTCGCGCTCTATTGTGGAGAAATTCTTCTCAGCCTTTGACAGTTTTCTGCTTGCAAATGCTATAGGGTGATCCATTTCTCCGTCGCCAGCCTATGTTAGCACTGCGCCCAATGTAATACACGAGGCATTAACGTGCACATGGAATTCTTTCTTCCATTCCGGGAAGACCAAGATTGGCTCGATAACCATTTTCTCCTTCAAGACATCTAGACTGTGCTGACATTATTCATTACAACAGAATGTAGCATCCTTCTTTAGTAACTTTTCCATGGGCACGATAATCTGAGCATAAGCCTTAATGAATTTTCGATAATACCCGATATGGCCCAACTTTGCTCGCAACTGTTTAACATTCCTTGGGGCTTCCAAATTGATTATTACTGTGACCTTAGAAGGGTACCCCATGAGTCCTTGACCGCATACCACATGACCCAGCAAAATCCCAACGGGGACACAAAACAAGCACTTCTTCAGGTTCAGTGCAATCTGATACCTTCGGCACGTATCCAACATTAAGCGCAAACTGTCTACATGATGCTTGACTAGACTAAACATTGTCTAGTCATCGAAATAGAGCTCCAAAAATTTGTGAATAAACTCTTTGAACACCATGATGACTACACGAGAGAATATCATCAACGCATTTTTGAGTCTGAAGGGCATCACCGTATACTAAAAACAACCCCATTCCGTTGCGAAGGTTGTTTTACTCCTATCTTCTGGCGCAATGTCGATCTAATGGTATCCAAAGAACCCATCAGTAAACGAACATGCTTCCTGTCCTCCAACATTGTCCAGGACCTCATCAGTAAACGGTGTCGGGAAATGATCATGGACACAGGCATCGTTAAGTTTTCTTATATCTATGCAAATCCTTATTTCGTCCTTCTGCTTCTTTTCCTGAACTACCATTGGGCTCACCCAATCAGATTCCTCCACAAGTTCAGTAATACCTGCTTCAAGCATCTTGTCCAACTCCAAGCGAACCTTTTCCTTGTATTTGGGATTAAGGTGATATGACCTCTGCTTAACGGGCTTCGCGTCTGGCTTCAGAGTTATCTTCATCACTCCCAAATTGCCTATGATGCCTTTCAAGTCCGAAAATTTTGTAGGGAATAAATATTGATATTCGCGGAGCAACTTAGCGACTTTATCTATTGTAGCATCATCCTAGTAATCCCCAATCATTGCAAACTTCGGCTCCGCCTCTGTGCCAATGTTTACTTGCCTAGTTTTCAATGACGCGGTGATGTATGAATTCTCTATCTGTGGTCTCTCAACCTCGCGGTGGCCTTATGATTCTAGGATATTAATATTTCTTGGATCCTCATCTTCTCCTTCAGCAGTCATATTATAGCATTCTAGCGCATGGTGCAGCAGGGTGCTCCAATCTGGTTGAATCAATTCCAAAGTATCCTGCGGGATTCAGAAGATTATTGCCTTAACCTCCTGCAACGCCTCATCAATTCTTTCGAACCCATCTTCAAAGATGAATGTCCTCATGAACCCTTCTCTTAAGACATCCCACTCCGTGGTGCCGTGGCGGAGCTCCGTTTCCAAATACCAATTCATAGGGATTATGTCCAGAGTGTGATAAAATAAATGCACCCATTCTAGCCGTAGTTCCATTCCATATACCTTATTCCATTTTTCCAAATGATCACGCGGATCATTCCTCCCATCATACTTCTCAGTTACCCCCACTTTAGGATGACCAAATCACGTCCTCATCATCCTTCTATAATCGTGCCATTCATCAAAGTTGTCTTTGTGCGTACCCCACCACCGAGCGGGCGTAGCGCACAGTGCCCAGTCCAACGCCTGAAAGCGGTAATCCTTTGGAAATTATCTTTCAAAAGCATCCAAAAATTTATCCACGTCAGTCAAACCATCGTAATAAGGCAAATTTCTTACCTCCGACAACACACAATGCAGCGATTTGGTCATCATGTTGCAACACAGTGTGGATACTTCATGCAACCTGTTTTTCCAATGTTCCAACTCTTCATCTGAATTTGAGGTACAAGAACTTTCGTTGTCCCATGAAATTTTTCCATCAGCTGTCGCATTAACCTAGTCTTGGTCTCCCGTTGTTATTTTATAGATCTGATCCAAATCATCATCACTCTCCTCATAGTCGCGGACCGGTTCAGTATAGTGCGGTCCTTCTACAGGGTCCAATGGTACTACAACGCGAAGCGATTTCCTTTCAAACGACATTGTCCACTTCTTCAAATTGATGACCCCATTCATGTCGATAGCCCAATCAATTCCCAGGAGTGCGGGGTATGGATTGCTATCATCAACAATCTCTATTACTTCAAAATCAGCTAGCACGCTCACACCTTCTATATCTACGGTAACTCCCTGCAATCATCCCATAGGGATAATATTCTGTTGGTTCACCATCCTCAGTTGAATCGGAGACCACTGCAGCGTAGGTCTCCCCATTCTCTCCCAGGTTTGTTTAGGAAATATGTTCGCGTCAGACCAAATCCAGAATAACCTGATCCATTTCATAGTCTCCTATTTGCACGGTAAGTCTCATTTCGCGCCCTGTTCTTGCCTTATGCTTACCAATATTTCTGACTAATCGCGATCCATTAGGAGCATTATCCTTACCAACACACTTCTTTAATCAACTCTTGTAGCCCTTTCACAACCTCGCTGTTGTGCAGTAATTTCATACAAGTTTCCAAGAATGTGGTAAGTACAGAGGGGTCAACCTCCGTAGGCGCACTGGTGTCTGATAGTTTGTTCTAACCCCTTGAGGTAGAGGCTTCAACGAAGCTTTTCTTTGCTTCCATGAATGTTTCCTTCGCACGCTCCAGATCAAACCCAAGCTCCTTTTCTAAGGCCTTGCGGACCCATCCACCTTCTTTAGGTTACTTTTCCTTATCGTCACCAGTCATGATCCCGCTTCGCATTACAATATTCACATTCGGGTCCTCTTCGCGTGGCTTGACCCTCATCATCTGTAAGTTTTGGGTAGGGTGTTGAGGCTCCGCCTTCTTCTCCTACATCTTGGCCATAAACATAGGACATTAGTCGATTGTGTGGTCAAACTAAGTGCAGTATTGACATGATGGGCATGTATGATTCGTACACTCCCGTGCATAGTGTCCTGGCATCCTGCAATTGTAAAAAATGACCTGCCCCTGACCCCTACCAGGTCCTCCTCTGCCTCGGAACCATTTTTGGCTTAGGGGGTCCTGACCCAAGTTTAGAGTTAGTTGCGCCAAACAAATCCCTACAGTATTGGCCCTTTCGGCATCAATCTGCGGTGCGTGGATTGAAGTCTCACCCGAAGTAGTATGGGGGGATGCTGGAACCAAGTTTCCGCACCTAGAGATCAGTGTGGTGTCCTTTTGGCGGCCTAGATATGCCTTCACGCAGACCTCTATGCTCCTGAAGCGTATTGCTGTAACTTCCTCCAATCGGCCTCTAGACCTCCGTGAAGGTCTACAACTGTCTTTTGCGGACCCTGAACAAACAAACTAGCTACTTACGTGCATCATGGATTGCTCTTAGACCATTATTTGCTCATATCTATTTAAGTGTTTGATAATTTTAACAAAAAACATTATAATCTTCGCGTAATCACTTAATATTAATTGCGTTCATCTAACAATGTAGATCAAGTAAAGTCACGCATCAATACATTATTTGTTATGAAACCAGCTCACAAAAAGATAGAAAAGATAGATCAACGCCTTAGAAATAAGCCTCTTCGAGGGGGCAATCTCCTTTACATAACACAAATGAACAATTCTTAGATGATTCAAATGACAAAACCTCCTTTCTATATATAGGAGCCTACAGGGTCACAATATAACCAAGGTGACCTAACAATAATAATATTAAGGCACAAAAATAACAATAGAGGATTCTATGGGGCACAATAATAACAATATGGGGACAATAATAACAATAAGGGATACAACAACAATAGTAATGTGGGGATCACTAATATTATAGGGACCTAACATGCCTCCTTCAAAAAAGTGTTGTCCTCAACGCTTGAGTAGTTATGGATGCCTCTGTATAAAATTCTCATCATCCCATGTGGAATCTTCAACGGGTAAGTTCTTCCACTTGATGAGATACTCTAAAACTGATCTATTTCGTGGCTGTCAAGTTCTTGTTTCTTTGATTGCTTCAGGTTCCAATATGATTTTTCCTTCCTCATCAAGTTCTGGCAATATTGTCTGAACTGGAAGCTTGTCACCTATAACCTTCTTTAAGCATGAAACATGGAAAACTGGGTGCACTTGAGAAGCTGCAGGAAGCTCCAATTTGTATGCCATAGTACCTATCTTTTGCAACACCTTGTACGGACCATAATACTTTGGTGATAATTTGTTATCCTTCTTAGCTTGCTTGAGGGACATTTGTTTATATGGCTGTAGCCGTAGGAATACCCAATCACCTACATCAAAACTTCTTTCGCTACGATGTTGATCTGCCTGCTATTTCATTCTATTCTGTGCCAAGGTGAGGTTATCCTTTAAGAGTTGGAGAACTTGTTGCTGATGCTCAATGTGATATTCCACTGCTTGAACCTTAGAATTTTCTCTTAAATATGATGTGATGGATGGTGGATGATATCCATAAAGTGCCATAAATGGGGTCATTTTTGTTGTAGTATGGAAGGAAGTGTTATACCACCTTTCAGCCAGAGGAAACCATTTGACCCATTGTGTCTGTGTATCAGATAAAAAGCAACGAAGATATCCTTCCAAACATTTGTTTACAATCTCAGTTTGCCCATCAGATTGAAGATGATAAGATGAGCTATGAGCTAACTGAGTACCAAGACAAGAAAATAATTCTGTCCAAAAATTTCCAGTGAAAATGGGATCTCTATCACTTACAATAATCTTTGGGTTTCCATGTAGCTTTTGAATTGTTTCCATAAATGCAGTAGAAACTGTACTTGCTTTAAATGGATGAGATAATGCACAAAAGTGTACATACTTGGTAAGTCTGTCCACTACCACCATGATAACACTTTTTCCTTCGGACTTGGGTAAACCTGTGATAAAATCCATTGAAACCTCCTCCCAATGTTGGCTTGGAATGGATAAAGGTTGTAATAGTCTTGGAGTCTTAATTGTTTCAACTTTATTTTGTTGGCAAACCAAACATTCCGCCACAAACTTTTGAATATCTGATTTAAGGCCATCCCAAAAAAAATCCTTCTTAACCCTATGGTAGGTTTTTAGAAATCTTGAGTGCCCTCCTAAGGGAGAGGTGTACAATTCCCTAAGAATATTTTGTTTGAGTTGGGAATTCTTACATAGGTATACCCGATCCTTGTACCATAACGAATCATTTTTCCAGATAAATGTATCAGATGTACTGGGATCTTGTTGTATCTTTTGAATGAGTGCCCACACTTCCTCGTCATTCTTCCATTCATCCCTTGCTTCGTTTATCCAATCTGGTTGGATAATAGAAATGGCACAAATAAATGCTTCCACATCCTCATCCTTTCTTGAGAGTGCATCTGCCACAACATTTTGCTTCCCTTTTTTGTAGATGATTTCAAAGTCATAACCCAACATCTTTGTGACCCATTTTTGCTGCTCTTCTGAAGATAATCTTTGTTCTAAAAATTATTTAAGACTATTATGATCTGTTTTTACCTTGAAGTGTCTTCCCATTAGGTAGAGTCGCCATTTCTTAAGTGCATGTAGTATTGCCAACATTTCCTTCTCATAAATAACTTTGTGTAAATACTTTCCTTTGATTGGACGACTTTCGAAAGCAATGGGTCTTTCTTCTTGCATTAAAATAACACTGGCTGGAATTACCACTCCTCAAACTATCAAGGTACAAGGACATATCAAGAAGAAAAAGGTAATAGTGTTGATTGATTCGGGAAGTACCCATAATTTTATTCATTGTAAGATAGAAAAGGAATTGAATTGCTTCCTATATGTAGCACCAAAATGTCAAGTGATGGTTGCAAGTGGAGGAACCATAAATTGCTTGGATATTATCCTTTAAAGTCCCATGAACACATCAATCCTATGCTCCTCTGGAATATCTTTTACCCTTATGTTCAATTTTTGGAAGTGCTCAATGTGCTCCATCATTGAACCCTTTTGTTTGAGATTTATCAATTGGCTAAAAAAAGTGTTTCTTTTTGTATCTTCATAATGTGCTATCATTTCTTTCGTAAAAATTGCCCAAGTGACAATTTGTTTATGAGAACAAAGCCATCGATACCATACAAACTGATTTGGTTCCAAATATAAAGTTGCAATACGTACCTTTTGTGTGTTTTGCACATTATGGAGATCGAAAAATTGCTCCATCTGTAGTATCCATGTTCCGGGATCCTTGCCATCAAACTTCCTCATATCAATTTTTCGAACATGGTGGGTCTTCAATCCAACATTAGAGTCTATGAAATCATGATTAACATCTATTTTGTTCTCAGCATGAGTTTCCTTTACTACCATTTCACCATTAGTGACCATTTCTTGTAGCAACTTATTCAAATTTATCTTCAATTCTTCCATCTTATCATCCATGCCATTCATCTTAGCATCCATGCCATTCATCTTAGCTTCCATCTTAGCGTCCATGCCATCCATCTTAGCTTCCACGCCATCCATATTAGTTTCCACGCCGTCCATCTTAGCTTCCAATTCATTTATGTTAGCTTCTACGCCTTTCTTTAAACCATCCATCTTAGCTTCTACATCTTTCTTTAAACCATCCATCTTATTTTTTGTTACCTTTTGTGTGAGTGAAATTTGTTGCACTTGGTTTTGTAATATTGATATATCATGTTGCATTTCTTCATCTTCTTCATCTTCTTCATGAGTCATGCTAGAGATTTTAGGTTGCTTACTAGGTGTTTCCATTTTATTTCTTCGGGGCATCAATTACCGATAATAATGCTTCACTATGCCCTTTGAATTCCTTCAAACTATTTTTTCAAACCAAGCTTATGCAAAAATTTAAAAAATACACACCTTTTTTCACTTGTAGGAGATCGATATTGAATCTGATGTACCTCTTGTTTGGTCAATTTAGTATGTCTTAAATTGCTATTTAAAATGTCAATCCGGGATTCGTAAATTAATGAAGTGAAGTGCACTGTATGTGCAAGATAACCATTTTCTTAGTCTTTTGTCATTTTTGAGTTTTTTTAGTTTGTTTTTGGGTTTATCTTCTGTGGATTCCCTAGTGTGAGATGGTGAAATTGAAAGTTAAGTATGGATGGTAATGGTGATTTCTACAATGATTTTCCAAACTTAAAAGTTCTCAAAAAGAAGGTTTCAAACTGACTGTAATGAAATCAATTCTCAAAAGGAAGTAAATGTACCAAAACAGTGAACTAGTGACAATGGCCCAGTATCCTTACTGCTGTATAAAAAGAAAATAAAAACTGAACTTAAAGCAACTCAAAGACTGAAAGCAAAGCAAACTAAATCACACTACTTCAACCCACATTCCGACCCTTCACCTTTCGACTCACTCCGGCTATAGGAAGTAATCATAAACAAGCTGAGTAATATGATATCTAAATTGCAGGAAATTAAATTGCATAAAAGGAAACTACGATTTAACTACTCATTCATATTTCAACTCTTGAAAATGACATAATTAATTCAATCTCTAACTTGCAGGAAAACAAACTAAATCATACTACAACAAGTAATATTCTGATTCCTTACTAATTGAGTCGCTTGGCTATAGAAAGGAAATCATAAACAGATGAGTAATATGATGTCTAAGTAGCAAAAAAGTAAATAAACAAAACAAAACTTGAAATAAATGACAATGCTGGAATTAAACTCAGGAAATGAAAATCAACAAAAAGGACAAGATGATCTCATGTCAGTAGTTATCAAAAATATGTAAATTTGCCCGGGCTGCCTACAAAAACCTGTAAAAGAAGCACTGATCAGCTAACAGTTATAAAAAAAACATAAAGGAAATATGGACAACAATGAACATCAGAACAACGCAATATATATACAAGCAATGATTATAAAAACAGTAAATGAAAGCAAGTAAGAAACTATACAAAGCTTTGGTGTACAGGGGCCCTCTGCAACCTCGGCCAGTCAATCACTTAGTCACAAATCCAATTCAGGAATGCTGTCTTCTCATATATTTAAAGTGTAGTAATAAAACAAAGTAAAGCACAGTATAGTGGGCTGATAACAACAATCAAAATTACATCTCCAAAAGCTAGCTATCCAGCGTATATCAACACGTTATTTATAAGTGAAAATGCTGCAACTAATTCCTAGATTTTATGCTGCCAAGAGACATGTAAATCTCCTCGGCCTGAGATCTAGCATTATGGTCATCATGACAGTTGAATCCATGGAGTGGTGGCTGCTCGATTCAGTTCACGGGCTGATTTACAGGTGTGCCAGTACCTCCGGAAACTAAGGATCGTGCCACGCAAACCTTCACGTGGGCAAAACAGAGCCGTGCCACCGCAAAACTCCTCGTTTGGCCATTCCTTTGACCTTCATTGACCACGACCGTTTATGAGTGATTTGGCTGAACTGAGGGGACACACTCCATGTACACGTCACTTGCAGCTTGCCCATGTGGCCGGTTTCTCCATTGGACACCTGTAACATAGCCTTTAACAAAATGGCTGCGGAAACTTGGGTTGGCTGCAGAAAGTGACAAGTTTCCGCAACTTTTTGAACAAAAATATAAATCAAACAACAGTCATAAACATAGTTAGGAAACATTTCATAAGCTCTTTTTAGACTAATATGCAATGATTTGACAGCTTGGTGGATGAAGTGAATGGAAAATGAAGACTGAAAGGGTATATAGGGAAGTGCAGGTTTGGGACTCAACATACCCCCACTGTGAAGGTGTTGCATGTCCTCACGCAACCAAAATTTAGTCATTCCCCTCTAATCCATATGTTCTGATGCTTCTGCTAGGACATCTAGCCCTCTTTTATTCTTCTTTGGTGCTACCACCATCCTTGGTTTCCTTATTAGACATCTGAATTTGAGATTGATCAATGCTCTGTTCAACTTTTTGCACTTTTTCTTCAGTTTCTTGTTTTTCTTTTGCCATAGTCCCAAATGGAGCACAGTGTTATCATGAATAATTTTATCTACTTTGCTCTACTCCTTGAGTGCTTCATTTTCCTGCTTGATATGCCTGTTTAGGACCTCTAATTCAAATACCTCATGCTTTAAGGACTGAACTTGTGCATCTAGTGGCAGAGTGGTACTCGGACCTGCAGCTGATTTTTCTAATGATTCCAAGTAGTCATATACCTCCTGTTGATTGGGATCTACTTCAGGTGTCTTTCTTGGACTGAGTTCAAAATCTGGTGGAGGAGGAAGACTGCTCTCTAGCTCTGGCCGAGAAGGGCTTTCATCATGTGGAGGACTAATTTCAATGCTTGGCCGAGGACGAGGTGGAATACGGCCAGTTGGAGTTTTCTCAGGTGTCTCTCCACCCAAGTCGATGAAATGGGGCCATTTTATTTGTGTTTTACTCCCCTTTCCTCTTAGCCTGGTGCTTCTCCTTAAGTATGGTGGACTAGTACTCTTTTCTTGTATACCATGTTTCCCTTTTTCCTTTTTCTTTGCTATAGCAGCCTGAAGATGTACTAATCTTTTTGACAGTGGTTGATAATCCTCCTCTATGGATGGCTCAGGTGATTGGTAGACTTCTTGGATGGTCTTTTTTCCTTTCTCTTTCCTCTGTTTCTTGTCTTTAGTTCTGTTTTCTTCTTCTTTTTTTGACCAACTTCTTGAGTTTCTGTAGTAGGGGAGTCTTGGACTATGGTGCTCTTTTCTCTTCTCTTACTTTTTCTTGGTGTCTTTGGTGTACTACTTTCAGAGGCCTCAGATGGATCTCGGAAGTAGTTTCTTATCAAGAATTGTTCCCAGGTATCTTTGTTTTTCTTTAGTTGGTCTTCAATAAGAATTTTTATAAGTCCATGATGATATAGATGAGGTTCTATATTGCCTATGTGTTTTTGGACTGTAATACTCATCTTCTTCAAACTCAACAGTAAGAAATAAGGCAGATTAAGAGTCTGATTCTCTAAGAAATTCATCAACAGTCTAGCATGGTACATGTACATCGAACCAAAGCATCCTTCACAAGTGACAAATTTTGGGATAACTAACAACAGACTGGCCCATTCTTCCTTCAATGCATGAACAAGAATTCCTTTAGTAAACATAGTGGTGTCCATTCCTGGGTTTCTTAGCATAATTCTCCATGCCTGTTCATCCACGCTTTTGTTTTTGAACCATCGCTCACCTTCCTGGGGTAAGCTTGTGGCAGCTGCTACTGTTGTTTCGGTCACCGTGAGCTTCAAATCTCTAATCTCCACCATTTGACCATCGAAATACCATGCAAAAGCCTTGGTTACCTCTTTGTTATAGCCTTTAAACTTTTGGATGAAGCGTAACCATTTGGATTTCTTCAGCAAATCCTTTGCTTGAGGGTAACCTTCTAGATATTTCAGTCCTTCTGGCTCTGCCCTTAGTAGTTTTCCCATTCCTTTCTCTGTTTTGAATTTCAACTGAGGATGCAATTGCGTATGAGGATTTAGCAGAGGGAAGGTAGCTCGGTTGCAAGGTTTATGGTAAAATGCAGTGGCTGCCATCGGTAGCAGGTAACGGGAATGCTTCAGATTACAGGCGGAACAGAGGATAAGCAGTCGCAAATAAGTTCACAAATTGAAATGCGTGTGTATGAAAAGGAAGATCTTTAATGAAATGGTAAGTGAACGGAGTGGAGGCGAGATCTTTTTTTTTGAATTAACGACTGCGTACGGGAGATCACACGTTTTGATAGATGGCTGCGGGAAATGCGGTGGCGAGGAGCCGTAAAGGGATTGGTCACATCTCATGAGTGCAAGTGGCAAATGAAAGTGCAATCAACTTGAGTTTAAACCTGAAAATCCATCATGAGACCGTTAAGAAATGAATGCATGGTGTATGGAGTAATATCGTGGAATAGGAGTGGGTAATGGAGCTATCATATCGAATCATTGCACATAGTAGAACTTTTTATGGTTTGATAACTATGCATAATCATGACTTTAATTGTTATTTGATAAAAATTTTGCTCATACCTTTGGAAACTTTGTCATTTCTTGCTCATAGCTTTTAACCAACTGTTCTTTCTTGATGTCTTGGAGATGCTCCATGTCTTCATGGCATTTGCTCAATTACACTTGCATTTTCATGATTTTTCCACTAACATTTTGACTGTGAATTTGAAAAACAGAGTGGTGGTAGCTGTGGAAATCGTTTCTGGCTGCGGAAACTGCTTCCAGCTGCGGAAACTGGGACAACACCCACTTAGCTGAACAAAGATAATTAGAAAAGAACTAATTGAGTGAAAATAGTCCTGAAAGGAACTTTTATTGATGAAATGAAAATGAAATGAGTGGAATGGAGTGAAAATGAAGCGGAGTGAAGTGAAGTGAAAATGTGAATGAGATGGAGATGGAGTGAAATGGTAAATGAGGTGGAGTGAAGATGGAAAAAGAAGGAGAGGAGATTTTTTTGGAAAATATAGAGTGTCAGGTGTCCCTGATTTTCACTCTATATTTTCTGTATAAGACTGCCAATCTATGATTGGTTTTCAGGCTTATACAAATTTATTTAATATTATAATTTTTTAACTGAAAGAAACAAAGGCTAGGCTGGTGGGGAAGAAGGATTCTTCTCCACCAGCCTTATTGCAGAATTCTCTTGGAACATCTTGACAAATTCCTCTTTTGAGAGTGGCTTATGATAAATTTTCAATCGGTGGCCATTCACAATAAGAAGAATCTGAAATTCATCAATGGTCTTGATTCTTACCGTTCCATTGTTAAAGACTTTGTCAATTTCATATGGCCCAAGCCAATGAGTCTGAAATTTACCTTTGAAGTCTTTGAACTTGGAATCAAACAGTAGCGCCCAATCTCCTTCTTGAAACTTTCTCTCTTTGATGTATCTGTCATGCCACTTAGCTCTTTGATGTTGAACTAGATCAGTCCTTAAAATTGCTTCTTGTCTAATCTCATCCAGCTCATTCAGCTGCTCCATTCTGTGCTTTTGGGCTTCTGATAGATTCATCCCCAACTGGACTGCCATCTTGAAAGTCTTGACTTGAAACTCAATGGGGAGCAGGACTTCTTTCCCATAAACAAGTTGATAGGGAGAATGTCCTGTTGTATTCCTCCATGTAGTTCTGTAGGCCCATAAGGCTTCAGGAAGCCTTTCTGCCCAATATCTTATGTGTAGATGAACAATTTTGGTGATGATGCTCTCAAGAACTTTGTTTGTAGACTCCACTTGGCCATT
This sequence comes from Pinus tabuliformis, assembly GCA_031772625.1. NCBI lineage: Eukaryota > Viridiplantae > Streptophyta > Pinopsida > Pinales > Pinaceae > Pinus > Pinus tabuliformis. The sequence goes on along the minus strand of CM062814.1, from coordinate 910,987,857 downwards.
TGCTTGCGGATGGCAAGGAGTAGATTTTCTGTGCTTGATTTTGTATTCTTCCATCAGCTTCTCCATCAAGTTAGATGTAAATTGACTTCCTTGATCTGTCACAATTTCTCTTGGGACACCAAAACGAGTAAAAATATCCTCAAAAAGAAATTGAACAACTGAATTTTCAGTGGCAGAAGACAATGCTTTGGCTTCTACCCATTTAGTGACATAATCAATGCATACCAATATATACTTTTTCTGTTTAGATGGTGGATTAATGGGTCCAATGAAATCTAAAGCCCATTTTTCAAAGGGTTAGATGAGTACCTGTGGTTGTAATGGCATTTCATTTGAAAGAGTCGGTCTCCCAACTCTTTGGCAGCTGTCACACCTTCTGACATATTGTTTTGCATCTTTGAAAAGGGAAGGCCAATAATATCCTAAAGAAAGGATTTTATAGGCCGTACTTTTGTCAGCAAAGTGTCCACCGCATGGTTCATCATGACATGCCTTGAGGATGTCAGGCATTTCATCTTCCCGAACACATCTTCTGATCACACAATCTAGCCCTGTTTTAAACAATTCATTAGAAATCCATGAATAATTCGAACTCTCCTGAATAATTCTTATTTTTTCACTAGGAAATAAATGTGGAGGTAGCTTTCCTGTAACCAAATAGTTAGCAAATATCTGCATACCAAGGAGTCTTAGTAGTTACTGCAAATAAGCACTCATCTGGAAACTTATCCTCTACAGGAGAATCTTCATTAGTATTTTGGATTCTAGACAAGAAATCAGCTATTGTATTTTGTTTCCCTGGTCTATCCAACACAGCAATATTGAATTCTTGTAAAAGTAGGAGCCATCTTGTAACTCTGCCATTAGTAACAGGTTTTTTCATTAGATATCTAATTGCAGAATGATCAGTATGGACAAAAGTTTCATAGCCTGTTATATAATGTCTAAACTTATTGATTGCATGAACAACAACTAAGAACTCTTTTTCAGTCACAGTGTAGTTTAACTCGGTGGGAGTCAAATTTTTACTGGTGTAGTAAATGGCATAAGGAACTAAATCCTTTTGACCCAACACAGCTCCTAGAGCTGTATCTGAAGCATCTGTGGAAATATGGAAAGGAAGTTTCTAATTTGGCCCTCTCAAAATGGGTGCTTCAGATATTATTGTTTTCAAAGTTTCAAATGCAGATTGACAATCAGGATCCCATTTGAATTCACAGTCTTTTGTAAGTAATTTGAAGAGTGGAGATGCTATTTTGGTGAAGTTTTCAATAAATCTTCTATAGTATTCAGTAAATCCAAGAAAACTTCTAACATCTTTTTGACAATTTGGAATAGGCAACTTGGAGATGACTTCAACTTTTGATCTATCAACTTTAATCCCATCCCCTGAAATATGATGTCCTAAAACAATCCCTTCAGTAAACATCATAAAGCATTTTTCGTGACTCAATGATAGGTTTGTTTCTTTACACCTTATAAGGACTTTTTCCAAATTCTCTAATGCCTCTTCAAATGAATTACCATAAACTGTAAAATCATCCATATAAACCTCTACACAATCATGGATTAGATCAGAAAAGATTCCTACTACTTCCCTTTGAAATGTTGCGAGTGCATTACATAATCCAAAAGGAAGTACTCGGTAAGCAAAAGTTCCCCATGGATAGGTAAATGTGGTCTTATCCTGATCTTCAGGTGCTACCTGAATCTGATTATAGCCACTGAAACCATCCAAAAATGAAAAATAATTTTTGCCTGCTAAAGTATCTAATACCTGATTGATAAAGGGTAAAGGAAAGTGATCCTTCAAAGTTGCTTTGTTCAATTCCCTGTAATCAATGCATACCCTCCAGTTACCATTCTTTTTAGGTACTATAACCAAAGGAGAAACCCATCGACTATCTGAAATTGGATAAATGAAGTTTAAATTGAGTAGTTTTTGGAGCTCTTCTTTCACTATCTCCCTAAGGTTTGGATTCATCCTTCTCTGAGGTTGTTTGATTGGTCTACTGTTTTCCTCGATGTAGATGTGATGAATGCAAGTCTTAGGGTCAATACCTTTCATATCAGTATACTCCCATGCAAATGCAGTAGAATGTTTTTGCAAGATTTTGGTTAGCTCTCCTTGTTGTGATCTTTCCAAGTTTTTGTTGATATTCAATGTTTTACCTGGAAAGATCTCAATGGCAGAACTACCAAACTCTTCCATAGAGAAAAGAGACATTTGTCTAGATGATAGATACTCAATGTCAGAATCTAACTGAAATTGTGTGTGGTCATATTCTGAAGATGTTTCAAAGTTTTCTAATGTGTTCATAATTTGACTATCTTCACTGACTTCAGAAATGGTAAAGACAGGTTGTATAGTATCCTCATCATCAACCCACTCATTATCTCCTATTTCTGTAATTACTTTTGCTGGAGGATACAGATTGAATTTCTTTGTCGAATTACCATCAGAAATATACATATCCCCAGACCTACAACTGATAAATGCATCAGCTGTGGCTAGCCAAGGTCTTCCTAAGATGAGAGGGTGTCCTCCTAAATTACTCTTGGGAGTTAAAATCATGAAATCTACTGGATATTCCCAAGAGTCTAAGGAGACCGAAATGTCTTCTAATACACCATCTGGTTTGATAATTGATCGATCTGCAAGTTGTAGTAAAGTAGTTGTAAAAAGAAGATTAGGAAGTTTCAGCTGTTCCATAGTCTGTCTACTCATAATGTTGATAGCAACCCCTAAATCAATCAAAGTATTTGGAATTTCTACCCCATTGATATGTGTTTTGACAATTGGACTACTGGGATCTACATACTTTTGCATAGTAATTTTTCCCATCATGATATCTGCAATTTTTCCTACCAGGTGGATTCTTCTTGTATCTCTAGGTTTCCTTCATGGTCTTTTAATACTCAACTCCTTTATTGTTTTTGCTAGAATAGGAATTTCTCTAATGGCATGTAACAAGGGAATCTTGATACAGACATTCTTCAATTCATCTAGAAAATCATAGTCAGGCAACAAGATTTTTTTTTCCACCTCTTTGTCAATTTGTAATCTTTCAGGAAAAGGAGGCGTGGATGAAGATGCAGGTTGCTCAACTATAGGAGTTGTGGGGGTTAACTCTTTTTCTTTTTCTTTCTGAGTGCTTGGGTTTTGAAGAGATGCTTCAGAACCTTTATTGGCTTCAAGAGAATCTTCCTCAGAAATGCTTTGCTTTTTGGCATCTATAGAAGGTTTATCTAAAACTCTACCAGATCTGAGTTGTACATCATTGAGAGGAACAATCATATAGGTAGGAAATTGTTGACCTTATACCATGTAAGCATTTTGAGGGTTTTTATTGTTGGGGTTTGGCAATGGCTGGGAAGGAAGTTGATTTGACTTCTGTTGGAATGGAAGCAAGAGTTGAGAATTTGGATTCTATTGAGAAGGTTGTTGTTGTTGTGGAAATGGCAATGATAGTTGTGGATTTTGATTTGGAAGTTGTGGAGCTTGTTGGTTTTGAAAAGATGGAGGATATTGATAAAATTGAGCAAATCTCCCATAAGGATTTTGCATGCCTTGTACCCATGATTGAAAAGGATTTTGAAGTTGGGACCAAGGTTGTTGCCAAGGATTCCAATTTGGTGGGGTTTGAAAGTTCATAGAGTTGTTAAACCCTTGGTTTTGTTGCCCCTGCCAAGGTCTCCTTGCAACAAAACAAAGAGACTCAATTGTATTTGGATCTTCTTGAAAGACAGCTTTGAGCCCAGGAATTGAAGGACAATCCTTGGTCTCCTGATTCTCCGAACAAATCACACATGTTTCTACAACTTTTGCATCCAAGGGACATTCCCTTAGAGCATGTTTCTTTCTACATTTTGGGCAAAGGATGGCCAAAGCTTCAGCTTCTACTTTCTGCTTATTGTGTATCTTAAAGAGTGTATAGTTGCTCACTAAGACTCCCTAAGATATCAGTTTTGAATTCATCAAGCATATTGCCAATCTCAGCCCTACTTACTGATCTAGTTGCAGATTTGTTTGCTCTGATGAGAGAAGGATCTCTAGGCCCTTTTCCAGTTTTAGATTTTCCCCTTGAGAGATGGACACATAGCTCTGCTATATCATGAAGTGGAAGTTCAGATATATCTCCTTTTCCCATCATGTTCAAAATATCTATCCATTCATCTCTAATGGCTTTTAATAGAAGGGCTTTCAAGGTTTCCTCATCTAAGTTACTCAGTTTTGCTCTTTTCATGTTGTATTGGAATCTTTCAAGTAAATCCTCCAAGTTTTCATCTTCTCTTTGCACCATTTTGAATACTTCATCCTTGTGATTGGTGGGCATACAATAGTCCAGGTATCTATCCAAAAATGTTTGTTTCATATCATTCCAAGTCCTAATGGATTGAGTGAGTAATCCCATGAACAATTTCAAAGCAGCTCCTTTCAATGTTGAAGGAAACAGTTTGAGTTTTTGAGAGTATTCCAGATAATCATAAGTTCGACACACGACCTCAAACTCAAATAGAAATGCTTCAGGATCCTCATTTCTTAACCCATGAAAGTTTGGGAGGACATAAGGTGAAATATTTTTCATTGTTGCTCGAGAATCCTCATCGACTATAGGAAATCCGAATGAGTTATCTCCATCCCTATTTCCCCCATTGTTACCTCTACCTCCTCCATTGTTTCCTCCTCCCCCTCCTCTACCTCTACCTCTACCAAATCCGTTAACTACCTCCTTTGTCATGATAGCTTCCTCAGAGATTTCAGAGTCCTCTGGTTCCTCTACTAATGGTGAACGAGGAGGAATTTCTCCCTCTTCTTCCTCAGGTGATTCTACTTCTTCAATTACAATGTGTCTCCCTGTAGAAGGAAAGAAAGGATATTTTCCTAATTCAGATTCGATGGATGGTGTGGCAGAGTCTCCTAATTCAACTACTGCCTCTTGAATTCCAGGAATCCTAAGGCTAGGAGTGTGGGTTGGAGATGATGGAGGTGTCTCTTGTCTATTCCTTGAAGTAGATGGAGTTGTGAAAATCGAACTCTTGGCTCTAGCTAAAAACCTTCCCCTAGAATCTCCTTCTCTATGCATGTCATTTTTTATTTTTCTTCAAGTCGGGCTAATAATTCTTTTTCTGATCTTCCAGGTCACTCTAGGTGCAAGAAGAGAGCATACTCAAGAAATTATTAAACTAATAACTTTCTCTTTTCTGATCCTCCAGGTCACACTAAGTGCAAGAGGAGAGCATACTCTCAGAGGTTATCAATTTTCCTTCCTTGAAATTTTTTTATTATTATTTTTTTAAGAAATTGGCTACCTAGTTTCACTTCCCCAACAACGGCGCCAAAATGTTTGGTCAATTTAGTATGTCCTAAATTGCTATTTAAAATGTCAATCCGGGATTCGTAAACTGATGAAGTGAAGTGCACTATATGTGCAAGATAACCATTTTCTTAGTCTTTTGTCGTTTTTGAGTTTTTTTAGTTTGTTTTTGGGTTTATCTTCTGTGGATTCCCTAGTGTGAGATGGAAAAATTGAAAGTTAAGTATGGATGGTAATGGTGATTTCTACAATGATTTTCCAAACTTTAAATTTCTCAAAAAGAAGGTTTCAAACTGACTGTAATAAAATCAATTCTCAAAAGGAAGTAAATGTACCAAAACAGTGAACTAGTGACAATGGCCCAGTATCCTTACTGCTGTATAAAAAGAAAATAAAAACTAAACTTAAAGCAACTCAAAGACTGAAAGCAAAGCAAACTAAATCACACTACTTCAACCCACATTCTGACCCTTCACCTTTCGACTCGCTCCGGCTATAGGAAGTAATCATAAACAAGCTGAGTAATATGATATCTAAATTGCAGGAAATTAAATTGCATAAAAGGAAACTACGATTTAACTACTCATTCATATTTTAACTCTTAAAAATGACATAAGTAATTCAATCTCTAACTTGCAGGAAAGCAAACTAAATCATACTACAACAAGTAATATTCTGATTCCTTACTAATTGAGTCGCTTGGCTATAGAAAGGAAATCATAAACAGATGAGTAATATGATGTCTAAGTAGCAAAAAAGTAAATAAACAAAACAAAACTTGAAATAAATGACAATGCTGGAATTAAACTCAGGAAATGAAAATCAGCAGAAAGGACAAGATGATCTCATGTCAGTAGTTATCAAAAATATGTAAATTTGCCCGGGCTGCCTACAAAAACCTGTAAAAGAAGCACTGATCAGCTAACAGTTATAAAAAAAACATAAAGGAAATATGGACAGCAATGAACATCAGAACAACGCAATATATATACAAGCAATGATTATAAAAACAGTAAATGAAAGCAAGTAAGAAACTATACAAAGCTTTGGTGTACAGGGGCCCTCTGCAACCTCGACCAATCAATCACTTAGTCACAAATCGAATTCAGGAATGCTGTCTTCTCATATATTTAAAGTGCAGTAATAAAACAAAGTAAAGCACAGTACAGTGGGCTGATAACAACAGTCAAAATTACATCTCCAAAAGCTAGCTATCCAGCGTATATCAACGCATTATTTATAAGTGAAAATGCTGCAACTAATTCCTAGATTTTATGCTGCCAAGAGACACGTAAATCTCCTCGGCCTGAGATCTAGCGTTATGGTCATCATGACAGTTGAATCCATGGAGTGGTGGCTGCTCGATTCAGTTCACGGGATGATCTACAGGTGTGCCAGTACCTCCGGAAACTAAGGATCGTGCCACGCAAACCTTCACGTGGGCAAAACAGAGCCGTGCCACCGCAAAACTCCTCGTTTGGCCCTTCCTTTGACCGTCGTTGACCACGACCGTTTATGAGTGATTTGGCTGAACTGAGGGGACACACTCCATGTACACGTCACTTGCAGCTTGCCCATGTGGCCGGTTTCTCCATTGGACACCTGTAACATAGCCTTTAACAAAATGGCTGCGGAAACTTGGGCTGGCTGCGGAAAGTGACAAGTTTCCGCAGCTGTTTGAACAAAAATCTAAATCAAACAACAGTCATAAACATAGTTAGGAAACCATTTCATAAGCTCTTTTTAGACTAATATGCAATGGTTTGACAGCTTGGTGGATGAAGTAAATGGAAAAAGAAGGCTGAAAGGGTATATAGGGAAGTGCAGGTTTGGGACTCAACATACCCCCACTGTGAAGGTGTTGCATGTCCTCATGCAACCAAAATTTAGTCATTCCCCTCTAATCCATATGTTCTGATGCTTCTGCTAGGACATCTAGCCCTCTTTTCTTCTTCTTTAGTGCTACCACCATCCTTGGTTTCCTTATTAGACATCTGAATTTGAGATTGATCAATGCTCTGCTCAACTTTTTGCACTTTTTCTTCAGTTTCTTGTTTTTCTTTTGCCATAGTCCCAAATGGAGCATAGTGTTATCATGAATAATTTTATCTACTTTGCTCTGCTCCTTGAGTGCTTCATTTTCCTGCTTGATATGCCTGTTTAGGACCTCTAATTCAAATACCTCATGCTTTAAGGACTGAACTTGTGCATCTAGTGGCAGAGTGGTACTCGGACCTGCATCTCATTAAAACTAACTTTTGACCAATCAGGTCAAAGAAATTCAACTTGCTTAGCCAGAACATGTGAACAAACTTTCGCATTGCTGGCTAAGTTTGGATGCCCCTGCATCATCCTACCAACTGTGCCTTAGGGAATTTGAGCTATTGAGGGAGTTTGGTTAACAAGAGTAGGAAGAGGTGAAGAGGGACTACATTATGCCTATGAAGTGTGGAGTGATGTGGGAGAGGGATAAGATGGTAAACTAAGAGGGGAAGGGGTGTTTCCTTTTGTGCAAATGGGGGAGGAGGTTTCCTGTAGTGTCAAAAGAGTGATATGATGGTGTGAAAGGGAATGAGTGTCAACTTCTTGTTGTGTCACAAAAGTCAGATTAGAACTAGGATTGAATAAATAGTCCACCTCATCAATCCCCCAATTAGTGGATGGCAGCTGAAACTAGATAGAATTTAATGATTCACACTGAGAGATAAATATCTACCAAGTTCCACATATTGCCTAACAAACCATTTGAAATCAATGACAAGAAGACACAATGCCCCCCCCATTGTTAAGGTTAGTCGCCTCCCGCCCTCCCCCAACCTCTTGCCCCTCCCCCACCCTCGATACTGCTTTGGTGACGTGACCATGGGGCTATGAGACTTCAACACGTGCACATTGACATGGAATTCCATAACTTTCTAGTTGGTATTCAACAAACATATTGGTGATTCATCCATGTAATTAGATTAGCAAACCTCCAACATTTCCCATGCACGTTTCAGTGTTCATATTACTTCTTTCAAGCTATCACAGTGAATCGAAGGCTACCTCAAACGAATTACAAAATTGCTGAGCTACATAACCATCTGCATAACCTCAAAACCACTAAATTATCACGATATGCCACTATATAGATTAAAATGTATATATTTTGCAATTTTAAATACAATATTATTACAAAAGTTAAATTTCAATCATTGTAATACTAATTATTTTATTAAACCATATTAATATTAAACAATACATGTCTCGATTTATACAAATTAATAAGTTATTCACATAATGATAATTATTTTGTTATAAAATATATATAAATAAATATTTATCCATCTTAATTTTTTTCACCATATCTCTCAACTACACATAAATATACTTATTGTAAGTAGAATAAACCACAACACAACTTAATGACAACAAATTGGAGGGATTTATAATTTGATACTTTATAAAATATTGGATGTATATTATCGGAGACCATGTATACTAGTCAAATAACTTAAAAAATGAATTCAACATGCTAAAATGATGAAAACTAATTCCTTTAAAACATTTTGATTTTTATTTATTTATTTAGCGTTAATCTATTTGCATGATCAAATAAAAATCTTATTTCTCATGGTATGAAGACATGTTTCCTAATGGGGTTGGTAATGCTAACCCAAAACTTTGGGAATGCTAATCTTGAACCTCTACATAGGGAAGATTCCACTATTTTATGATTCCCTTGTAACACCTGACACAATGTATACGTCAAAGATATAGTCATGCAAAGAATATAACACATAGACAACAAAGCTTTGTTCCGTTTAAACTCTTGAAATTTTATGCTTATGGAATTAAATAGGGTTTTAGAAACATTCATAAACATATATCAATGCATATGAGTTGTATTTTCCATTCCCAGTTGCTTTTGTTATTTTGAAAAATGAACCTAGGGTGCTTCCTAACCACTCCAATATTTCCTCCTAGAATTCCTATAGTAGGGAATAGATTTTCATGTACACTAACATGTTTATAAAATCCTCTTTTTAGTCTAAATCTTATTATCCAATATCACAAATGTAGTCCCATTGAGTTGAAGATGCATGACCATTCTTTAGAAATATGTGGTATCTTCAATGTAGAAAATAATTTGAATTAAAATTACAATTTTTTATCTCCTTAACCATTGGATTTTCATTTCCACTATGTCTACTATACTAAATCCTTTTTCGTAATGTCAAATACCCATAAATTTTTCTATCACTGCATCATATTTCATATTACTAAATCCTTTTTCCTAAATACCCATGAATTTTTCTATCACTACATGATATTTCATATTGGGGAAAGTAACTACATAGGTTAGATTATGTTTCTTTTCCTCAAAGAACAAATCTGAAGTTTTTCCTTTCGTTCCTCCTCCATTCTTCAATGTTTTCATAAACATCACCCTTCACTTGGACCTTTCCTACACCACCCATTGCACTTCACCCGTTCCACTTGCTTACCTGATTTTGATATTACCACATTTATGATGATATCCTTTAATGTTATTATGCCTAGGGCTTATTCTTACCTGATTTCTATTACCACCTTTATGATCATATCCTTTAATGTTGTTATGCCCGGGCTTATGGTGGAATCAATAAATACTAATTAAGTTGTTGGTTCTACCTACCCCTAAACTTTGTTGTCCAAATCCTATAACTAGAAATTTCTCTCCTCAATAAAACTATCGTGTAGTGGATGGCCATGTTCGTTGGTGTTACCACTAACTTTAATAAACCAAATAAAGATATATGTTAGCTAGGCCATAATATTATAACATAAGAAATACCCAAACATATGAATGCACTGGAATTTTAACATTGTTGCGATCTTGTGGAGGATCTAGTTTAAGGAGCAGAAAGCTTGTCGCGACCTTAGGGAGGATCTAACTACGGTCACTTCAAAACCGTCATGACTCGTGACCCGCCATTTTACAGAATCGTGACTCATGACCCATAAATACATTGCAGGTGGACCAGAACACAAAGTGGAAGTCAAGCGCGTCATGGAATGGGATTGGTTGTAAGTGAATGACAGGTCATTTGGTTAAAAATATTAATCCTTGGATGATGGAATCTTAACCTAAATTGCGGAATGCTATCTTGGCCTTATCAATCCTCACTTTTAGAAGTGACCAATGTAAATGCCTCTGTTTATTTAAGAATATATATCAAATCAATATCCATTCTATAAAGAGTGTATCGAATCAATATTTATTTTATAAAAATATATGAAACTAATATTTAATCTTTAACCAAAAAAAAGTGTTTGGAGTTTTGGATGGATGATGAGTCTAGACATATTGTTAAGTTGAGATAAGTTATTGGTTTAAATCCATAGTGCAGTTCTACCAATTTTATTTTTGAAATAAAAATATTTATTAATAAGAGTTTAGAGAGATCAAATTTATTTGTGTAATTGTTTTAGAGTGCAAAATACAATGTGTATTGTATTTTTGAATGCTAAATAAAATATATATAAGACTAAATAAAAATCTTAACCATAAAAACTTCATTTTTTTTTCTATATATAGATATATATGAAATTGATATCCACATAAATTAGTTAACATAGATCTTCAAATAGTTTATTTAAATCTCTTGTTAAAATATTTTTTAAAAGTATAAGATTTAAACATCCTATGGATCAGATCACCATCGTCGCCTAAGCGTCGTATCTAGACATCGTCACCTATCTATCGTCACCTACGGAAGGAAGTCTCTATCAGAACCATGAGAGACACCACAAAATGAGGAATAAAGCCCAAAATGAGTAGTGTGGAATCTATATCTTTTCGCCTCCCATTGGGCATATTTATCAGCAGGCTCACCTCTTTCGACTGCTGGCTGATCCCACTGCACTGACCCTTCTATGGCAGAAAACACCTAAGACGACGACTGCTTTTCTTTCTGAACTGAACGCTAGTAGTGTTTATCAAGAGATTGCTCTTCATAAGTAAGTATCTATCCTAGTACCTATAGAAACCCAAGTAGCTATCAAAACCATCAAAATCGAGAAATGGGTCTTGAAGCGTCGTATGAGCCTGCGTGTTTATTGGCAGATGGGAAAACTACTATTCACATTTTTTTTACTTCTAATTAATTTACAATGTATTCATTTTTTTCATTATAGCCGACATTATTTTTCTATTTAGAATATAATTTTTTAATTTTATTTGTATTTTAAAGGGGCACGAATAGACGGACAAAAATACACATCCCCTCATACTAGGCTGTAGAATGAGCCTTTCAGCTCAATAAGAACAAATGTCACTCATACATTGTCAATAATTTATTTTTCTACAATTTATTTTTTTAAAATTATTTAATTAATAAAGAAGTTGTGGCTCACTTGAGATTCTTCTAATGTTGTTTAGATGGAAAGTGTGCAACTAGTAAGAGTTTATTATGCTTAACAAAGAGATACTTTTTATTTTCCAAGTTAGGTTTGTTCAGTTCTTAGGATTAATGCTTACATCAATAAATTGGTTTGGGTTTGTTAGAGGTTGTTAAGATATTATCTTAACTTCCAACTCCAAGTTTGGGATTAGTTGGATCTCACCACAACTATATAAGTGTATTATATTTGGGATTGAAAATATGAAATAAGTTTATGGTGTGAAAATAAAATTATTTATTGGTATCAAAGCACATAACTCTCACATTACTCTGTCAAGAAAGGGTGCCAAATATGTTAGGAATCTGAGAGTAATTTCTTGTAGCAATAACTTAATGTACATGTGTGAGTTCTTTGAGTGAAGATTTTTGTATAGCTAGTAGTTAGGTGTGGTTTAGTGTATGGCCTATGAGTAGAGTGGGATTTTTGAAAGGGGGTATCTAAGGATGGTCCCTTATAGTATAAATCAACCATGATATGTCTGACTTCATGAAACAAAAAATCATTTTAAGGGAATCCACAATAATCAATGCGTTGGAGCCATTTTAAACCTTGAAGTTCAATTTTTATATATTCTAGGAGACCCATGTTCAAGCGAACTTCAAACTATATCCAAGCCCAAGGATGATAAAGCGTAGATTCCCATCATGGATCCAATCCAATGACTATGCCAATATTTTCACAATAACTTTGAGAATGTTTTTGTCCCATATCGACAGGAGAAACCCGAGGAGAATAGCCCATTTCCTAATAGAGCCTATGGGTTCCTTAAGGGGATCAAAATTAACAGATTAGGGCTTAAGAGTGAGCGCTACTTTTCCCCGAGACTAGGGAGCATCCATGATGGAATTGTAATCCACCTCTAATTGAAATATCAAGGCAAGCGAACCTCAAGGAGGAAAGCAATAGGAAGGGAGGTATCCAATGTGTTGCTTCTGAGAATCTAAGAGGCACGTTCCTAAGCCCGGGAGCTTGATCATAATTTTATTCAAGCACCCTCTCAAATGTTCAACTAGGGGTTTTCTAGTCAAATCCAGGATTTTAGAGAGCGGGATGTCCTTCCCCACCATAAAACTCACTTGGTCATATTTGCTTTGGTAACAATGTATACTCCTCCTGCCTGTAGTGCCTTTGGGAATATGAGCTACTTAGGAGGCTTGATTAGTAGGAGTAGGAAGAGGTGAAGATGGACTACATTGCACCTTTGCTATGGGGAGTGATGTGGGAGAGGGAGAATATGATAAACCAAGAGGTGAAGGGGTGTTTCCTTTTGTGGAAATGTGGGAGAAAATTTCCTATAGTGTCAAAAGAGTGATTGGTGGCATCAAAGGGTAGGAGCATCAACTTCTTTCAATGTTACAAAAGTAAGGATAGAAGCAGGACTCGAAGAATATACCACCTAATTTCCCCCCCAATAGTCCATAGTGGCTAAAATTAGAGATATTTTAATTATTTCCAACAAGAGATATACATATACCAAGTTCTAGAGAGTGCCTAATGAAATATTTGAAATTGATGGTAGAGAAGACACTTTGAGGCCCCGAGACTATGTGATCTTTAATGGGCGGTCCAATTTTTTTCTTAGGTGGTTTACCATTGTGAGATGTGGCTACTATTGAGGTTAGTCACTTCCCCCCTGCTTAGTGGTTTCCAAAACTACTAAGGACATGTCCCTAATACCACTTTTGTGATGTGACCATGGGCCTCGGGGACATTAACACATGCATAATGAGATGGCATCTGATGGGAAGGAGTGTATAGTCCATAAGATATATAAGATCCCTCAATATTTTGGATGGAATTCAATAAAAATATTGACGATTCATCCACATAATACTGATGAAATGTAGATGAAGAAAACTCCAACATTTTCTCCATTTTTTCTAGTGCTCAAATCACTTCTTTTAGCTAGTCACAGTAAATTGAAGGTTACCTCTAACATAATATGAAACTGTAGAGTAGCAAAACCATCACCGAAACTTCAAAGCTGCCAAATTATGATGATACACTACTATTTAAATTAACATTTATATATTTTAGAATTTAAAATGCAATATTGTTGCATAATACAAATTTCAATATATGTAACACTAATTATTTATTAAAATATGTTCATATTAAACAATATGCATCTCAATTTATATTAATTATTAACTTATTTATATAACATTAATTACTTTGTTGTAATATATATATAGTGGATATGAAATGTTGTAATTTTTTATCGTTTATTATCTTTTTTACCTTTATCACTAACATTAGTTGTCTACTTCTAATTATATTTCTTTTTTCTTGGGTGTGATTTGTTTTATTTCTCCCTTCACTTTAATTTCACCCCACCATTCTCTAGGTTTCTCCATTATGTTTTGGGCTTGGAGCTAAGAACTTTCAAAGTGGAAGGGTTTATTTCAAGGGGCTTATTTAAGGTCAATACCCTGTCACACAGGCCAATGGTTCGAGACGATACATTGTAGGATGGACTCTTATGTAAAAATATCATTGTCCATAACTTCTTCAGAAATCAAGAAATGATCAAGTCAACTTGCCACCTGATGTTCCCCCCCTTTTGTTGTTCTAGGTAAAAATACCATTGAGTGTTTGGATTATGATGTTACATACTCATGAAGATGTGCTTTGCATGTTTCAATGGCACTGGATCTTTATTGGAATTATGGTTTCTTTATTTGAAATAAATTATTAAAGAATTATTCACGGTGATATTATATGTTCGTGGAGGTGTGATTTTCTTTGCTTCATTGTTGCAGGGTCTAGTTTGGAATTCTACTTCTTTATGATGAGCTCGATGCTCTCTTATGTTTATGTGTTAAAACTTGGTGATAAATGTAGACATGTATTTGTAGACCTACTCTCTTTCTATCTTATATGTATCTATTGTGGAAATAGCCAGTATAATTATGCCTTGATCGACTAGATTGAGTATTCTCCTCTCTGGCTTTTTTCGTACTTGGGTTTCTGGGCCATTTTAGTTTTCTTGTATGCATTGCTAGGTGGGATCTGTAAGTAAAGTTTTGTAACCTGTTTTTTCATATGGAATATAAGTTCTTGAATTTACAAAGAAAAAGAAAAAGAAAAAGAAAAAGAAAAAGAAAAAGAAAGAAAAACTTTATCCTATAAGATAAATTCTTTATTTATAGATATTATCGATCATTGTAGACTTGGAATTTTTACATCAAAAGGTGTGTTTATTTTGGAATAGGTATTTTACAATTTTAATTTAATTATCAAGAATTATTAGGTGGATAGTGTAAACTTAGCCCTCACTAAATATTCTAGAATATCCTTAATGGTATGCACAAATCAAAGGTTGAGATTTATCTCCGAAGTAGTTATGTCTTTATATGTTATGGACCTTAGATTATTTAATATTTTTTCAGTAAGAAACATGAGATCAATTTCACATGTGACCAAACTTAGCATGGGACCTTCCCTCCATGAAAACTTGTGATGATTCAAATAGTGGATATAAAATGTCCCACATTTTTATGTTTTGAAGCTTAACTTGAGAAAATATCCCTTTATATAACACTATATGACCCCAATCCCTCTAAAGTGGGAGGACCTTTTTATACATAGTCACCAAAAGGAATTTTTTTTTTTTGGTGGACCTTAGATTCTTTATGCTCTTTTCAGTAAGTAACATGAGATCAATTTCACATACGATCCAACTTAGCACAGGACCTTGACTCCATGAAAATTTGTGGTGATTCCAATAGTGGATATGAAGGTTCCCAAATTTTTATCTTTTATTATCTTTTTTAACTCTATCCCTAACAATATTTTTTCTATTTCTAATTATATCCCTTTTTCCTTTGTATGTGACTTGCTATATTTTTTTGACTTCCCTTCAAAAATTATCTTTATCTTCTAGAATGAAGTCTTTAATTATAAACATTATTGACCCTTCTACAATTTGAAAGTTTACATCGATAACTGTGTATATTTCAAAATAAGGCTTCTACAATTTTAATTTAATTATCAAGAATTATTAATTGAATGGTTGAGACTTAATCTCCACTAAATATTCTAAAATATTTTTAGTAGTATGCACAAATCAAAGGTTGAGATTTATCTCATATGCATGTTGTTTGATATATAATGTTGTGATGTTATTATTTAGTTATAACATAAATAGTATTAAAATTGGTAAAATGTTACATAATACCAATTCACCCTTTCTCTTAGTATTGTCATAGTTTCTAATATGTTATTTATCTTGTTCTTCTAAATTAAGTAACTAGTCAAAACCATGGTGTCTATTAGGGAGTAAATCACTTCTATTATGAGGATAGGATAAAGTGTATCATGTTTAAATGTGAGAATGTAATTTATAAAACATTTTAGGAATTTCTTATCTTTCTCTACTATTCGATGCTAGAGACTTAATATTTTTAATGTGAGGGGATAGGGAGAGGTGACGAGGATGAACAACCGTACCCATAAAAAGCATGAATCCATCAACATTGGAAGCCAATTATTCATGACCACCCACAAGAGGAGAATTAGACAAAGAAGGTGGAGTGTTGTCACACTTGGTACTCACCCTAGATGGAGTCACCTATTTAGGGAGAGATAGTCCCCTATGAGAAAAATGAGATTTTCAAAAGAGAGCATCTAAGGACAGGACCTTGTGGTGGTAATTAGTCATGAGATGTCTTATTGCGTGGCATATAAATTATCTTAAGGGTATCCTCGAGTATGATATTTATATTTTTGAGGGGAGGGGTTAGGGAAAGGAGAGGCATAGGAAGAAGGAGGAAGGGGAAAAACCATACCTCTAGAAACCATGAAGGTACCAACCTCAGAAGCTAATGCTCTTTGACTTCCCAAAGGAGGAGATCTTGGTGGATAGGTTTGAGTTCTATCACACATGGTACTTGCACCAGATAGAGTCCCATCATAAAGGAGAGATTAGCCTCTATGAGAAAGCTAGGAATTTTGAAAGGGTGCAACTAAGGGCAGGCCCTTGTAGTGGAAATTAACTATGAGATGTCCAACTTCATGGCACAAGAAACACTTGAAGCATAGCCTCGAGTAATCAATCCTTTGGAGTTGCTTTGATCCTTGAAATTAAATTTTAATCTATGCCACAAGACCCTCCATCAATTGAACTTCAACTTGTGTCTAGGTCCTATGACAATGAAGCATAGATTCCCATCCCAGCTCCAATCAAATGAAGATACCAATTTTGTTCCCATTATATTTCCTAAATGTGCTACAATAGGGGAATTTTGAGGTTAAGAATGGGCCTCAAAATGAAAATTTTACTCACCAAATCAACTTTAAGAGAACCAATAGGATTCGAGATGATGATATAATTCCAAGGGGAGAACACTTTTGGAGGGAAGAGAAGAAAAATACTTTTTTAAAATCGTATTTATGACTTAAATCCTTGTAGGATTACTCAAATTTCAAGTGTGTACAATTATTGGATTTAGAATTGGATTTCACATTCAACAAGTACCCACTCTACAAACTTGTGAGTAGATTTGCACCAAGAAAAAATCAAATTTTTTTCATGTATTTTATTTTTTTCTTGGTGTGGATCTACTCAAAAGTATGCAAAGCTCATTGGATGTGAAATATAATTTCACATATAATGAGTGTAGACAATTGAAATTTGAGTAGGCCTACAAGGAGATAAGTCAAAAATACAATTGAAAAGTGTAATTTCTTTTTTTTTTCTTTAAAAACTAAACTCTTATTTTATTATTTTTACTATTATTTTATTTTTCCTTATGAGGCACATTTTGTACCTCAAAATATCCATTATTATAAAATTCTCATGTAACCTTATTCTAGTTTACTTGAACTTTGAAAGGAACTTTAAGGTTTTTTAATTCATAAGTAAGTTATACCGGCTATGTAACATCGACATGGTAACATGATATGGGTTTTGTTATCATAACACTCCTTGGAAATGACCATAAACATAATAATGATAACTCATAAATCTAGCTTGCTATTTAGCTCTTTTTCAATTGCTTTCTAGTCATACATTAATCATGTTTTTAAAAATATTTCATTGTGGATTAGGTTTGAAACTATTTCTTATGGGCATAACTTGCTTGTTTCTTGTTCAAGAATTAAAGTATCCTATCAAGAGCATATTTCCTCTATTTCTCATATTGTGAATATCATATTCTAAACATTGTAAGGATAATTATTATCCATAATATTTTTTTGATGAATGTAGAATTAATAGGTATAAAATAACATGCTACTATATAAGTCTTCTTAGAATCTAAAAGGATCTTTCTTCTGACGCTTAAACTGAGAAATTTATTCCTTTTTATATAACACTACATGCCTCCAATCCCTCTTAGGTGGGAGGATCTTTTCCAACATATTCATCAAAATAAAAAAATGATGTTATGGACATTAGATTCTTCATGCTCTTTTTAGTAAGTAAAATGAGATCAATTTCACATGCAATCCAACTTAACATGCAACTTTTCCCCAATGAAAAACTATGATTGATTATTGCATTAGTGGATATGAAATGTCCCAAATATTTATCTTTTATTATAGTTTTAAACTCTATCCCTAACAATATTTTTTCTATTTCTAATTATATCCCTTTTTCCTTCATATGTGACTAATTTTGTTTCTTCACTTCCTTTCACAATTTAAATTTATCTTCTGGAAATATGTGTTTATTTATAAATATCATCGACCATTGTAGAATTGGTTTTTTTACATCAATAGGTGCGTCTATTTTCAAATAGTGATTCTACAACTATAATTTAAATATCAAGAATATTGGGAGGATTGTAGAGACTTAACCTCCATTGAATATTCTAGAATATACATAGTAGTATCCACAACAAAAGGTTGAAATTTATTTCCAAATTAGTTATGTCTTTCTATGTTATGGACATTAGATTCTACACTCTTTTCAATAGGTAATATGAGATCCATTTCACATGCGATCCAAATTAGCATGGGACCTTCCCTACATGAAAACTTGTGATAATTCCAATAGTGGATATGATATGTCCTAAATTTTTACCTTCTCGATCTTAATTTGAGAAAAAAGTTTCCTCTTTATATAAACTATATACCCCAAACCTTCTAAGAAGGGAGGATCATTTTCTAAATATTCACCAAAAAGATTTGTTTTCTATGATCTGGACCTTACATTTTGTGCTCTTTTCAATAAGTAATATGAGATCAATTTCACACATGATCCAACTTAGCATGGGACCTTTCCTCCATGAAATGTTTTGTTGATTCCAATAGTGGATATGAAAGTTACCAGATTTTTATCTTTTATTATATTTTTTACGTCTATCCCTGACAATAGTTTTTCTATTTCTAATTTTATTCTTTCTTCCTTTGCGTGTGACATGCTTTATTTTTTGACTTCCTTTCACAATTTAACTTAATCTTCTCGAATCAAGTCTTTATTAATAAATATTATTGACTGTTGTAGACTTGAAATTTGTACACTAGTATGTGTTTCTATTTTGAAATAGGATTCTAAAATTTTAATTTAATTATAAAGAATTATTAAGTGGATGGTAGAGACTTAACCCCAACTAAATATTCTAGAAAATTTTTAGTAGCATGTACAAATCAAATGTTGAGATTTATCTGAGGTGTGTGATGTTTGATATATAATGTTGTGGTGTTATTCTTTGTTTATAACTTAAACAATCTTATGAAGTGGTAAAAGGTTACGTGGTATTGATTCAACCCCCTCTTTGTATTATCCTAGTTTCTAACAAGTTATTTATCTTGTTATTATAAATTAAGTAACTAGTCAAAACCATGGTCTTTGTTAGGGAATAAACAATTTTATGATTAGGATAATATAGATTGTATCATCTTTAATTGTGAGATTGTAAGTTAAAACATATTTTAGAATTTCTTATATTTCTCTACTATTTGATGCTAGAGACTTAATATTTTTAAGAGGAGGGGATAAGGAGAGTACAAGAGGAGGAAGGAGGAGGGCACATAGAGAGGAGAGGAGGAGGAAGAAGGAGGATGGGGAACTACCATACCTATACAAAGCATGAAGCCACCAACCTCAGAAACCAATGTTGTGTGACTCAACATAGGAGGAGAATTGGATGAGGAAGGTGGATTGGTATGTCACATCTTTAGGGACAAGTGAGCCTCTATGATCAGACTAGGGTATTTCAAAGAGGGAAGGTAACGATGGGCCCTAGTAATGGAAATCAGTTGTGACATGGCTGGCTTCTTGGCATTGAAAACACCTGAACAATATCCTGAGTAGTATATTTATATGTTTAAGGGGAGGGGATAGGGAGAGGAGAGGAGAAGAAAGAAGGATGACGGGGAAAATCCATACCTGCAGAAACCATGAAGCCAGCAAGCTCAATAGTCAATGTTTTGTGACCTCCCACAAGAGGAGGAATGGATGGAGAAGGTGGAGTGTTTTCGCACTTGGTACTCACATTAGATGGAGTCACATATTCATAGAGAGCTTAGCCTCTATGAGAATATTGGGTTTTTCGAAAGGGGTTAGCTAAGCATGGGCCCTTACTATGGTAATTAGCTATGAGATATCCTAATTCATGGCACATAAAACACCTAAAGGGTATCTTAAGAAATCAACCCCTTGGAGCAATTTTGAACCTTGAAATTCTATTTCAATATATTCTAGGAGACCTTCGTTTGAGCAAAGTTTAGCATATATCGAGAGTCAATGATGTTTAAGCTTACATTCCCATTTTGGCTATAATTTAATGAAGATGACAATTTTTTCCCCAATTTCTTTGATAATTTCTTCATCCCATAGAAAAATGGGCAATCTTGGGAGAATAGCCTAAGTCCTTATGGAATGTGCAAGTTCCTTTAGGAGATTGAAATTAATAGACAAAGTTTAAGAGAGAGCCCTGCTTTTCCTCAAGACCAGGGAGCATCCATGACAGAATTGCAATCCATATTTGACCCAATATGAAGGGAACCTAGCTCCAATGAAGAAAGTGATAGGAAGGGAGATATCTAATATGTGGTTTCCTGGAATCTAAGAGCCACCTCTCTAAGCTTAAGAACTTGACTAGTCTTCCACTCAAATGCCCAACTAGGTGTTTTTCTAGTCAAGTCCATGATCTTGGAGAGAAGGATGTCCATCCCCACCACAATGGTCTTAATTGTGTTTGTAACAATGTCTACTCCTCCTTCCTACAATGCTTCTTGGATTCTAAGCTACTAAGGGAGCATGGTTATCAAGAGCAGGAAGAGGTGAAGAGTGACTACTCTATGCTTGTGGAGCATTGAGTGATGTACGGAAGGGTTAAGATGATAAAATAAGAGGGGAAGAGGTGTTTCCTTTTGTGAAAACGTGGGAGGAGTTTTCCTATAGTGTTAAAAGAGCGATATGATGGCGTAAAAGGGAACGAGCGTCAACTTCTTGCTAAGTAATGAAAGTGGGGTTAGAACCAGGATTGGAAGAATAATCCACCTCATCATCCCCCCAAAGGTCGATGGTGGCTAAAATAAGATAGTGTTTAATGATTTCCTTTGGGAGATATGACATATACCAAGTTCTACAAAGTACCGAGTGAATCATTTGAAATCAATGGTGGAGAAGACACTCCCCCCCTCCCCTGACTATCTGAAATTTGACCCGGGGACGAGGGGTTGGGGGTGGTGGAGGGAAGGGTTTGATTTTTTCCCTAGGTAGTTTACTGTTGTGAAACATGGTAGTTGTTAAGGTTAGTCACCTCCCGCCTTTCCCGAACCCGAAAATGGTTTGGTGGTGTGACCATGGGGCCATGGGGATGTCAGCACATGCACATTGACATGGCATTCCACAAAATTCTAGCTAGTGTTCAACAAAGATATTGACTATTCATCCACATAATAGTGAGGACTTGTAGATTAACAAACCTCTAACATTTCCTCTGGTTGGTTCAATGTTCATATCAATTCTTTTAACGAGTGATAACAAATCAAAAACTACCTCACATACATTACGAAACTATATCCATAACCTCAAAACCCCCGAATTATCATGATTTGCTACTATCTATATATTTATTCAATTTTAAATACACAGTATAAATTTCAATCAATGTAACAATCATTATTTTATTAAAATATATTAGTATTTTCAACCAATGTAACAATCATTATTTTATTAAAATTATATTAATATTAAACAATATGTGTGTCAATTAATATAAATTAATAACTTATTTCTGCACCGTTCCGACGCGTGGAGAGTCGCTCGCTGATTTGAGGCATTATCGATCCTCCTTAACTCAATCCTTAGATGGCCCATTGTATAATCTGTACTCACTATAATCCACATATCATGTATTACGTCTAAGGAAACAGATCATTGTGTTACGTCGAAGGAAACCCTAGCACTAATACCAAGGGCAGAGTGACCTGGAGAGGCAGATATGATGAAATCAGTACGGCCGGCCATACTAACTCCTATAACAAGAGATGACACGGACAGACATGATTTCATCTCAGTTTTCTGAGAGAGAGAAATTACAGCGAGAGGGGGGTGAGAAAATCGTCCCTTCTTGGATGTTTCAGTAGCAACGGGAATATGTGGTTGAGGCTGTTTCCAACAACAATTCCAAGCGCTGCTGCTGAGCCTGTTGCTTATTGCTTAGTTTTAATGTTTATTTTTACCCCTAAAGTGGACCATAGAATCTACTTTGGATGCATCTACACCGTTCTCCATTTCATGCACCTAACTTAACAATCATCACTCTCTTTCATTGGAAAACTAGCAATATATTAAACTAAGTTATATATCACTCATGCACTGAAAGTCTTTACTGAACCACATTCAAATTGTATTCATTCAAAACTTTGTATACAGGCGCCTTCCGTACACTTCCAAACCGTCATGACTCATAACCCGACATTACAGACTCATGATCCATGCCCGGACAATTCGATTTCTAAGTGAAATGCGTTAAAAGAAAGTTATGCAGATGCGCTGGCAGTTAGCTCTTGGGATAATTTATTTAACGAGGGATTTGTCGAGAAGATAAGAACATTTATTGTGAAGCTTCACAATAAAAAGACTGAATAGATGAAGCAGATGAAGAAACAATCTGTCCTATAAACTATCTTTAGCGTTAAAATAATTTCTTTCTTTCTTTCTTTCTAACCCATAAATCCATTGCAACTGGACCAGAACACAAACCCAAAAAAGTGGAAGTCCTGGACCAGAACACAAGCCCAAAAAAGTAGAAGTCAAGGGCGTCATGGAATGGGATTTGTTGTAAGTGGAATAAATTTCCACGCAAACATAGCTCATTTTGTTAAAAGTATTAATCCCTCGATCAAAAACATTGAATAGTATCCTGATCAATCCTCGGTTTTATAAGTAACCACTTTTACAAGTAACCAATGTAGTAACCACTTTTACAAGTAACCAATGGAAATGCCTATGTTAAAAAAAAAAAAATACCAAATCAATATTCACTATATAGAGAGTATATCCGATCCATATTTATTTTATAAAAATATATGAAATTAATATTAATTTATTAGTAAAAAGTTTTTGGAGTTTTGGATTTATTTTATAAAAATACTAAAATTAATATTAATTTATTAGTAAAAAGTTTCTGGAGTTTTAGATTAATTATGTACATGTCTTGCTGGGTTGGGATTTGAGATAAGTTAATGGTTTACATCTATATTATGTATTTCTATTCGCTTAATTTTAACAAAAGAATATTTATTAATAAGAATAAATATCGCTCAACAAATAGATACTTTGAATTTCTAAGTTAGGTTTGTTTAATTGTTTAGTAAATTGGTTTGGGTTTGTTGGAGGTTGTTCAGATATTCTCTAGCTTCTCACTCCAAGTTTGGAATTTGTTGGATCTCACTCCAACTATATAAATGTATTATATTTGAGATTGAAAATGATATGTATTACAAACTTGAAGGTTTATGGAAAATTTGCAAGTAAATTTTTATATCTTTTAGGCAATTGATTAATTTGCAAAAGTACATAAATTAATCGTTTTCAAACTCAGTTTGAAGCATAAAAACAGAATATACCATACACACCAACACAAGACAAAAAATGATAAAGGAGTTCACCCCTCCTAGGCTACATCTCCTGGATCAACTTCCAATGTTGGGCCTCTTTCATTAAGTGCTCAAATATGTGTTTATATGGATTTACAATGCTCAACATGTAAAAATAATGTCTTCAATGGCTCCAAAACAATAAAAAATCCCAAGCTAGGCCCTTGTTGGGCTCAATTTGGCCAAAACTGAGTCCAGAGAAGTTTTGCTACAAACTGCTTTACAAAGTAGACTTCCTTGCCAATTGTTCTACGAATTCCACCTTTTTCAGAACCGACAAGTGACATTTCATCTGGCACCGACAAGATTCACGTCATTTCGGGTGGAATTTATCATTTTCTGTAAATGCCCAATGACCCCTTCAAGCGGAAAAATAGGGCCACATGGGCCATATGCCCAAAGGCTGGGACTAACCGCCTGCCCCTACCGATGTAGTTCCCATGTACCCCGTGCCATGGTTCTATCAGTTCCACATAACTTGGGACTAGCCACCCGAACTCTGCACCTATCGTTTTAATTCCGCGCCTACAATTCTATCTGCACCATATGACTTGGCCTAAGACATTATCCTGTGCCCTCTCCTGTGAGCACTCAGTTCCGCCTGGGTTTGGTCTCATGGCATGACATAAGACCATGACCTAGGCTATACCTAGTCCCATTTCCGAATGCTCTAAATCTCTGCACTGAACTGTGGTTATATGGGAATTTCGAAACCTTAGGCTGAGGCTAAGCCCGAGCCCTCGGCTCCCCTCTACTTGTGGTCTCGTGGGTATAAGTTGACCGGGGGCCAGGGCTTAGCCCTGACCCCATCCCCCATATACCATTCAATGAAACTTTAAATAAGACTTTTCGCCTATATGGGTTAACAAGCACTGGCAGCGTAACGGTAGAGCATTGCGTTGATATGCTTGAGGGTATGTGTTCGAACTCCACGGAGGCAAGATCGGGCCATAATTTGCTTTTGCACAACCCCAGGGTGCCACGTGGTAGCCTGTGATTGGGCCACGTGGCGCCCATTCATTGGTCTACGAAAACATTCCATCAACCAATCATGAACCTGCCAAGTCGAGCCAATCCAATGAGGCCACTTGGTAGCCTGCCATTGGCTTGAGAAACATAGTCACCTTGCCCAGTCAACCTGCCCAGTCAGCGTACAAATTGCCTAGTCAGCAGTCCTCTACTTCAACCTGCAAAAAGTTTATCTATTTGGGAAAACGATCAAAACGCGATATTGGGAGAATACAATATCGATTTTGAGTGATTCAATTTGTGTTGGATTTAGGTCGGTGAGATCTACGTTTTGGCACCGATTTCGAGCACTTTTGAACACTTTCATTTTTGAGCACTTTACTTATCCCTTGGATCACTCCTCCCCACTAGAAGCTTTTGGACCTCTAAAAGACTATTTTAAGTCAACAAACAAATGAGGGTACAATTCCCTCACCCTTCCAATCTCAATCCATTTGCCTTTGCTTGGATTTGTAACTTTGAGCCCCACACGAAGGACCTCCATGTTCCATTGTTTTGAAGTTCTTGTTCTTTTGTCAATAATGGTATCTTGCTACATTTATTCAAGATATAAATATTCTATTGAAGGAATATGAATATTATCTCCTTGATCTTCAATCAAAGGAGGCCCACATAATCTCAAGTTCTCAACATTAACAACTGCATAAAATTGCATATATGGAGGCAAATCCAATTGGAAGGCATTGTTACCAATCTTTTCTAAAATATTAAAAGGTCCATATCTGATTGGTTTCAATTTTTTACCTTCTCCTTGAAGCCTCTCCTTGCTAATGTAAAGCCAAACTTCTTCTACAACCTGGAAACTTTGATCAACATGATGCTTATCATGTCTTGTCTTGTACTTGGCTTGACTCTTTTCCAATTGTTCGTGAACCATCTGATGCACCAATTTAACTTGCTCAATGAATCACTTGGCCTTATCTATGTCCCTATGTCTATCAATAGCAACATCTTTCTCAAAGATAAAATCTAAAGGAGATTTTGTGATGGAGGTGCATTAGGCGGAGCACATAAAAATGATAAGTCATTAAAGTCAGACCAAGAGCCTAGTAATGTGATGGATTGATCACGTGCCAAGGATAGAACATTTTAAAGTTTATTTGTGAAAATTTTTTGATATTTAGTTAAGATTAGTTAGGAACATCTAGTTAAAAGAAATGATTTTTTTTTTTTTTTGCAAGAGAGGAACATTTTTATTAAAAGATTTTTGGAGTGTGTATTGGAGGAGGAGATTTTTGTTCTCTATGTGAGATCGAAGTTAACTGAACATCATTTCTTAAACAAGTGGTTTTTTTATCAGCAAGTTGAATTTGTAAGTGTGTATGAGATATTTATTTGTATGAGCATTTGTGAGGCTTGTTAACAGTCATGTTAATATCTGGAGTTTGAATTTGTTTTGGTATTTACTCTTTAATATATTTCCCAGAGAAATTATCGTGTATAGTGAGTAATTTGTGCATTGTATTCTCTTTGTTATTTACATTTAAATGAGAACCTGGAGAATCACATTTCAGTTAATCCTTTAATCCAGTGCTTTTGCATCCAATATTGTGTATTGGAAAGAGCCATTTACATTACAGGTTCGAGAATACATAGCACTCTGTATCAAGCCAACAAAAGAATGGAAATTCGTAAGGGAAAACCATCATCAAACTTGTGGGTCAATTTATGATCAAAGGAATATGAAATTCGAAATTTCACCATCTGGGTTTTGTGCAAAGAAGGGTTTATTTAGTAAACTGTGAGCTATTTTCCAAAAAAATCCTTGATTGAGGAGTTCCGAAGTGATATTTAAACTCTGTTTTTACAGACTACGTGACTAGAAAAAAGCAACTTGTTGTTCCCTTGCACCAACGTTATGTTTGTAGAAATAGAAACTAAAAAAAACGACTTGTTGTTCCCTTGCATCAGCGCCTGGATTTGTAGAGATAGAAGGCATCAATTTGTGGTAGCAGAGCCTTAATGTTGTTGGTATCTACAATATAGAGAGATGAATAGGAAAGCACGAAGGGCACGAGGTCGAGGAGATAGATCCGCGGGTAATGCAGAACTACAGGAAGAGATAAGGAGACTGCAAGTTCGATTAGAAGCCATGGAAGTAGGGTGAAAACAGGATCATGAAGGTGGAGATGTTAGTGAGGCCGAAGAAGAACTTGGAGAAGAAGGAGCAACACCTGTTGAAGAAGCTGCTGAGATTAGGTTGTTGAGAGTAGTATTGGGCTCAAGTTCAAGGCCAAAGCCTAAAATCTTTATTTATTATGGCAGTTTGAAAGATGAGAATCTAATAGATTGGATGAGTGAGATGGAAAAGTATTTCGAGTACGAGGAAATTGACGAAGATAAGAGAGTCAAGTTTGCTATGACAAGGTTGAGAGGCCATGCTACACTATGGTGGGACAATGTACAGGCTGAAAGAAGGAAGAAGGACAAACCATTTATCAAGAGTTGGGATAGAATGGTGGCAAAGATGAAGGGTAAGTTCTTGCCAAAGGATTACCAACTAAATCTTTACAAACATATGCAAAATTTTAAACAAAATATGATGATAGTGAGGGAATACACCGAAGAGTTTTACAAGGTGAATTTGAGAGTAGGCTATGTAAAAGATTCCCCAGAGAAGACATGAAGGTATATCAATGGTTTGAGGCTAGATATCCAAGATGAAATCAACATATTTCTACAAGGATAATAAAGGAAGCATACCAGTGCACCTTCAAGGCAAAAGAAAAGATAGCTAGGAAGCAAAGCTCTGGTAGAGGACGTGGTTTTTCCAAAGGGAAAGGACAGACAAATGGAAGAGGAAAGCTTCCAGTGCAAAATAATGATGAAGGAAACTCAAATCAACAAGGGTAGTTAGAGAAAGAAGGTGGAAGTAGAGGAGGAAGACCTTACCAGAGAGGTATAGGTAGAGGAAGAGGTAGAGAGACTATCTATCAGTGTTATAGATGTAAAAAATTTGGTCATTGATCTTTTGAATGTCTTGAGAATGAAAATACAGGATAACGAGGTGCATACATAGCTCAAACTAGAGCAACAGAGGCACAAGTACATGAGGTAGAGAATGTGCTAGAGACTGGAGAGGTGTTGATGATGCACAAAGTCCTGTTAGAACCAACAAGGGAGACTGCTGAACCAGTCCAAAGGAAATCCTTATTCAAGACAATGTGTAAGGCAAAAGGAAAATGCTGCGAATTGGTGATTGGAAGCAGAAGTATGGACAATCTAGTTTCCCAAGAAATGGTGGAAAAATTGGGATTGAAAAAGATTAAGCCCCCCACACCTTATAAGGTATTGTGGTTGCAAAAAGGACACCAATTGTTGGTGCATGAACACAATGAAGTTGAGTTTTAGATAGGAAGGTATAAAGACAAGGTGCTCCGTGACATAATTCCAATGGATGTTTGTCACATTCTTTTGGGTAGCCCATGGTACTTTTATAGGAAGGTGATACATGATGGAGAGAGAAATTGTTATTAGTTCGAAAAGGATGGAATCAAGAACACTCTTGTACCATTGAAAGAGGAAGGTACAACTGAAACAAGTAGCCCAAAAGCACTGCTTCTTAGTGGAAAGGAATTTCTACAATAGATGGAAGAAGAAGAGGTAACCTATGCAGTGGTTTGCAAGCCAAAGGTAGTACTTCTGCACACTGAAATAGTATATTTACCTATTGAAGTTCAGGAGTTGTTGCATGAGTTTCATGATATTGTAGTTGATGAATTTCCAAGTGATTTGCTATCTAAAAGAAACATCAATCAACACATAGACTTGATACCAAGAGCAAGTCTTCTGAATAAGGCTACATATTGAATGACACCCAAAGAGAATGAGGAAGTGAGGAGAAAGTCCAAGAATAGTTGGACAAAGGACTAATAAGAGAAAGTTTGAGTCTGTGTGCCGTACCTATATTACTAAGTCCAAAGAAGGGTGGAGAATGGAGAATGTGCACTGACTCTAGAGCAATATGTTAGTGTCGGTATCTTCATCCCTCCGTTAGTGATCAAATTCTCTTGTTGCATTGCATGTTAGGTGTCTCACCCGATCAGCTACATTCCATTAGGGTCATGGATCATCTGATGGTAGTGGCTTATTATACATTTTCCCTCATGTGCTGGCCCATTTTCATTCATCTAGATCATCTACAGTCAATTTTTGTCTTTAAATCTGCAAAAGTCATTTTTAGGGTTTTAGGTCTCATTAGGTCTAGGGTTTCATCAATAAGGTCTTCAAAATGCTCAATAACGGTCAGCAGGCGCATGAGGAGGTCAAATAAAGTTTCAGCAACAATAATTTCCATAATCACATGCTCAGTGATTGCTTTTTCCTCAAAACCTTGTTTTGAGAAAAAATAGAGTTTTTTTTTTATTTTTTATGTTTTCATGTATAAATTTGATGTAATTTCATTTTTTTTTTCATATGTAATAACCTCAGTGGCAACCCTGGTCACCTTGCCAAGCCTCTACAACTCCATCACCTACAAGGCAAACAAAAAGTCAAAGCATTCAGTTCATCAAAGGCAAAAATAAAGCAAACTGCCCAAAAACAGAGTTTTAAAAGCAAGTCAAAGGCAAACATTACAAAGTGGGTTTTTATAAGTGAAAAATTAAAATCCTTTGTATATAAACCATTTTTTATGTTTAAAGAGTTCATTTGCATCTAAAGGAGAAAGAGTGAACAAGAGAAAGGTCGTGTTGAAGCCAAAGAGCAAAATCGCAGCAACTTTGGAAAATTTCAGGGGCGTGGCACATTGGGTCGTGGGCGCAGCGCATCCATCTAGCGCAGCGCATTGGGCCGCACTCTTCAGTGTAAAAATTACACATGCGCAACACATTGAAGTGGCGCGACACATTGGGTTTGTGGTGCGGCGCACAGGGTTTGGAAGCCGATTTCATCCACAACCACCTCCCAAACTGTCAAATTTGCTCAATCTTCAGTGGTTCAAGTAAGTCAAACATTTCTCCATGATCAGTGAATGAGTTTCTCTTGGTGTTTATGGTGATTTAATGAGAAAAGCTTGAAACCCTACCTCTTTGCAATTTTTGTCAAAAAACAATTGCATAGGGTTTATAGCTTGTGTTTTTTGCTGCTAACTCCACAAAATTTCTCACTCCCTCACTCTTTCATTCCCTCATTCATTTTCTCCCTCTCATTACATTTTCATCAACCCATTCCCCCAACCCCATATCCCTAAGTTTACTAATTCTAAATCCCTAATCCCACTATCCTAAACCCTAGTTAAAAATTCCCAAACCCTAACTGCTGCCCCAAAGCTTAAATACTGTTCCCTAAACCCTTCTATTCCCCAAAATCCTGTCAACAACATTCCCAAAACCCCTCATGCACTTTCCCTCCACAGTTCCTCATACATTTTCATCCTTGACAGCAAAAACCTAAAGACACCATAAATCTCTTCATACTCATCCATCAAAGAAAACTCAAACATTGGCAAACATGGAGTCAGATCCTTCCTATGATTGAAATGAGGGGACACTCAATGATTCTTCTAGAGAAATGCATGCACCAAGAAGACCTCACAAGGGTGGTAAACATATACAAGAAGAGCCTACTTCACTTGTCGAGCTACTGGCCTGTCTTCTTGCTGTCACATGCTTTCAACACCAATATTGTTATCAGTTCTATGAGATGGCAGAGAGAGTCTAGTACCATCATGAGTTGGCCAGATTGTTTGTGCTCCATCTTCATAATGGTCAAGTCACTTTGGCAGGTGTGACATTCACCTTGACACCCGAGACTATTTCTCAAGCAACTGGCATTCCAAATGTTGGTGAGCAGTGGAATAAAAGGCAACAGATTGATAGAGAGCATTATGAGCCTTACATCAAGGCTGGTTATCAGAGGCATCTCAGTAGAGTTTTTCCCTTCAGATATCTGAAGGACACATATGCTCCCTTGATGAAACTCATAATTAAATATTTCAGTTGTGAGGGCCGGTTTTCTCGCCTATATGCCTATCACATCAGATTGTTGATGCACTTCACTAGGGTGAGAATGATGAATCTCCCCTATTTTATTTGCCGAAACATTGAGAAGATGACCACCTTAGTGCATAGGAAGCCTCCTCAGCAACAGTATAACAGTATATATCATTTTGCACTAATCAAAATTGTGGTCTTGCATCAGCTTGGTTTACAGAACATCTCATGGGAGGATTTCATTTCACATGAGGTCTTTACAGGTCCTCAAGTACCCCCAATAGTTTTTCATGAGACAGGAGGACCTTCACATTAGCAGGAGATTCATGAGACACAAACCACTAGTGTGCCAGTGTTTGTCACCTATCAAAAGGGCACTAGAAGGTTGTTTGCAGCGGCAAAATGACTATTATCTCCACTCGGG
Source organism: Pinus tabuliformis (assembly GCA_031772625.1). NCBI lineage: Eukaryota > Viridiplantae > Streptophyta > Pinopsida > Pinales > Pinaceae > Pinus > Pinus tabuliformis. The sequence goes on along the minus strand of CM062814.1, from coordinate 910,956,670 downwards.
GTGGAAGGGGTCTCGTTTCCTCCATCAGCAGAGCAGGTATAGGACAAGGGAAAGCGACCATTACATGATGAGGGACCTTCAGGAGGGCAGGAGACAGATTTCATTCTTATTCAGGATGATGACACCGATTTGGGCTCACAAAGCTCAAAACTCAAGGAGATCATTCAGGAGCAACAAGTGGACATTCATGATTTGTCTCTCAACCTAGAAAGAGCCAAGTGGATAATCAAATATCTGGAGCAAAGAAACAAACAGCTAGAGGATCAACAAACCATTATGGAGCTACAAAGCATATGAGAAAACTGGCAAGCTGTGAAGAGGAGGAAAGTCAAGCTCACACCACTTGAACAAGAAATCAATGCTGATCGTGAATCTTGGCTTGAGAGGGAAAATATCCACTTGGAAAAGATGCTAGAGAAGGCCAACAGAGAGAAAACTATGTTGAGGCACATGGCCCATCATTACTTGGCGAGAAACAAGGTGTGCAAAGCAAGAATCAGGATTTTGAAGGCCAAGTTGAAGAAGGCATCGAGGAAGTGAAAAGAGCAAGATAGACTTCAGATCTTGGCTGAGGCTTCCTTGGCCCAACACAACACTTGATGAAGGACACTCAGCCCAAATTTCAAGAAATTTGGGACACTTTTTGCAATTTTGAAATTTTTGGCCTAAAAAATAGGTTTTTCTACTTGATGCGCCGCGCCACCTGGCGCGCACTTTTGCTAGGGACCTCCTTTTGAGGAAAACTCAACATTTCTAGATTTTTCATGGAAATATATGAATGCCCACAAATGGACGAGAAACTTTGACAGGTTTTGAGCTTCCAAAAAGGTCAAAAACACCTCAAACATGACCTTTCTACCCCTTTTTGGACACACAAGAAGCAGTGTTGGGAGAACTCAGTTTTGGAGGGGAAAATGGAGGCCAAATTCAGAAATTCCACTTGTTTTGGAAAGTAGACAGGCAGGCCTTTCCAACAAGCCCACTCAGAGAAAATTTGGACGCTAGGAAAGCCTCCAAAATCAGCTGCAAAAAGGTGCTATACATAGGGAAATCAACGCAGCGCATAGGAGGAAATTTGCTCATTTTGGCCAAAAAACTCTGTTTTTCGCCTAGTTTCTTCACAGTTTGAATTTTCTCTTTCTAATAGTCAAACTCATGATGTAATTTAATGTGATTTGATGGATTTTTATGTAATTATGCTAAATTTTCACTCATAGAGGTAGATTCATCCATCAAAAGGTAGTTTGCAACTGAATGAATCAGTGCCCTAGTTTTTAGAGGCAAGCTGTTCCACTGCCTACTTTTTAGTTCTCAGTTTAGATTTTGTTGGAACAGCTCCTAAACTTATGAGCTCGTCCCCTAGGGGTTAGGATGAGTTGTTGGTTGCCTATATCTTGTAATTTTTCAGTCATTGGAAAGGGTTAGACTTTTGGAAAAGCTTGGAGCTTCATTGTATACTCATTTCAGCAGTTTGGCAAAGGAATAGACCAGGGTTTGCAGCACTTTATGGGATTCTTGTGGCATCTTGCTTTGGTATTGTGTCTCCTTCTGTAATTGTAAGTTTACATGTGTTTTATGTATGCCATCATCTCTCTTTGCTTCATCTTAACTAAATCAAACAAGGATAAAGGTAGGATTCATTGATTTGCAGTGCTCTACCTAGGGTTTATTTAGTTATTTATGTTTTCAGCTATTTGAAGAGGATCCCTGAGAATTTCATGCCCTCTTCAACTCCTCACCAGTCTAAAAGCTCTCCATCTCACTCAATTTGAAGTACCAAACCATTTTCCTACCTCGCCCCATAGAGATCTCTGCAAAACTGAGCCTCATTCCCTGGATCCAAATCTTCCTTTCACATTTGAGCCAACAAAACATCATCAAATTCAATCAAAACTCTTATGAACATATACCTAGCCTAAAATTAGTCTTTACATTTGTCATATCAAGCCTTCCTTGATAAAATTTCATTGAGATTGTCGAGGAGAGAGCCCTCTCCCGACCTGGTAGGGCTAGCTACCAGGTTAAGCGTGGTTTGATGTTACCCTAGATCCTACCTTTCTCAGCCTGAGGTAGATTTAGGCACTAACATAGTGGCGACTCCACTGGGGAAGAGATTGTTTGTTTGTTAGTGTTCTTCATTTTATAAACTATAGATGGAGCCTAAAGTTATGCCAGGTAGCCTTCGAACTGCACATTGCTTTGTGAGTGCATAAGTAGATAAAAGCTGCTTCAGTCAATCTCCGGTCTAGTCTTATAAATGAAACATCTGACTTGCAAATTGCCCCAATACATCAGATAATTCTAGACTTTTGGATGATGAGTTTAGAATTTGATAGGTTGAATAAGTTGATTTTGTCTATTTGATTTTTGGGAATAATTCAACACACTGGCTTCCAGATGACACACCAGAGCAAATCCTGATCCTGATCCACCTCATGTGTATGAAAATCCCAATCTTATTCCGAGAATCCTTCGTCAAGAAAGTTCTGTGATTCCTGTGTTCAAATCTCGTTCATGTCCTGTTGTTTTTGAGTATCTTGAAGATCTTGAGTTTGACGAACATTTTGATCTGTCGTTGTTTGAGACCAAATCTGAAAGTGTTGTTGGTTCTACTGTCCTAAATCCAGAGTTTGTCAAATATCTTGAAACTGAAAAGGCCAATAAATCAATTGACGATTATATTTTGAAACTTCAAACTTCCATTGTGGCTACAAACATTCCCGAATTCTTAGAGTTTGCATCTGCAACTCTTGGGTCATCTGCTATTGCATCTAGTTCAGAAATTCCTACCGAACCTCCTTTCATTCCCACCATTCCCGTGCAGCCTTCCATCTCTGATCAGAAATCTGTAGTGTTGTCACCTCCATCCACTCCTTCTACCCCTCAAACATCAAAAATTTCTTCACCTCCATCCACACCTCATACACCTCATACATCAGCTGCTCCAACCCCTCCTACATCCCCAAGACCAGTCGTAAATCCACCTAGAGCAATGGCTGCCTGATATGCACCACTTGTGTTGCCTCAAAACTTGGATGACATGCCCACTGATTATCAAAGCAAAATTCCATTGTTTGACGGTACCCCTCAAGGTATCACAACTCAGCAACATGTGGATAGGATGGTAGATTTCTTTGATCTCCACGAGATCGATGCAGAAAATGTAACAATGAGATTGTTTGTGCAAACTTTTGGAGGTGAGGTTAGAAAGTGGTTTAGAGCATTGCCAGCTAGAACAATCAATTCATTGGAGGCACTTCAAAGACACTTTTTGGATCGCTGGGAGGTAAAGAAGAACCCTCTTCAAATTCTTTCCGAATATGAAAACATCAAGAGGAATGTTGGTGAGAGTGTCCAAGATTATTGTGTTAGATTCAATACTATTTACAATGCAATTCCTGCTAATATAAAGCCACCTATGGGGCTGGCTTTGATTAATTTTCTTGATGGTTTCGATCCTAATATGGCCTATCAATTAAGAGAAAGAGATCCAGCCACTTTGGAAGACATGCAGAAAATTGCAGTCAGCGTTGAAGCAAATCTGCTTGCCAAGAGAGCTAGAACAAAGGCTGAAAAGAAGGTAACGATAAAGGAAGAGGCTTCCACTTCAGATCAAGTGCTCCGTAAGATTGAGAAGATGTTTGACAGGTTAACAATTGATAAGCCCAAAGCACAAGTCAGAAATCCCAACTTCCATGGTCAGCAGCAACCACAATTCAGAATCAAGCAACAAGAGCAACGAGCACAAGACCAAGTGGCACAGCAGCAGGTGAAGACACCCTTACAACAGAATTTTGTACATGGTCCAGAATCAGATGATGAGGAGAACGTAATTGGAGAGGAGAATCATTTCTTTACACCTGATGATATGCCAATTTTTATCACTAAAGATGAGAAGTATTCAGAGAGTCTAGTTGTACAAAGGGATGAAAATTTCATCTTGGAAAATGAAACAGCTCTTGAAGAAGAGTCTGATGAATATCAGAGGGGTTACATGAATGCTTTGACAGCCCAACAGCGACAATATTCACTCAGGAGTAGAGATGTACCCATAAATCCAATTCAGAAAAGGAAGGAGGCGACACCACCAAAGAATGATCCTCCCATTGTGCAGAAAAAGGGAAAAGAGACAACTGATCCTACCACCAGCAAAACACCATCAGCAGATGAAAGATCAAATCAACCAAGTATATCAAAGGAGAAAACTGAAAAGAAGGATGTTTCAGGTAAAGAGGTAGAGAAAACGTCAGTTTTTAACAGAAAATGAAATTGCTAAGTTAAAAGTATTTATTCCTTTGACTGAGTTGATAAAGAATAACAGCTATAAAGGTCAGGTGTCTAAGATTTTGAATTTAGATCCATTGTCTGATATGGTAAAAGTGGAGGATGATCAACCTGAGTTGATATTTGGTCTAGCATTAGAAGGTTAGTCTCAAGATAGTGATGTAGCTCCTTTTTACATCAGCCTTAGGGTGCATGACTATGTGTTACACAACGCTATGTTTGATTCCGGAGCCTCTCATAATCTCATGCCTAAGGAAATCATGGAGAAATTGGGTTTGGATATCACCAAAAAGTATCATGACCTTTACTCTTTCGATTCTGGTAGAGTAAGATGCATTGGTCTTATTAAAGATTTGATGGTCAGTTTGGATCAGATTCTAGTGAAAAATGCTTTGATGGATGTGGTTGTGGCAGATATTCCTCCTAGATTTGGCATGCTTCTTTCTAGATCTTGGGGAGCAAAACTTAAAGGGACATTGCAGCTTGATTTCTCCTATGCTACTATTCCCGTGTTCGGTCAGATGAGGAAATTATACCAGGAGCAAAAGATGAAGTACATGATCACTAGCAAGGAGAAACCGATAAATCATCCAATCAACTATGTACATACTGATTTAGAATCATTTGTTTTATATTTTGATAGTTTTAATGATGTAAATAGCCAAGTAGTTGAAGTAGAAGACATTCCAGAGATCACTGAAAATTTCAGAGAGGTCTTAAAGCAAGAAAGACAAAGACTTGATAGTACCGCTGAGCAATCAGCCTTCCAACAACAACAAAATAATGATGGACAGCAGGGAAAAGTAAAAGAGCAAACAGAATTTCAGCATTTGGAAGAGGACGAAACCGGCTTGTGGAGCATGGATTTTGATGGTGCAGTAGGAAGGGAAGGTGCTGGAATTGGCATTTGGATACGCAGCCCTGTTTTCTCCCCAAACAAAGTGCCAAGTAATGTAAGGGTCTGTTCATATAAATTGGCTTTTGACTATTCAAATAATGAGGCTGAATATGAGGCTTTAATTGCTGGTTTGAAAATCCTTAGAAAGTTAAATGCTAAAAGAATTTTAGTCTATGGCAACTCCAAGTTAGTTATCAAGCAAGTGAAAGGGGAATACCAAGCTAAGCATCCTCGAATGCGGGCCTACCGTAATGCGGTATTAGATATCTTGAGATTGTTTCCAGATTACACTTTGACATGTGTCCCTCATGTTCAGAATGTTATTGCAGATTCACTTGCAACAACAACAAGTAATTTGAAAATTTCGATGAATTCAAACAATAAGTTTGAGATTCATGTGAAACATTGCCCGACTGTCCCCAATAATCAAAGGTATTTGCAGGTGTTTCAAGATGATAAAGAAATCGAAGAATTTTTGCAAAATGAAGGTAAATTAAAAGACACTTCTATCGATGGGGAGCATGATGATGGTGAAGCAGATATAGAATTCAATCAGATGGAAGTTTTGCAGCTCAAAGACAATGTCATTCCTAAAGGTCTAATACCTTTAGAGGAGTTGTTCGATCAAGATGATGTAGCCCGAAAACCGAGCTTGCTGCCAACCGAGAAAGGAGTTGAGGATGTGAACATTGGATCAACAGAAAATCCTAGAATGGTGAAGTTATCAAAGGCGTTGCCTCCACAGGTAAAAGCAAAGTATATCAGTTTATTATCTTCATTTACTGATGTATTTGCATGGGACTATTCAGATTTGAAGGCATATGATACAATCATAATTCAACATATAATTCCGATCAAGCCAAATCAAAAGCCATTTCGACAGAAGTTAAGAAGAATAAATCCAAAGTTGCTGCCCTCAATAGAGAAGGAAGTGAATCGATTGTACAAAGCTGGTATAATCATCCCCATAAGATTTTCAGATTGGATTTCAAATTTGGTGCCCGTGCGCAAGAAAACAGGTGAGATTCAATTATGTATTGATTTCAGAAATCTAAATAAAGTATCTTTGAAAGATAACTATCCATTGCCCAAGATGGATCATAAACTTCAACGAGTAGTTGGAGCACCCCGCATGTCGCTACTCGATGGTTATTCCGGTTATAACCAAATTCTGGTCCATGAGGATGAAAGAGATAAAACAACGTTCACTACTCCGTGGAGAACTTTCCATTATGCCAAGATGCCTTTCGGATTGAAGAATGCTGGTGCGACCTTTCAGCGGGCCATGGATATTGCATTTGCTAATGAAAAAGATGTCTTTTTAGTTGTTTATCTTGATGATTTGACAGTTTTTTCTAATTTAGATGAAGAGCACCTTTATCATTTGAAGATTGTATTTCAGCGGTGTAGAAAGTATGGTATATCTCTCAATCCAAAGAAGAGTCTATTTTCCATGGATGAAGGAAAGCTTCTCGGTCATATTATATCAAAGGAGGGCATTCGCATTGATCTAGCTCAAGTGGAAGCCATTCAGAAGATTGATTTTCCACGAAGTAAAAAGGAGATCCAATCATTCAACGGTAAGATGAATTTCTTACGTCGCTTTGTGCCCAATCTTGCAGAACATTTAAGGGAAATCACAAACATGTTAAAGAAAGATAGTGTAGTGAAGTGGACCGAGGAAGCAATTAAGTCTTTCAATTTGGTGAAATTGGCCCTTTCTTCAGCTCCGGTTTTGATCAGCCCGGATTATACTCAAGATTTCATTTTGTTTTCATTTTCCTTGGATCATACAATGGCAGCGGTCTTAATGCAGAAAAGAGACCAGCTCGAGAAACCAATTGCATTTTTCAGCAGAACCATAAGGGATGCAGCTTTAAAGTATAATATTATTGAAAAGCAAGCTCTTGCTTTGGTAAAGGCATTAAAATATTTTCGAGTCTATATTCTGCATTCTCACATCCTTGCTTATGTCCCTAACGCTGTTGTTAAAGATGTCTTAGTGCAAACAGATCCAGAAGGGAGATGAGGCAAATGGATCACTGCTTTGTTGGAATATGACGTGGAAATCAAACCAACAAAGCTCATCAAAGGACAGGGGCTGGCCAAACTAATGGCTGAGTCAAATTTGCATGCCTTGGACATTAATCTCATTGCTGCTATGTTCGAGGAAGATGAAGAAAGTTCGCCTGCTCAGGTATTAGAAATTTTTCTTCTTTCTCCTTGGTATTCAGACATTGTTTATGTGCTCCAAAATTTGTCGCCACCACCTGGAATGGCTAAGAACAAAAGTAGGACCCTGAAATTAAAGGCTGCCAAGTTTTGTATCATGAATAATGCACTCTATTGGAAAGATCCCGGTGGTGTCTTGCTCAATTGTTTAGTTGAAGAAGAGGCAAAACAGGTTATGGAAGACTTTCAGAAGGGAGATTGTGGAGGTCATCTTTTCTAGAAGACAACAACCAACAAAATTTTTAGAGCAGGATATTATTGGCCAACTCTCTTAGCTAATGTGTACAAAACTATTGCAAGCTGCCATGAATGTCAGATTTTTCAAGGTAGGAGAAAATTGCAGCCTTTACCGCTCAAGCTGATTGAAGTAAGTGCTCCATTTCAGCAGTGGGGTTTGGACTTCGTTGGCGAGATTCATCCTACTTCTTCAGCGTAGCACAAGTGGATCCTCACAGCGATAAACTATTTTACCAAATGGATTGAGGCGATTCCCACTAGGCAGGCCACTGATTCGGTAATCATTTCATTTCTTGAAAACAATATTTTGTCTCGTTTTGGCTGTCCAAACAAGCTGATCACTGATAATGCAACAACTTTTAAATCTAAAAGAATGATTGAATTTTGTAATAAATATCAAATTACCTTGGGGCACTCAACTGCATATTATCCACAAGGCAATGGATTGGTGGAATCCTCAAATAAATCCTTGGTCAATATTATCAAAAAGCTGCTGGAAACAAACAAGAAGAGTTGGCACAAAAAGCTGGTTAATGCACTTTGGGCAGACAGAGTAAGTCAAAAGAAATCTATAGGCATGTCCCCTTTCGAGCTCATGTATGGTGTTGACACAGTATTCCCGACCTCTCTCGCAGTCTCGGTGGTTAAACTTCTGCAGGAAGCTGGCAGCGAGGATGATCATTTGCAGTGAAGAATCAATCAAATGATCCATTTACAACAGACTAGAGAGGAGGTTTTTCAGAACACTTTCAGGCTGCAAGAGAGAATCAAGAAAATATATGATCGAAAGGAAAAGGCGGACAAGTTTCAAATAGAAGACATAGTGCTAAAATGGGACGTGAGAAACGAAGATAAAGGTAAGCATGGAAAGTTTGAGAATCTTTGGAAAGGACCTTTCAGAATTGCTGCATATTGGGGCCAAAATGCTTTCCTTCTGAAAGAAATGAATGGAGAAGATTGTCCAGGTGGGCCAGTCAATGGTCGGCTGCTCAAACGGTACTATTTTTGAAATGTTTTCTGCTGTCATATGTATCATTGTACATACCGGTTTATTTTATTTCATTGCAAGTGTGTACTATCATCATTCATTCAGTTTGGGGCCCGAGGTGAAGGCTATAAAACTGAAGTTTGATTTCAGTTTTGGTTTGGATTGTTTTAGTCAGGTCTTTCAGTCGATTTCAGTCTTGAAATTGAGTCAGTTTTGAGTCAGATTTCAGTCCTGAAATTGAGTCAAGAGTTTGGTTTTGGTTTGTCGAAGTTATTGACTCCATAGCCCAATGGACGAAGGCACTGCCTGCTTTCCCAGAGATTTGTAGTTCTTGGCACCTCCAAGGAGCTACCATCCCCATTGGAGCCAATGTTAGTGTCGGTATCTTCATCCCTCCGTTAGTGATCAAATTCTCTTGTTGCATTGCATGTTAGGTGTCTCACCCGATCAACTGCATTCCATTAGGGTCATGGATCATTTGACGGTAGAGGCTTATTATACATTTTCCCTCATGTGCTAGCCCATTTTCATTCATCTAGATCATCTGCAGTCAATTTTTGTCTTTAAATATGAAAAAGTCATTTTTAGGGTTTTAGGTCTCACTAGGTATAGGGTTTTGTCAATAAGGTCTTCAAAATGCTCAATAACGGTCAGCAGGCGCATGAGGAGGTCAAATAAAGTTTCAGCAACAATAATTTCGATAATCACATGCTCAATGATTGATTTTTCCTCAAAACCCTGTTTTGAGGAAAAGCAGAGTTTTTTATGTTTTCATGTATAAATTTGATGTAATTTCATTTTTTTTCATATGTAATAACCTCAGTGGCAACCCTGGTCACCTTGCCAAGCCTCTGCAACTCCATCACCTGCAAGGAAAACAAAAATTCAAAGCATTCAATTCATCAAAGGCAAAAATAAAGCAAACTGCCCAAAAACAGAGTTTTAAAAGCAAGTCAAAGGCAAACATTACAAAGTGGGTTTTTATAAGTGAAAAACTAAAATCCTTTGTATATAAACCATTTTTTATGTTTAAAGAGTTCATTTGCATCTAAAGGAGAAAGAGTGAACAAGAGAAAGGTCTTGTTGAAGCCAAAGAGCAAAATCACAGCAACTTTGGAAAATTCAGGGGTGCGGCGCATTGGGTCGTGGGCGCGACGCATCCATTTGGCGCGGCGCATTGGGCCGCACTCTTCAGTGTAAAAATTACACAGGAATGGCGCATTGATGTGGCGCGGCGCACAGGGTTTGGAAGCCGATTTCATCCACAACCACCTCCCAAACTGCCAAATTTGCTCAATCTCCAGTTATTCAAGTAAGTCAAACATTCATCCATGATCAGTGAATGAGTTTCTCTTGGTGTTTATGGTGATTTAATGAGAAAAACTTGAAACCCTACCTCTTTGCAATTTTTGTCAAAAAACAATTGCATAGGACTTACAACTTGTGTTTTTTGCTGCTAACTCCACAAAATTTCTCACTCCCTCACTCTTTCATTCCCTCATTCATTTTCTCCCTCTCATTACATTTTCATCAACCCACCCAATCCTCATATCCCTAAGTTTACTAATCCTAAATTCTTAATCCCACTATCCCAAACCTTAGTTAAAAATTCCCAAATCCTAACTTCTGCCCCAAAGCTTAAATACTGTTCCCTAAACCCTTCTATTCCCCAAAATCCTATCAACAACATTCCCAAAACCACTCATACACTTTCCCTCCACAGTCCCTCATACATTCTCATCCTTGACAGCAAAAACCTAAAGACACCATAAATCTCCTCATACTCATCAAAGAAAACTCAAACATTGGCAAACATGGAGTCAGATCCTTCCTATGATCGAAATGAGGAGACACTCAGTGATTATTATAGAGAAATGCATGCACCAAGGAAACCTCACAAGGGTGGTAAACATATACGAGAAGAGCCTACTTCACTTGCTTAGCTGTTGGCCTGTCCTCTTGCTGTCACATGATTTCAACACCAATCTTGTTATCAGTTCTGTGAGATGGCAGAGAGAGTCCAGTACCATCATGAGTTGGCCAAATTTTTTGTGCTCCATCTTCATAATAGTCAAGTCACTTTGGCAGGTTTGACATTCACCTTGACACCCAAGACTATTTCTCAAGCAATTGGCATTCCAAATGTTGGTGAGCAGTGGAATAAAAGGCAGCAGATTGATAGAGAGCATTATGAGCCTTACATCAAGGTTGGTTATCAGAGGCATCTCAGTAGATTTTTTCCCTTCAGATATTTGAAGGACACATATGCTCCCTTGATGAAACTCATAATTAAATATTTCAGTTGTGAGGGCCAGTTTTCTTGCCTATATGCCTATCACATCAGATTGTTGATGCACTTCACTAGGGTGAGAATGATGAATCTCTCCCATTTTATTTGCTGAAACATTGAGAAGATGAACACCTTAGTCCATAGGAAGCCTCCTCAGCAGCAGTATAATAGTATATATCATTTTGCACTAATCAAAATTGTGGTCTTGCATCAGCTTGGTTTATAGAACATCTCATGGGAGGATTTCATTTCACATGAGGTCTTTATAGGTCCTCAAGTACCCCCAACAGTTTTTCATGAGATAGGAGGACCTTCACATCAGCAGGAGATTCATGAGACACAAACCACTAGTGTGCCAGTGTTTGTCACCTATCAAAAGGGCACTAGAAGGTTTTTTGTAGCGGAAAAACGAGTATTATCTCCACTCAGGGTGGAAGGGGTCTCGTTTCCTCCATCAGCAGAGCAGGTACAGGAAAAGGGCAAGCGACCATTACATGATGAGGGGCCTTCAGGAGGGCAGGAGACAGATTTCATTCTTATTCAGGATGATGACACTGATTTGGGCTCACAAAGCTCAAAGCTCAAGGAGATCATTCAGGAGCAACAAGTGGACATTCATGATTTGTCTCTCAACCTAGAAAGAGCCAAGTGGATAATCAAATATCTAGAGCAAAGAAACAAACAGCTAGAGGATCAGCAAACCATTATGGAGCTACAAAACATATGAGAAAACTGGCAAGCTGCGAAGAGGAGGAAAGTCAAGCTCACACCACTTGAACAAGAAATCAATGCTGATCATGAATCTTGGCTTGAGAGGGAAAATATCCACTTGGAAAAGATGCTAGAGAAGGCCAACAGAGAGAAAACTATGTTGAGGCACATGGACCATCATTACTTGGCGAGAAACAAGGTGTGCAAAGCAAGAATAAGGATTTTGAAGGCCAAGTTGAAGAAGGCATCAAGGAAGTGAAAAGAGCAAGATAGACTTCAGATCTTGGCTGAGGCTTCCTTGGCCCAACACAACACTTGATGAAGGACACTCAGCTCAAATTTCAAGAAATTTGGGACACTTTTTGTAATTTTGAAATTTTTGGCCTAAAAAATAGGTTTTTCTGCTTGATGCTCCGCGCCACCTGGCGCACACTTTTGCTAGGGACCTCCTTTTGAGGAAAACTCAGAATTTCTGGATTTGCCATGGAAAGATAGGAATGCCCACAAATGGCCAAGAAATTTTGATAGGTTTTGAGCTTCCAAAAAGGGAAAAAACACCTCAAAAATGACCTTTCTGCCCCTTTTTGGACCCACAGGAAGTAGTGTTGGGAGAACTCAGTTTTGGAGGGGCAAATGGAGGCCAAATTTAGAACTTCCACTTGTTCTGGAAAGTAGACAGGCAAAAATTTTGCAAAAAACCCACTTGAATCAAATTTGGATGCTGGGAAGGCCTCCAAAATCAGCTGTAAAAAGGCGCTACGCATAGGGAAATCAGCGCGGTGCATAGGAGGAAATTTGCTCATTTTGGCCAAAAAACTCTGTTTTTCGCCTAGTTTCTTCACAGTTTGACTTTTCTCTTTCTAATAGTCAAACTCATGATGTAATTTAATGTGACTTGATGGATTTTGATGTAATTATGCTAAATTTTCACTCATAGAGGTAGATTCATCCATCAAAAGGTAGTTTGCAACTGAATGAATTAGTTCCCTAGTTTTTAGAGGCAAGTTGTTCCACTGCCTACTTTTTAGTTCTCAGTTTAGATTTTGTTGGAACAACTCCTAAACTTATGAGCTCGACCCCTAGAGGCTAGGATGAGTTGTTGGTTGCCTATATCTTGTAATTTTTCAGTCATTGGCAAGGGTTGGACTTTTGGGAAAGCTTGGAGCTTCATTGTATACTCATTTCAGCAGTTTCGCAAATGAATAGACTAGGGTTTGTAGCACTTTATGGGATTCTTGTGGCATCTTGCTTTGGTATTGTGTCTCCTTTTGTAATTGTAAGTTTACATGTGTTTTATGCATGCCATCATCTCTCTTTGCTTCATCTTAACTAAATCAAACAAGGATAAAGGTAGGATTCATTGATTTGTAGTGCTCTACCTAGGGTTTATTTAGTTATTTATGTTTTCAGCTGTTTGAAGAGGATCCCTGAGACTTTCATGCCCTCTTCAACTCCTCACCAGTCTAAAATCTCTCCATCTCACTCAATTTGAAGTACCAAACCATTTTCCTACCTCGCCCCATAGAGATCTCTGTAAAACTGAGCCTCATTCCCTGGACCCAAATCTGCCTTTCACATTTGAGCCAACAAAACATCATCAAATTCAATCAAAACTCTTCTGAACATATACCTAGCCTAAAATTAGTCTTTACATTAGTCATCTCAAGCCTTCCTTGATAAATTTTCATTGAGATTGACGAGGAGAGAGCCCTCTCCTGACCTGGTAGGGATAGCTACCAGGTTAAGCATGGTTTGATGTTACCCTAGATCATACCTTTCTCAACCTGAGGTAGATTGAGGCACTAACACAATCACCAAGATACCATTCGTTACAGGTTTCCATTGCCAAGGATGGATGATATGATGGATTTCTTGTGTGGGGCAACTTACTTCTCAAAGATTGACCTGAAAAGTGGTTATCATCAAATTTAGATCAGAGAAGGATATGAGTGGAATAAAACTTTCGAGACAAATGAAGGCTTATACGAGTGGATGGTCATGCCATTTGGCTTTTCAAATGCACCCAGTACCTTTATGCGACTGATGAATGAAGTCTTGAAGGGGTTCATTGGTAATTTTGTCATTATTTACTTGGATGACATTTTAATTTTCAGGCAAACTAAAGAAGAACACTTGAGACATTTGAAGTATGTTTTAGAGAGATTGCAACAAGAAAAGCTATTGATTAACATGAATAAGTGTTCTTTTATGGAGAGTGAGCTTGTATACTTGGGTTTTTCATTTCTAAGGATGGCTTGAAAATGGATCTGGAGAAGATAGAGGCAATTGTATATTGGCCCTCACCCAAGAACACTTTTGAGGTGAGAAGTTTTCATGGCTTAGGCAACTTCTAAATAAAATTTATTAGGAATTTTAGTGGCATTTGTGCACCTATAATTGACACCATCAAGAAGAATAGGCAACCATTTTATTGGACAAAAACAACAGAATTTTTTTTTTCAACTATTGAAGAAGAAGATCACTGAAAATCCAGTGTTGAAGTTGCCAGACTTCAATCAGCCCTTTCAAGTAAGATGTGATGCTAGTGGGACAACCATTGGAGTTGTACTGAGCCAAGAAGATAAACCTGTTTCATTTTTCAATGAGAAGTTAAATGAGTCAAAACAAAAATACTCTTCCTACGACAAATAATTTTATGCAGTGGTTCAAGCTTTGAAGCATTGGAGACATTACTTGATGCCTAACTAGTTTGTTCTATACACGGATAATTATGCCTTACAATACATTATCCAACAACATAAGTTAAATCATAAACATGCAAAGTGGGTGGAGTTCCTTCAAAATTTCACTTTTGTTTTGAAGTACATTAGTGGGAAGCAAATTAAGGTTTCCGATGCCTTGATTAGGAGATTCTTAATCATGTAGGAAAGTCAAATACAAATTTTAGGCTTTGATTATTTGAAGGACTTGTATGAGATTGATGTTGATTTTAAAGAAGCTTTTGTAGCATGTAAGAATCCAGTCAATAGGGACAACAATCCATGGAAAGAGTTTATGTTGCAAGATGGGCTATTGTTCAAGAACAATCAACTATGTATTCCCAATTGCTCAATGAGGGAAAACTTGGTCCAAGAAAAGCATAATGGTGGGTTGTCTGAATACTTTGGTGTTGAGAAAACACTTGGGCAGCTGAGTCACTTCTATTTTTGGCCTAAGATGAAGGCAAATGTACAAAGGTACGTGAGTAAGTGCAGGGTATGTCAACATGCGAAAGGGAGAAGTCAAAATGTTGGACTATACATGCCATTACCCATTCCCAACAGACCTTGGGATTCGGTGAGTATGGACTTTGTTCTGGGTTTACTGAGAACTCAATGAGGTAATGTTTAAATCCTTGTAGTTGTGGCTAGTCTTACTAAGATGGCTCATTTCATTCCGTGTTCCAAAACTAGTGATGCTACCCATGTGGCTAATTTGTTTTTTGATGAGATTGTTTGGTTGCATGGTTTTCCAAAAATTATAATCTCTAACAGGGACACAAGATTCATCAGACATTTCTGGAGGACCTTGTGGAAGAAACTTGGCACTAAGATAAATTTTAACTTAGTCTATCATCCACAGTTTGATGGGAAAATAGAGGTTGTAAACAGGATTTTGGGTAATTTGTTGAGGAGTTTAGTAGGTGACTGACCAAAGCAATGGGATCATGTGCTAGCCCAGGTTGAGTTTGCCTATAATGACTCACCAAATAGGAGCACATGAAAGAGTCCATTTCAAATCTTGTACGACATGCATCTGAGGGGAATTTGTGAGCTAAGAGACTTGGGAAAGCTTGAGCATAGAAGTGTTGATGGAGAGGATTTTGCAATAGCCATGAGTAAGCGACATGAGCAAGTAAAACAAAGATTACCAGATACAAGCAACAACTACAAGTAACAAACAAATTTACAGAGGAAGAGGTAAACTTTGAAGTGGCAGAAGTGGTCCTAGCTCACCTAAGAAAAGAGAGGTTTCCAAGGGGAGAATATAACAAATTGAAAATGAAGAAGATAGGACCTTGTAAGATCCTCCGCAAGTTTTCAAAGAATTCTTATGAGCTCGAGTTACCTCTAGGAATTGGCATTTCACCCATTTTTAATGTAGTAGATTTGTATCCCTACACAGTTGGTGATGTGGATCCAACTTTTGGGAATCTTGACTAGAATGAAGGAATGGAACAATAGTGGATGAAACAAATTCCCGTGGAAAAGAGTTTAGAGGCTAAACAGATTTTGGATACACATGTTGCCAAGAAGACCAGAATGAAAGAATACTTGGAATATCTTGTGAAATGGAAAGACCATCCGATGGAGGATCCTACTTGGATGGATGAAACAACACTACAGAAAGCAGGCCACTCTATAGAAGGTCTTATGAGCAAGAGATCATAAATTTTTTCTTCCATGGGGAGTCTGATGCAGGTGCATTAGGCCGAGCACATAAAAATGATAAGTTATTAAAGTCATACCAAGAGCCTAGAAATGTGATGGATTGATCACATGCCAAGCCTAGAACATTTTAAAGTTTATTTGTGATTTTTTTTTGATATTTAGTTAAGATTAGCAAGGAACATATAGTTAAAAGAAATTATTTTATAGCTAGTACGAAGTTAGAGCTTAGGGAAAGTGGTTCACATCCATGAACTCATTTCTTGGACACACACACACATTTTTTTTTTTTGTAAACCATTTTTTAATTGTTAACAGGTCATGAGATTCAATAATTATGGATTATGTACTTGAACTACTATAGAATAATAAAGTTAATTATTCCATGTTTAGTGTTTTAATATCTCTGTGGTGTGCGTTGGTGGATTGCATCATCACATTTTCCATATTATTGAAAGAAAAATATCAAAGTTTTGACTAGGAATATCAACCACTAGGAATTTTTTTTTAAGTGTTTTAGCGGCTCCATGGAAGTGAAGAACTTGATAATTTCTTTAAACACCTCAATTCTATCTCAGATTGTATTAAATTTACTATGGATATAGGAGAAAAAAAACAACCTTTTTCTTGATATGCTAATCACCAGAAAATCCAATGGAACCTTGTGAAACCAAGTATTCAAAAAGAAATGACACGCAAATAGTTACCTCCTCACCAACTCTCATCACCATCCCTTTTAGAAAATAGGGGTCCTTAAAACTCTAGTTGTCAGATATATAAAGATATCTAAAAATGAGCACATTGATTAAGAGAACAATAATTTTATTAATGCATTAAAGAATATTGTTTATAAGGGAAAGGGATTAAGAGATCCATCATAATAGAAAGAAGAATAATAACTTATTCTCTATACTATTACCCCCTAGAAAGAGCTTACCTACCTTATATCTAGGAGGTCACAGACAAATTAGTGAAATCCTTAAGAAAAAAAATAAATTACTAATTTCAAACCTATGGAAACCATTGGTAGAAAAATGAAATCTATCAAATATAACATTAACCCTCATAAACTTAAATTGAAATCTATCAGCTTAAATGGATCTATAGGATCAACTATTCATGTGGAAGGTGTTATATTGGAGAAACTAGAATATTATTCTGAACAAGAATAAAAGAACATGTTGCAGATGTAAAATACAGTTGCATACAAACATCTACCCTTTTAGAACACTATGTCAAGGATAAGCACCATGTGTGGCTTGAAAGCACAATGTTTTTTTCCCCAAAAAAGACACCACTTCAAAAGATGTTCCAGGGAAGCCATTGAGATTATCAAACACTCCAAACAATCATAATATAAACAATGGTTTAGAAGCAAGAAGAATATGGATTCCCTTGATCAATAATATTAATATACGTGAATCTAATGTTGATTCACCTACCCTATCACCATAATCCCATTCCCATCTATTTCCTCCCCTTAGTTCCCCACCCCGTTATTCATTTAACTAGTCTCCTTCCCATATGGTTTTTGATCTATTTTTCTCTCATTCTTTGATTACATTTTATTCATCCTTATTAACCTTTTCCCCTCTACCATATATTCCCCCAATTCCTTGATCCCCGCTTTTTGCCCCCCTTCCTTTTCCTTTCCTCTTCTTAGTCTTCCCCATTCTCTTTCCTCTTTTTACCTACTCCTGCCCTTCTCTTACCCCTTTCCAATTTATTCTTATTCATATTTCCCTTATTACCAGTGATCTCTCTACCTTATTTTCACTAACCATCTTCCATATTTTCATCCTTAATTCACTTAATTCACTTGAGTTTTCCCTTTATTTCTTTCTTCTCTTCCATACTTTCATCCTTGATTCACTTTATTTCCCTTGAATTTTCCCTTTATATTCTCTCTTTTCACTTGTTACATAATTTTATAGTTATAATCCTAACAATAATATTAATAATAGCAACACTTTAATAATATATGTTTTCTTAATATCATTATTATACCTTTAATCATATTTTTCTATTCTAATTCACTTGTTTCATAATTCTATAGTTATAATTCTAACGATAATATTAATAATAGCAACACTTTAATAATATATATTTTCCTAATATCATTATTATACTTTAATCATATTTATAAAATTTCTATTCTAATGATAATGATAATGATTATACTTAATAATAATATTAACATTAATAGTAACATTAATACTAATATTACTACATATTTTATTCTAATTATAATGATTATATTTATTAATAGTAATATTAACATTAATACTAATATTATTAATAATTAGTAGTTGAACCTTTAAAAAACAATAATTTCTTATAAAATTACTATATAAGAAAGGATAAACTTGAGCTCTAATTACTATTATTCATTGTAATATTTTAATATAATAAATTATTAATAATACTTTAATAAAGTATTATTATTAATTAGGCCGATAGGCCTTCCTTTGGAACAGACTTTCGTCGTTCCTTTGTCTCCCGTGCTGACACGTGGCCTTATGCTCCACCATAAATGATGTACCGCCAGGTGATTGTGCTTGATATCCGGGTTGTAGACTGATCAATTACCCTTGCATTTTTCACCCAGCGATGTGATGCTTACCCAGCAGTTTACCCAGCATCGGAAGGGCTGGGTTAGAGCTATATTTCTGCTGATGGCCGGCCCGCCATAAGCAATGTGCCTATATTTGTGTTGATGGCCATAAATCTAAACATTCAAATAGAAAACTCAAACCAGGATCGCACGTCTGCCCGTTTTTCCTGCCAGCAGCCGCCCTTTCCTTGCGAGAATGTAGGTAACCGTCACACAAAGCCTGGCACTCTAGAGTAGGGTAGTAATGGCGCATTCTCCAAAACTCTCGCCAACAGAGCCTTTGCTGCCCTCTCTCATTCGCAATTCCACCAGGTACACAATGCAGGGCCGAATAAAGCACTCATTCATCGAGCTGCAAACGCAGGACATATCGCTGGACAACGAGGCAGAGATCAAGAAGTCTGTCAATGGGGTTACCTCAAAGGCATTGCGTTCGGAAGACAGTGATGCTTTACCCCTATTGTCAACAGAAAAATCAGGGATAGCAGAAGTGGCGTCTGGATCTGGTATCCCTAGTGCAGTTTTCAATTTGGCGACGACTGTAATTGGTGCAGGAATTATGGCACTACCTGCAACAATGAAAGTTTTGGGTTTGCCATTATGCTTTGTAGTGATAATCCTGATGGGTATTCTCTCGGAAATAAGCATTGAGTTACTGGTCAAGTTTTCTGTTCGCCTGAAGGCTTCTAATTATGGTGAAACTGTTGAATCTGTTTGTGGGCACTCTGCCAGGGTTTTATCAGAGATTTGTATTATTGTAAACAATGCAGGGATTATGATTGTTTATTTAATTATCATGGGAGATGTGATGTCCGAATCTTCGCATCACCAGGGGCTTTTTGATCAATGGACAGGAAAGGAAGGGTGGTGGAGCGATCAGAGACTGATAGTTTTCATCACAATGGTATTTGTTTTGGCGCCTCTCTGTGCTCTTAAGAAGATAGATTCATTGAAATTCACATCTGCTGCATCTGTTGCACTTGCAGTTGTTTTTGTTGTTTTGTCATCAATTATTGCCTTTGTTAGGCTTATAGAAGGCAAGATCGAGAGGCCTCGGCTGCTTCCTGATGTTGGGTCCAAAAGGGCAATTTTGGATCTTCTCGTGGTAATCCCAATCATGACCAATGCATACATATGTCATTTCAATGTACAGCCGATCTATAACGAAATGCAGGATAGAACGCCTGCTAAGATGAACAGGGTTGGAAGGATCACCACAGTGCTGTGTGTGTTGGTGTACGAATCTACTGCAATATCAGGTTATCTTCTATTTGGGCAATCTACAGATTCAGATATTTTGTCAAATTTTGACAAAGACCTTGAAATTCCTTTCAGTTCCATTCTTGATAACATTATTAGGGTTGGATATGTGCTCCATTTGATGCTTGTTTTTCCTGTGATCCATTTTTCACTTCGGCAGACAATGGATTGCATGGTCTTCAAGGGATCGAAGCCCCTCTCTGAGAGCAACAGGAGGTTTGTCATCTTGACTATCACTGTTTTGGTTTTTCTTTACATGGGATCTACTTTGATTCCCAATATTTGGGTAGCTTTTCAGTTCACAGGAGCAACCACAGGTCTATCTTTAGGTTTCATATTTCCTGCTTTGATAGCCCTGAGGTCTCACCCCAACCAACGAGAGGAAAGCTTAGGATTAAGGAAGAAGATTCTCCCGTGGGCTATGCTTGTCATGGCATTGGTTGTGAGCATTATAGGAGTTCTTGGAAATCTTTTAAATCTTACCACTGGAAATAACTAAATATATTCTAGAAGTGGCGCTATGTTGGGAAGCGCCTTATTCTTATAATGTTATATCTCATCAGCCTAATTTTTTTCAAGGCTTGCTGATTCAGACAGGAGAACTGAAAAGCACTTTGTGATTTATCCATGCACATAATTGAGCATACAGGCAAGAACACTTGAATATGGGATGTAGACACAGTCTAATTCCATGAGTTATAGCTCGCTTTTTCATGCCAAGTGTCCTGCTTGGGTTGTACAATCTGCAGTTTAAATTGGTTTTAACTCTTTTTGAAAGCTGAGAGATATCATGTGTTAAAATGCATTCTTCTTGCTAGAGTTGAAAAAACCCTACTCAAATACATGAATGTTTGTTTTGTTCAGCTTCTGAGCCAAGCAGTATGATCTCCTTCTAAAGGCCTACAGTTATTTTTATGTTGCATGCTTTTAAGTATGATAGTAGTTTGCCCAGGAAGAAAAACTTCAACAAATGAGGATATGCAACTGAGAAACAGAGTAAAGGAACATGATTGATTCATGGATGGGGAAACAACCTGCAAAAATTAGAAACCATCTTTCTTGAATCTTCATTGACTTGAAATCATACACAGGTATGATTTTTTGGTCATTGGTATTGCCAGTTTAGTATATTTACATTTTTGCAGTTACATTATAGGCATATGAGAGGCCAACATGTTATTCCCAAAAGTTTTAGTACACTACAGCTTGTTTTATTGCTCCTAGAGAGACTCTTTGCATGCACTATCGACTTTTCAAGTTTGGTACCATACATACTCACGGACATTCCTTCATCGGGTTTAAATAATTTGTTGACTGCATGGAATTTTAGGCATTTTAAATCATGGAGGCTTGCATGTTCATGCTTTGGTGCCACAGCCTATAATTCTTGATGTAATTTTTGTTGTCTAATAATGGAATATAAGATGCATTTTCAAAGCAGAAATACCTTTGTTTCCATAGCTTGATGGATTCCACCCAAACATAGCCATGTTTATGTGCATGGGACCAATCATTGCATCATGAAGCGATGTATATTATGTGTGCTTCCTTGTACATGATATTTTACATCCAAGGATAACTGTTTCTTATCTATGGATTTGATTCCGTTTCCAAAATTCAAGTTTACTGTTGCTTTTTCATATATACTTTTGATATAATTCTTGAAACAATCTTTTACATACTAGTGTAGCTGCTTTGTTAGAGTCGTTCTCCAGATAATTTATTACCATGTTGGCATGCTATTTTTACTAACCCAACAAAATTAGTAACCAGTCAAAATCTCATCCACGTGACACAGGATCAAAACCCCAGGTAATCACTATAACCCTTAATTTTTTCATGCAAAGCCCACCATCATCCATCAGTAGGTATCTAGAGATTTAAACCGAGGTGAACAACATAAACAATGAGTCCCAACCACTCGGTGTAACCATGACGGCCTACCAATTCACAGCATTATGCACCTCACAGTGCATCATTAATTGTTGTATATATTGGACACATGCACACATATCGACAATATATCTACACATATACAACAATTAAAGCATTGCTCCAGGATGCCTATTGTTTACCACCAATTTGGTGTCCTGTACTTTCCTCTGATCTATCTGCCTCAAAGTCATTAACTATTCACTAAAAAAAGTATTTAGGTTAATGTGTGAATTGCTGTAATCACGATCAATACGTGGAACTGTAGTAATCAGCGTCAGTAGCATGCAGAATCCACAACTCAATCAGCCCTTATTAGGCTGATAAAATAACAAGAAAATATCCATACAAATATATAAGTTGGGCTGCTTTTACTAAAAGAAGAGCAGGGTAGCAAGGGGCAGTGCCCATTGGTTTAGTGAGAACTTTAAATGAATCACCTATACATAAGTGGGGCATACACAATTGATATCGATCACATATAATGAAAAGTCAATGCTACAGAATCCACGACTCAACCAGCTCTTATTAGGCTGATAAAATAACAAGAAAAGAACAATACAAATATATAAGTTGGGCTGCTTTTACTAAAAGAAGAGCTGGGTAGCCAGAGGCAGTGCCCATTGGTCTCAGTGAGAACTTTAAATGAATCACCTATCCATAAGTGGAGTATACACAATTGATATCGATCAGCCCAACCTATCCAGGTCTCGCATGCATTTTTGCAAGCTTATTAACAACTAACTAGTGACATTGTTTATAGGGCTTTTCACAACTAACCTTTTGTGATAAAAACTTTCATCTTTATGTTTATGGGGTTTTTCACAACTAACAAAAACTTTCAGTGTAATGGTATAGTTTGAAAGTGACAACACCATTGTGAATATTTATTAATAATCACGGATGGTAATGCTTATGGGGCTTTTTCGCAACTCATTTTTTAGCTTAAAATTGATAATACCATTGTGATAATTTATTAATAATTAGTAACAGTCATCGTTATGTTTATAGGGTTTTCACAACTTACTTTTTAATTTAAGATTGACAACACCATTGTGACAACTTATTAATAACTAGTGAAGGTCATGTTTATGTTTATAGGGTCTTTCACAACTTAACTTTTTAGCTTAAAATTGACAACAACATTGTGACAACTTATTAATAACTAGTGACAGTCATGTTTATGTTTATAGGGTCTTTTACAACTTAACTTTTAGCTTAAAATTGACAACACCATTGTGACAATTTGTGACAACTTATTAATAACCTGTAATAGGCATGTTTATGTTTATAGGGTCTTTCACGATTTAAAAACAAATATTTACGTTAATTAATTCCTCTAATACTACAATTGCAATTTTTGTAATTATTGGTTTCAATAGGGTTAGATGTTACCTTAGTTGGCATTTCTATGTTTGGAATAAACCATTTTTGGCTCCCATGGACTACAACTAGAGTTGGAATAAGGAAGGATCTTGATGAGCCTTTTGTGTCATTTCTGTGAACTAGCTCAATGAAGTTGTGCTACTCCCAATAGAGTATATATCCCTCCACCCATTGCAACATGGATTCAACATTCCATAAACAAGTGAACATTGAGAGAACATACTTGCTTTTACCCTTTGATTCTCCCTTGTGCACCTTGAGTGCCAATTTAGAACATTGTCGATTACCCTATTTAGAACAACTCTCCTATTCCCAATCTCCATCATAAAATCCATCATTTCACCCTTGTGAACAAGTATACGTAAGCTCTAATCTATTTTGGTTTGCAATCTCAATTGTCGTGTGTGGAGAGGTGCTTTGAATCTCTTAATGGGAGATATTTGTAGTGAAGCATTAGATCAAAAAAATAATTAAAACAAATCCATAATGCCAGACAAATTTAAAAAGAAAAAATTAATAATAAAAAGTAAAATGTGAAGTGCATAGGGCATGGAATAGATGATGACATGGTGCTCTTTTAAGGCACTCTGTGGTGAAAAATTCCAGTTTAAAACTCTATGGGCAAACAACTAATCATGCTAAGGGTTGGTGTGTGGTCTTCAGGTAATTTTAACGACTTTGATGCCCTTGCATTGTGGCTACTCAAGCCACAGGTTAAAAATGTCAGTTATCCCATAACTCACATTACCTAACAAACAAACAAAAACAATTAAAAATTAATAAATAATATTGTATTAAAAAATACAAAACAATTAAAAAATAATAAATAATATTATATTAAAAAAATATTAAAATTAACTGAATTAAAAATAATAAGAATTAATAATTAAAAAGAAAAGTACCTCAACCACACACTCCATTACACATTATAATGACACTCCATTACACATTATAATGGAACTCCCTTAATTCCAAAGTTAAATTAAACGTATCTCAAAGTTAAATTGACCAACTCTCTTAATTCCAAAGTTAAATTAATTGTATCTCAAAGTTAAATTGACCAATTTCAGTTTAGGCATGAATTGTTAAATAATATGTTATCATTAGAAATGACTATATATCAAATGTAGGTATGAAATATTAAATAATATGTTATCATTAGAAATGACTATGATTATATATGAAATGTATGTATGAAATAATGCGAAAAAGGTTAAATTTAACATGAAAATAGAAGGAAATAATTCCATTAAAATGTTAGTACATGATTTTTATACTAAATGGAAGTCAAGGAAAAAAAACCCAACCATTTTGTTTAGTTGATAAAAACATATTATTTTAAATCTAATAATCGTAATGAGAAGTAAATTGTGGAATTCATAAATGTTAACCATTAAATAATTAATTGTTAATAATTTTTTCAAAACAATAAGATTTAATTTTTAATTATTATATTTTAAAAATTATAATATATATTATTCATTTTTGTTATGGGGTCCTTCATTTTTATGAGCTGAATACATATCTATAAATGCATTTTTTTATCATTTTTCCAATTTCCATACTATTTTTCTAATTTAAAAAATCTATCGGCCTCTTTTTGCACTTTTTAGGGCAATTGCTAGTATTTTATTCTCTTCAATGGTAACAATAATATTAATACACCACTATTACATGGTAATTTGGTAATTTTTAATATTTAGTTTCAGTTCTAATATCCCTCGCCTTTTAATTTAGAGTTCATAATATTAATATTAATACTTTGATATTTAAAAAACATTACTAGTTATATTAGTTTACTTACATTTACATTTGATTTAACTAATATTTATTATTATTTTTTAGGTTTTTAAGTGTTTAGGTGAGAAAGTTTCATTTTCTTAATTTAGTGGTCATAATATTAATATTAATATTAATATTTTGATATTTAAAAAACATTACTAGTTAGATAGAAAAATTATAACAAATTTCATTGAGATTTTTGTTCCAATTATGTAAATAATTAATTAAGGGAAACAAGAAATTATTGACTGAGGGGGTCAATTTTTTTTTTCAATTCTTCAAGAAAAAGATCATAGAACAATTTTTTTTAGGTATACCTAATTTTGGTGAACTTTTCCAAGTTGAATGAGATTCTAATGGAATTGCTATGAGTTAAGAAGGTAAGTGATGCAGGAGCAATCAACTCAACAATATCATAGTATTTTAGTAAGACATAGGGGTCTTGTGTTTTCAATGAAGTTGGTTTCCTAAGTGTGAATTAATGTAATTATTTAGGCTTTTGAGTGATTTTAATGAGAATATGAATTAATTGAATATTGTGAGACATATTTGTAAATATTCTCGAATGTAGGAGAATATGAGAGATTTAGGATAGTTGAGAGGTTGAGGGATCTGAGAATTAATTGTAAAATTCAGATTAGGAGTTAGTTCATGATTTTGGGGGAATAGAGAGGATCCTTAGGGATGAGGAAGAGATTTCAAGATTCTGTTGAGGCGTTTATGGATCTAAAACAGGAATTGGTTTTAGAATCCCTTGGTATAAATGTAAGCCTAAAAGGCAAAATTAAGAGAGATAGGTTGGATAGATAGTTGGTTAGACAATTAGAGTGTGACTGTAAGCCTACGGGCAGATTAGGAAACAGAGGCCACTAATTAGAAGAATCAGGCCAAAGAGGGACAAAGAGTCTCAATATGTAATCATTTGTTTATATGTTTATATACAAAGAATTTGATTCTGAGTGTGTAAGTGTGTGATTCAATATGGAATGATAAATTCTGTGTGTATTAGAGATTCTGTATAACATATGTATGCAGGCGGAGTTCGACGAACACAGAGAGGAAGAACAATACAGAGGATCGTAATGGAGCATGAACCGATTGCAGACCCAAAGTAATGTTTGGAACGATCGTGATTAAGGAAACACATAGAACTAAGCTCAGGAGGGAGTTGCGCAGCGGAATAGTGGAAGGATGAAGAACCATGAAGTAACCCGAGCCGCAAAGAACCATTGAAGAAATATCATAAAACCCAAGTGTTGGCATTATGATACATATGTTGTACTTGATGGCAACCCACTCATCTCAGATAATAAATTATAGTGTAGAGAAAAGTTCACGCACTTATATGCAGAGAAAAGTTTATTTCATGTAGAGAAAAGTTCACGTACTTTTATGCAGAGAAAAGTTTATTTCATGTAGAGAAAAGTTCACGCACTTTTATGAAGAGAAAAGTTTATTTCATGTAGAGAAAAAGTTCACGCACTTTCATGCAAGGAAAAGCACGTATATGTTGGAGAACTTACCTTTGGTCCATGGTAGTTAGTCCTTGGTATTTGAACCTATGAGGAAAAGCGCGTATATGTTGGAGAACTTACCTTTGGTCCATGGTAGTTAGTCCTTGGTATTTGAACCTATGGTTTTGGACCTTGGTACGCACTTTCATGCAAGGAAAAGCGCGTATATGTTGGAGAACTTACCTTTGGTCCATGGTAGTTAGTCCTTGGTATTTGAAACTATGGTTTTGGACCATGGTACCTCGTTAAAAGTGTTGATCTCACGCAATTTCATGGTTGGTTCATGGTATTAGTCCGACAGTTTTTGATCCTATGGTTTTGGCCCGTGGTATTGCATCCAAAAGTGTTGATCTCACGTACTTTCATGGTTGGTTCATGGTATTAATCCAACAGTTTTTTGATCCTATGGTTTTGGCCTGTGGTATTGTGAAAGGCCTAAGACTATAAAATAAGAAGGAGATCATTTGGCAAAGCATCTTCTGAATTATCGAATATCTGATAAAGTGCTAGATCTGGAATATTGTGATTGGGTTTTGGTGCAGATCTGGATCTGAATGAAGAAGGAACCTGAGCGTAAGGAGAAGGATAAGTTCTATTGATGGGTCAAAATCTTAAGGCTGGAATAGTGGTATCTCTATATGATTTTGATCTGTGATATGTGGCATACGCTTGATCTATAAATCTAATAATCTGGGTCTGAATTATTGATGCATGTTTTATTTTACACATGTTATGATCTGGGTATGTCTGATGTAACAACTGCAAAGTTATAAGGAAATATTTGCAGATCTGTATGCGGGTTGGCTTTGGTGAAATCAGAGATTGATGATGCAAGTGTAGTTGATGGGTTTTTGATGTTCTTTTATGAAAAGTGGTCCTTGAAAGAAAAGAAGTAGGGGGTTGTAGCTCCCTTCCAGGAGAGACTAGAAAACGAGAGAGAGTTGTAGCTCTCTGCAGGTTGCAGCCTGCGTATTGGTAAAGGACTGCACCAGTACAAAACCATTGTAAAAGGAGTTTCTAATTTGAAAGAAGATAGAGACTTATTGTAGCAGGTGGTTTTCACCCACATTGGGTTTCCACCTTACATCTTGTGTTCTTTGGTGTGACTATCTGTTTTCTTTGTTCATGCTCATTATTTTATGGTACTGACATGCAAAAATAATTCAAAGAATAAATAAGGAAGATTTATTAAAAGAACTTGATAATACTGATTCACCCCCCCTCTCAGTATTATTTCCAACACCAAGTAAAAAAGGAAAATCGAAGAAGCGAAGCATTAATGCTCAGGGGCTGTTGGAGCTAACAGATCAACAGATGGGATTAAGTCGCAGAGAACGGGATGATCAATATCGCATCGCAACATAATTCAGGGGTAAATGAACCAGCCTTATACGATTGCGATTTGCGATAAGCAATAGCATCATTGACCATTGGATCGAGTGATTGGATCAACGGTGGAGGATCATTATGGAATCCCGTGTCACAATAATCCATTGGTGAGTGATTTAACCTCAGCCACAAGCGATTGCGATATGTGATTGCAATGTCTGATGCGATCGGAGGTTTGATCGCATCGCAAATATTCCATGGTAATGTATCGAGCCTTAACCAATGCGACATGTGATGTGGAGCGAGCCGATAAATAATGCGGTATGCGATGTTAAATGGGTGAAAGGATTTGCGATGTGTGATAGAAGAGTGGACCCGAGAAAGTAATGAATGTGGTTTATATTATATTGAAGTCCAGAGGGTTATCACATATCAGATGTAATAAAGAGTCGTGTGTTAGTGAGATGCGAAAGGAGGATTGCGATAGCGATAAGGCATGCATTGATAAATGTGTAAAGACTGTGGAAAAGTGGAAAAGGTATGTTTTATATGAACTTTTGTTATAAAGGGTTTATAATAGAAATAGCGCCGATAGATGATTTGTGGGTTAAGCCTATGAATAACCAAAGCATAAAGGTTTTGTGGGGTTTGGTTATATATATGTGTGGTACATTAAAGTTTAATGAAGTTGGATATATGTGCGGGCATAAGGTTAAGAAGGTTTATGAGGGTGAGTTATAAAGTTCCGATATATAGGATTAATGAAGGGCAGACTGTGTTTAGTTAATAAATCATTCTACAAAGATTTATTAAAGGGGCCTTAACCATTAAGGATTGAAGATTTGACTCAGTAGAGAGTTAAAATTCCTGAGGCAAAACATATATGTGCATATCATATGCATACTATGGGTATGCGCGGGTTTTCCTGCTTCAAAGTGGTATAAGAGCAAAATTATAATTGAAACATTTGGTATTAAGGCAGCGTAAAGAAATTCTGCGTGAACATTTTTTTAAAAGAGTTTAGAACAGATTTATATTCTAAAGGTGTATATACAGGCGAATGGTGATGTATAAGCAGGCAAGGGAGATCAGATTCTAATATGACAAATAGTAGGCACACAAAGATGATGTGTATCAGAACTTGCAGATGAAAGAGACAGAGGATAATCCATTCAAAGTACAGAAGATGGTGGAACAAGATCACGCAGAGATCTTGAAGGTGAGATGACATGTTTTGTTTTGATTTGATTTGAAGATTGGAGAATGTGTGGTTTTTATATTGACACACAGGTGACAACATAAGAAGGTGAGAAGGTTGCAGCAATCTAGAGCGAGGAGTGCTCGAATTGGTTCTAGAGGAAAGAACCAGAGAAATGCTAATAGACTGAGCTCAAGCTTAGTGAGGCATAGATAGCAAGAAGGAGACTTGTTACTGCAGAGATATTGTTGCAGATCACAAAGGCAATTCCACAAAAGGATGTGGGTAGAATTGCTGAGTAATGAAGGAAGCTGGTAAGACTTCCTAAGTGAAAGAAGAGGTGGTCAGAACCAAGTATTTCATGGTGATTGAAATACAAGAGAACAATTGTGTTCTTAGAAGGTGCAGATGAGTTGAAGCCTAGAAGGAGTAGAAAGAAGTGCTTAAAGGAGGTTCCATAGATAGAGAACCATAGAGCTTGCCAAAAGGCCGGCAAGACCGAGTACATAGGAGAGCTTGGTGAGGTAAGTGGCAATAGGGAGGACTTGCTGTTGTAGAGGCTTTAGTACAGCTCATAGTGAATGAGTGAGGAGCTCATGACAATAGAGATGGAGGAGAAAATGACTAGTAACAGTCATAACAGAGGTTCTAAAGAAGACCACAGCAGGAGAAAAGTGAAGAAGGAGGATGCCAAGGCAAATGTCAAGAGAATGAGTCAAAAGGAACTTGACAAAGAGATTGCTAAGATGAAAGAACAACTCGATGTATTGATGATGATACTAGAGGAAAGTCAGAGACAAGGTTGGGTCTTAAAGAAGAAGCTAGTAAAGTGGCATAAGTTACAAAGGAACCTACATCAGAGGCAAGTAAGGTGGCTGATGGGAAAACTCAGAGAAGCTGAGTTAGAAATGGAAGTGTTTATTTGTGAACAAGAGCGGGGTGAAGTTCTGGGTGAAGAAGAAGGAATTATTGATGAATTTCTGAACCGTTGGACAAATGCAGACCAACAGGGGAATGTAAAACCTTGTATTGTTGAATCTAATAATTTTGATGTGATTACAAGTTTTGTAGAGGGTGAGAAATCTTTTGAAGCTGTCAAAAGCATGGGAGAGTATCTTTTAGAAGGTAAAAAGTTTGAATTAAAAAATGATGAAGAACATCTCGTGAATGAGGAAAGCAGTGAATTATTGCAGCAGAAAGAATTTAGTAATGCATTGATGTTTGAAGCTGTGACAACATAGGAAGAATTTCTTATGAAAGGAGATGAAATTCAATCTGAAGAACTGATATGTGAAGCAACAGTTAAGACTGTTGAACCTTGTAATTTTCATATTGATAATTTGCGTATAAATGCAGGAATCATAAGTAATGATGAAGTACTTATGAAGTGTCATTGGCTGGAGTATTTGCTGGGAAACTCAGAGTATGTCTGTGCGGTTGCAGAGGAAGGAGTTCACTAGAATGGACAAGGACAGAAATACATCATTAGAGCAGATGATGTGGAGGAGAGACTAGCTGACAGTCTCGCGCATTCTGTTGAGAATTCATAACAAAATATTGATGTGCTGACAGAGGAGGAATAATTAGAGCAGCAGGCTAAATTGTTGCCAAAGGAAGAAAAGGCATAGAAGCCTTATGATTTTTATTTTAACAATTGTTTTATGAGTGCAGGTTTAGTTGCAGATGCTGGAGGAAATTTGGCACAGATGAGCAGCCAAATAAAAATGAAAGAAGGGGATTTTGTGGAAGTATTAAATCCATGGAACAGAGATGTTCAATTGCTGAAGAGAATGCTGGACAGTCAGGATTTCATGCAGAAAGGAATAACTGTGAAAGAGGGTAAGGATGAAAGGGAGGCAATCAGAATAAGCAAAGAATAAACAAGAATACTCATAAAAAGAGTAAGTGATAGCATTCGACAACTTCAAGAAGAAAAACAGTAGACTGAAAAGTTAGTGGACAACAACAACAATGATCTGAAACAAAGAGAAAGAAGTAGAAGTAAGTGGCAGAGTATGGAACAGTCCAAAGATGTGCTGGAAACAGAGATTGAAGAATTATGGAAGCTAATGATGAAACAGTTCATATGGAGGAGATTGATAGTAGCTGGAAGGATGATCGATCAAAATTTGAACTTGATTGACAAGGAGAGGAAGATGAAACAAAAGAAAATGGAGATACAACAATAGAGGTGCAAAACATTTGGGCAGTTACAAACTAAAGTTTGGGACCTTGGAGGTTTTCTATTAACTTATGAACACACATGATCTGGAGATCATGAATATTTTCTACTTTGGGAGTCTGATGCAGGAGCAATCAGCTCAACAATATCATTGTATTTTAGTAAGACATAGGGGTCTTGTGTTTTCAAGGAAGTTGGTTTCCTAAGTGTGAATTAATGTAATTATTTAGGCTTTTGAGTGATTTTAATGAGAATAGGATTTAATTGAATATTGTGAGACATATTTGTAAATATTCTCGAATGTAGGAGAATATGAGAGATTTAGGATAGTTGAGAGATTGAGGGATTTGAGAATTAATTGTAAAACTCAGATTAGGAGTTAGTTCATGATTTTGGGGATTAGAGAGGATCCTTAGGGATGAGGAAGAGATTTCAGGATTCTGTTGAGGAGTTTATGGATCTAAAACAGGAATTGGTTTTAGAATCCCTTTGTATAAATGTAAGCCTAAAAGGCAAAATTAAGAGAGATAGGTTGGATAGATGGTTGGTTAGACAATTATAGTGTGACTGTAAGCCTAGGGTAGATTAGGAAACAGAGTCCACTAATTAGAAGAATCAAGCCAAAGAAGGACAGAGAGTCTCAATATGTAATCATTTGTTTATATGTTTATATATAGAGAATTCGATTCTAAGTGTGTAAATGTGTGATTCAATATGGAATGATAAATTATGTGTGTATTAGAGATTCTGTATAACATATGTATGCAGCGGAGTTCGACAAACACAGATAGGAAGAACAATACAAAGGATCGTAATGGAGCGTGAACCGATTGCAGCCCCAAAGTAATGTTTGGAATGATCGTGATTAAAGAAACACATAGAACTAAGCTCAGGAGGGAGTTGTGCAGCAGAACAGTGGAAGGATGAAGAACCATGAAGTAACCTGAGACGCAGAGAACCATTGAAGAAATATCATAAAACGCAAGTAAAAATGGAAAAGAGAAGAAGCAAAGAATTAATGCTCAGGGGCCATTGGAGCTAACAAATCAATGGATGGCATTAAGTCACAGAGAACGAGATGATCAATATCACATTGCAACATAATTCAGGGGTAAATTAACTAGCCTTATACGATTTCAATTTGCGATAAGCGATAGCATCGTTGACTGTTGGATCGAGTGATTGAATCAATGATGGAGGATCATTGTGGAATTCCGCGTCGCAATAATCCATTGGTGAGTGAATTAACCTCGGCCACAAGCGATTGCGATATGCGATTATGATGTCCGATGCGATTAGAGGTTTGATCGCATTACAAATATTCCATGGTAATGTATCGGGCCTTAACCAATGCGACATGTGATGTGGAGCGAGCCAATAAATAATGCAGTATGCGATGTTAAATAGGTGAAAGGATTTGCGATGTGCGATAGAAGAGTGGACCCGAGAAAGTAATGAATGTGGTTTATATTATATTGAAGTCCGGAGGGTTATCGCATATCAGATGCGATAAAGAGTCGTGTGTTAGTGAGATGCGAAAGGAGGATTGTGATAACAATAAGGCATGAATTGATAAATGTGCAAAGACTGTGAAAAACAGAAAAGGTATGTTTTATATGAACTTCTATTATAAAGGGTTTATAATAGAAATAGCGTCGATAGATGATTTGTGGGTTAAGCCTGTGAATAACCAAAGCATAAAGGTTTTGTGGGGTTTGGTTATATATATGCGCGATACATTAAAGTTTAATGAAGTTGGATATATGTGCGGACATAAGGTTAAGAAGGTTTAGGAGGGTGAATTATAAAGTTCTGATATATAGGATTAATGAAGGGCAGACTATGTTTAGTTAATAAATCATTCTACAAAGATTTATTAAAGGGGCCTTAACCATTAAGGATTGAATATTTGACTCGGCAGAGAGTTAAAATTCCTGGGGCAAAACAGATATGTGCATTTTACATGCATACTGTGGGTATACGCGGGTTTTCCTGCGTCAATAAGCCAATCTTATATTTTAAAGTGAAACTTAATGATGCTAAAAAGAATTTATTTTTAATATTAGTCAACCTAAATTAACTCAAAGGTATGTAAAATGAATTAAGTTTGTGCAAAATTTCACTTTTTTTTTTTCCAGGCATGCAAGTGGACAATATGACAAAGATGTATATGCAATAAGTATGAGAAATTTGATTTTTCAAGAGTCTTAAGTGAATATATTGGGATTTGATTTCTTTAAATACATATAAAAATATGATTTAAACTTTAAGGAAGCTTTTGAAACATGTGAGAATCCCATAAGTAGAGATAGGATACCATTGATGGAGTACATGCTTGTAGAAGTAATGTTGTTCAGGTGTAGTTTGTTGTGGATTCCTACCTTTTCCATAACAGAGAACTTGTTGAAGGATAAACATAATGGAAGTTTGGTATGAAATTTGGGAAAAGTAAAATTCTTGCATAATTGAGTGCACATTATTTTTGGCCAATAAAGAAATTTGATATGAAAATTTGTTGATAAATGTAAGATATTCTAATATTCTAGGGAAGAAGTCAAAACATATGATTATATCAACCTTCTCTTACTCCTAATAGGCCATGAGATTCAATAATTACGGATTATGTACTTAGACTGCTATAGAATAAAAAAGGTAATCATTCCATATTTAGAGTTTTAATATTTTTGTGTTGTGTGTTGGTGGATTGAGTCATCACATTTTCCACAGTATTGAAAAAAAAATGTCAGACTTTTGACTCCAAAGGGGGATCAAACATTGGGAAAAAATTTCTAAGTGTTTGAATGGCCCATGGAAGTGAAGAACTTGATAATTTATTTAAACACCTCAATTTTATCTCATATTGTATCAAATTTACCATGGATCTAGATGAAAAAAACAACAACCTTTTTCTTGATATGCTAATCACCAGAAAATCCAATGGAACCTTAGGAAAGAAAGCATTAAAAGAAAAGCACACACAAATAGTTACCTCCTCACCAACTGTCGTTACCATCCCTTTTAGAAAATAGGGGTCCTTAAAACTCTAGTTGTAAGAGCTCTAAGGATATTTGAAAATGAACACATTGTTGAAAATTTAGCAAGAAAATTCTCAATTTGATTTTTTCCTTAAATAAATTGAGGAAATTCGAAATTCCATATCAACAGATAACTTGGAGGAGCTAATGGAGGTGACATAGCACGTGCCACTCAGTTAAGAACACTTAATTCTAGTTAATGAGTTGAGGTTCAATTTACTTGTGTTGATTCCTAAAAAATAGAAGTCTAACTTAGTAAATTTGAGCTGGAGACACTTGCATTCAGTTCTACATGATTGATTTCTAATTTGTAGCAATCTATTTCAGTTAATTTGAGTTATTGTCAGTGTAACTAGTTCTCATGCTTAGTAGAACTAGTGGAGGTTCAGTCAAGGGTGTGTAACTTATTTCACATTGAGTGAAAAGGGCATGTAAATTTTTTCAGACTGAGTGATCATCCAATTAACTGATTAATCTACCTAAATTAAATCATGCATGCAGAGAATTCAAGTTACCTAGTTGAGATTAGAGTTCAAGGACAGTGTACTATAAGTTGTAAACTATTCCAAGTTGTACAGGTCATGCATGCAGTCTGAGAATTAACCTAAAAGAATTGCACAATCCAGATTAGGGAATTTCCTAATTAATAAGGGGATAATTCCCAAGGGAACAATGCAAGGAAATAGGGGGTTGGACGCTTGAAATTTTGCCTAACTATTAGCCAAGGTTGATCAGTTAGGTAGATGATAGAAGATAGAAGGGGTTTTGATAAGTTTCTTTCCCCTAGATAAATCTCTATGTATGTGTGTTAAATATTGATGCATGTTAATGATTTGTGTTCTTGATCGTGAATTTTCTTCCATAGATGATTTAGGAAATTTCATGCGTAGTTTAGAATCTACACATTAATTTCTACACACATTGATTAAGAGAACAATGATTTGATTAATTCATTGGATAATATTAGTTATAGGTGGAAGGGATCAAGAAATCCATCGTAATAAATAGAAGAACAATAACTTATTCTCTATAATCTTATCCCCCAAAATTAGATTACCTACCTTATATCCAGTAGGTCACAGGAAAAATAGTAAAATCCTTAATATAAAGAAATTATTACTAATTTCAAACCTATGCAAACGATTGGTAGAAAAATGAAATCTGTCAAAGATAGCATTAACCCTCATCAACTTAAATGGATCTATAGGATCAACTATTCATGTGGAATGTGCGATATTGGAGAAACTAGAATATCATTCCAAACAAGAATAAAAGAACATGTTGCAGATATAAAATATGGTTGTATACAAACATCCAACCTTGTAGAAAACTCTGTAAATACTAAGCACCATGTGTAACCTTAAAACAAAATGATTATAAAAAAATTTCATCACTTCAAAAGATGTTTTAGGGAAGCCATTGAGATTATCAAACACCCCTAACAATTATAACAAAAAAAATGGTTTGGAAGTAAGAACATTATGGATTACCTTGATCAATAATATTAATATACATGATCGTAATGTTTATTCACGTACCCTATCAACATGATACCCTTCCCATCCCTTTCCTCCCCCCTTATTCATTTAATTAGTCTCCTTGCCCTATGGTTTTTGACCTATTTTTCTCCCATTCTTCAATTACAATTTATTCATTATTATTAACATTTTTTTCCCTCTACCATATATTCCTCCCATGCCCTGATCCCCCTCTTTTTTCCCCCCTTGCCTCCCCTTCTCCTTCCCTCTCCTTTCCTCTCCTTGGTATCGCCCATTCTCTTTCCTCCTTTTGACCTACTGCTCCCCTTCTCTTACCCCTTTCCAATTTCTTCTTATTCTTATTTCCCTTATTACCAATTATCTCTCCACCTTATTATCACTAACTCTCTTCTATACTCTCATCCTAACTCTCTTCTATACTCTCATCCTTAATTCACTTTATTTCCCTTGAGTTTTCCCTTTATGTCCTCTCTTTTCACTTGTCCCATAATTTTGTATTTATAATCATAACAATAATATTAATAATAGTAACACTTTAGTAATATATATTATATTAATATCATTATTATACCTTTAAGCATGTTTATAAACATTTTATTCTACCTATAATGATTATTCTTATTAATAGTAACATTAATACTAATATTATTAGTAATAAGTTGCCCTGTGGGGGGAGCTCAATTGGTTAATCCGAGAAATATGAAATTGTTGAAACTCAAAGACCCAAGTTCAAATCTCCTCGGTTATGACCTAGGCTATGGGGAGGAGGACATATTGTAGCCCGCAAAAGATTTACTAGTAGTTACATGTCAAGCTCGCTACTAGGTTCCTTTGGGTCACAAAATGAAATATTATTAATAATAAGTATTTGAAGTTTCTAACACTTTAAAAATACAAATTTCTAATAAAATTACTATATAAACAAGGATACAATTTATCTCTAATTAGTATTGTTCATTGTAATACTTTAATATGATAAATTATTAATAATTCTTTAATAAAGTATCATTGTTAGTATTTTATTTTCTCATCGAATTCCCAAAGGAAGGACAACGAATGACGTTGACTAAAGATCTAAGGTCTTACCTGATGAGCATAGCGAAAGGTGCGCTACTGTCCCTTTTAAGTACTAATTGCAGGTGATGTTCAAGTCTCGTTTGGAAGCCTACACTCATAATCACCCCATTTGTTGTTGGTGCTTAGTCAATGGGTTCCGGATCGACTACCGGTGCCTTTGTTTCTGGGACAGGAAGAAATGCTGCAGGCTTTGCGACTGTATGGTGCTACTGAAATTGTGGCTTAAGCTGATTTTCACACCATCTCTATCTCTGCTTTCAATGGAAACAATAATTATAATACACAACTATTACATGGTAATTTTTAATATTTAGTTTCAGTTCTAGTATCTCTCTCGTTTTAATTTAATTATCATAATATTTATATTAATATTAATATTTCGATATTTAAAAAACTTTACTAGTTATATTAGCTTACTTACCTTTTATTTAATAAATATTTATTAATATTTTTTAGGTTTTTAATTTGTTGATAATTTTCCTCAAGCTTCTTGATCTAATATCTTTCTTTCACCTCTCTCCCTCCATTTTTATTCCTAGCATATCTCTCTCTCTCATATATATATATATATATATATATTCAATCCCTCACACTTTTTATTTATACTAATGATGCTTCCCCTTTCGCGTTTTAAATGTTGACATTCACATTTCAATACTATGCAAAAACCAATGTATCAATCCAACGATTCCATATTGATTATAGTTGATATATTTTCCAAAGTGGCCCATTTCATACAATGCACTAAAACAAGTGATGCAAGTGACATTTCCAACTTGCTTTCAAAGTAGTAAGATTGCACGCACTTCCTAAAGTATTGTTTTTAACAATGATTTTAAGATTGTTGGCCATATTTTGA
Organism: Pinus tabuliformis; assembly: GCA_031772625.1. Taxonomy (NCBI): domain Eukaryota; kingdom Viridiplantae; phylum Streptophyta; class Pinopsida; order Pinales; family Pinaceae; genus Pinus; species Pinus tabuliformis. The sequence goes on along the minus strand of CM062814.1, from coordinate 910,918,975 downwards.
GGACGTTTTGGTAAATATGGGTAACAAGTCTCATCTTCTATGGAGCTTACCATAAAAAAATAAATGGACTAATGTAGCTAAAAAAAAACCTTGGAAACATGTTAAGAAGCATAGTAAGTGACATCCCAACTAGTAGGATCAAATACTTATTCAAACAAATTTTCCCCATAATGATTAACCAAACTTAATCATGGGTTTTAGTACATATGATATTGTATATAGCATGCATCCAAAGGATATTTATTATCTAAGGAAATTGGGAAGGAAATTGATAATATTTATATTTAAGAAGATTTTCTAACATTCATGCATGAATTACATAAAAAAATTCAAACAATAACTTGAAGTGAACATAGTAAAATAGAAGAAAAGAGTAGATTTAAAAAAGAAAGAGGTAATATTTAAGGTTGGAAATTCGGTTCTGGCACATTTAAAGAGGAAAATATTTTCTAAGATAAAGGACAATAAGTTAAAATTAAAGAAAATAGGACCTTGTAATATCTTGAGAAAATTTTCATCAAATGCTTATGAGGTAGTGATTCTAAATAAAAATGAAATATATCCTATTTTAAATATTTTAGACTTCTATTTTTCAAATATTATCATACTATAAATTTAAAATGAAATCTAACTAAAGCACAATGAATAGGAATCCAATTAGTACTAGATAAGAAGGTGGTGAAGAGGAATAGGGGAAAGAGTATGTTAGTATTTGGCCAAGTGGAAAAATTATCCACTTCAAAATGCTACAAGGATGAGAGCTTTAGGCACATACAAGCATGGTATACTTATTGATGAACTTGTTAATAGTATGCCATGAAGAAGTCCCTTTATCCTTGATATTCTAATGCAAGTGCATTATTAGTGTTATATGTATTTGTTGTTGCTTTGTTATAGATTATAAAGACTTTTGGTTTCAGACATGTCTAGAGGAATTTATTTTAAACACTTACATGTCCATAACTCATATCATGAGTCAACAAAAGTAAAATTATACTTTTTTTAGCATGTATCTAGGAGGTTAGAGAAAGTCTAGGAATTGGTTTGGATTTTCCTAATAATGGAAGATATGAGCAAGAACATTGAGTCTTAAATAATATTCCTCACTATGTATTAAAGTATCTGCAAGATTTTTTTTTTGAAGATATTGAATGTAGGATTTTAGTTTTGGAACCAGATAAATTCTGTGGGCATTATAATTTCTATAGATCTATATTGTGTTGAAGATGATTTGTATAAAAGTTTTGGAATTACATATTCCCTATTCAATTTAGAAATCATCAATCACTAAATCTATTGTCTACTGGATTAGAGGAAAAAAGGGTGCTGATTATGGAAGCTGTTGCGATACTTTCCCAATTATTAGAAAATATATCTATTATTATACATTGTTGAATGATTTGTAGCCATAAAATTTTGTCATGAAAATTTCTATTTACATTTTCTTAAAATCATGATCATGTAAATTCTTCTTGTTTATAGATATGGATCATTGTAGGAACATTCTTTTTTTCTCAATGTGGGATTGAAGAGTATAACATATTTGAATGATGTGGGTTTGTGAGAGCATGGTCATCGATGAAAAGAATTGAAGGAAAATCCTGTGTTTTCTTATTAATATGAAAAGTTATCAATTTAGGAAATAAGGAAGAAATATCTATGTATATACATGGATTTTGGTACTAAATAATCAATGATCCATTTGTTTTTATTCAATTGGAATCAACCGTAAACCTAATGGGTGTAAGCTATGATAATGTCGGACTATATTGATGGAGGTGAAGATCATATTTTGAATGTTGAGGATAAGTTTGGATCTTAAGTGAATTTGGTATTGAAACCTATTGATCAAGAAAAACCATATAATTATCCTTTATTTCCCATCATTGAAATCAAATTGTTATATTTGTGGTCACATCCTAGTAAAAACAATATTTTTTTGTTTGTTTGTTATATTTATATATGAAGGTAGGAGTTGTTGGTTATATGTTAAAGCCAATAATGAATATACTCTATAATTGGAATATTTTTAAATAGAAAGTAAAAAATAAGGGAAATACACCTTATATAATCCATAATTAGAATAATACATTGCATTACATTTTCCATGTTACCGTTAATAAGATTTTTATATGATAACATTATCGGTCTTGTAAGAAGAGGGTATAATGTATGAAAATGTTTTTAATATATTTAACTAGTTCATGATATAATGACCAAAATCATAAGGGAATTTGTAGCCAACATATCAAGGGTGTTTACCATAGACATGGATAAAACCAACATGACATAAATACTCATTTTAAATGGAATAAAAAGTATGATAGTAGCATATTCCTTTAGCTCATCTAAAATAGAGAAGTAGAAGGAAATTTAGAATTTTTTAAGATAATTGGGGAACTTGGGTTTGATAATACTATTTTGAGAAGCTAAATGGAGATAATCAAAATTTGGATTAAAATAATTTTTATTTTATGATTTTCCATATTCGGAGAATCATAACATTATCCTCCTACTATACTAATTAAAAATGATTTATATTATTAATGGGGGAACATAACATTGAAAAAAGTGACATAATGTGTGTTAGGAGAGATCCTATGGCTTCATAATATAAAAAGGAACAAGTAGAGAAGTGGTTAGTTTCTCATTGTCAATTAAAAAGGTAATGTAAATAATTGGCTTTGAAGTAAAATATCTAGTATCTAGAATATTGTTTGCTTGTAGGCCATATGAGGGGGAAAAATTCGTATGCGCATGTTAGGTCCCTATAATACAAGTGTAGCCCCCTTATTGTTGTTTTAGTGATGATGTAGAACTCATAATGTTTATTTTGTTCCTCATAGAAGCCCACTATTATTATTTTTGTGCCCTTACATTGTTATGGTTATGTAGGCTCTCATTATATTGTGACCCTTTAAACTCCTATATATACCAAGGAGGTCTTGGCATTTGTAACATTCAAGAATTGTTCATTTGTGTGATGTAAAGGAAGATTGCCCCATTGAAGAGGTTTATTTTCAAGTCATTGATCTATGTTTTCTTCTGTTTTGTGATTTGGTTCCATAACATTTGGTATTAGAGCTTTGAATTGTTGGGTTCTATTGCCTTAGAAATGTCGTATCGAAAATTTAACTATAACTTTATTTATACGAGGCTTCAAAAGCTGGAATTCAATGATGTGGAACTGAAATTTTGGTGAATGTTTTGTAAAAATTTCATATCTTGGTTCACTACATTTTTTTGATATGGTTCGAAGAAGTTACGGATTTTTCATGCTCCAAAATTCAGTCTCAAACAAGTGACCAAGGGAAAATTGTCACAACTTTCTATACAAGAATTGGACTTGAATTTCGTAAAACGTTACTAAAATTGCATGGAATTTAGTTTGTCATGGATCATTTTTAGGTTGAAATAGTGACATGTGGCATTCCATACAATTTATCTCTATTGAACCAGTCCCTAATCAAATCATTATGGGGGATTGGGAATAACTTTATCCTGAAGAATCCGATATATGTCTGACTTGTAGCATTGGAAAGAAGACTTAAGGGCTACCACAAGACGAAATTTCAAAACTTGGAGAACTGAAATTACAAATATACAACAATTTCAATATTGAGCTCCTAAAAGAAAGAAAAAGGTATGTATTTAATTTTTTTTATTTACCTAATTTTTGTTTGAAAATTGAATTTGAAGTAATTTAAAGAGCATAGTCAAACATATAAATCATTATTTGGCCGCAATTTTCCTCATAACAAGAAAATGTATACCCCAGTAAGGCAACATAAAACTCTAGAATGATGCATGAATAAGAGGAAGAAATGCAACATCGTATAATAAAATTATGAGACCAAGTGAATTCTTTTTTTTTCTCTCACAAAAAGTAACCAAAAATGAATTGGAAGCTAAGATGGATGGTTTTAAGAATGGTTTAAGATATGACATGGAATAAATGATGAATTCCAATAGATTTAAAAACGTAAATGAAAAGAGACCTGAAAGGTTTGACCAAGTTTCCACAAGAAATTCTTCCTAGTGGTGACAAGGTATTCATGAAAATCATGATGAGGATAAAAGGAATAAAAATTATGATTTTAGAGACTCCAATAGTGGGTTGAAAACTAACCACATTCCAAAGATCGACATGAGGAAGTTTGATGGAAAGGATCTGATAACATGGATACTACAAATGGAGCAATTATTTGATCTACATAATGTGTCACACAAACAAAATGTATGCATTGCATCTTTATATTTAGAAAAAAAATCAATTTGTGTGGTATTAATGGATTTTTTCTCATAAATCAATTGTCATTTGGACAATTTTTATAGAATAACTGGTAGCACATTATAAGGACACAAAGAGAAATATTTTCCTTAGCCAATTGATAAATCTCAAATAAAAGGGTTCAATGGCAGAGAACATTGAGGACTTCTAAATATTAAATATCAAGGTAAACGATATTATAGAGGAGCATAATATTGATGTCTTCATAGGGAATTTATAACATGCAACATGAGTTTCTCCTTTGGGAGCCTAATTCATTAGAGAAGGAATTCAAGTTGGAAAGAAAAGTTGAAAGTAAAATTATGGAAACAAGGAAGTATACAACTCACAACTATAAATATGGAAGTGTTGCTGCTCCTCACCTCCCCGAGCCTACAAATTTGACACCACAACAATTGGAGGAAAAAGGAGAAAAACAACATTGTTATAGTTGTGATACCAAATACACTAAAGGTCATAAGTGTGCTAAGAAGAAATTATTTTACATAGATTGTGAAGAGGAATAAAAGGAACAAGGAACATCAAAACAAGAGGATATGCACCATGAAGCAACCTGAGAGAAAGAAGAAACAGATCCAACCATATCTTGTAATGTATTAGTAGGAATTACCGCTCCTCAAACTCTCAAGATAGAAGAATATATCAAGGAAAAAAAGGTAATATTGTTGGTTGATTCTCGTAGTACCCATAATTTTATTCATTTTAATATAGCCAAGGAATTGAATCGCTATCTATATCTAGCACCATAGTGTCAAGTGATTATTGCAAATGGAGGAACTATAAATTTCTTAGGGAAGTGCAATACTATCAATCTAACCATGGGGGTATATGTATTGAATAGTATAATACTTTCCATTTCAATGGATGGTGTTGATGTTGTATTAAGAGTCTAATGGTTACAATATTTGGGGGTAATAAATTTTAATTTTCAAGAACTTTTCTTGAAATTTTCCCAGGAAGGAAAGGAAATTGACTTAAGGGGAAGCACAGGGAAACCAAGGAAGATAATCAACTCTAATGGCATGAAAAATATTTTGAAGAAAGAACAATGAAGTATAATTGCACAATTATGCTCACTAGATGTTCAAACATCGAAATCATTTATTTCTCCAAATCTCCAAAAAATCTTGGACAATCATTCCATGGTATTTGAGACTCCCGAAGGGGTCCCACCTATTGATAATTATGATCATGCTATTCACTTGATTCCAGGAAGCGTTCCTCCAAACATCATACCTTACATATATCCCTATTCAAAAAAGAATGAAATTGAACGTATGGATGTAGAAATATTAGAGGCAGTGATAATTCAACCTAACTAAAGTTCTTTCTCAACTCCATTAGTATTGGTACATAAGAAGGATGGATCATGGTGTATGTATCCAAATTATAGGGAGATCAACAAGCTCACTATTAAATATAAATTTCTCATTTTCTCATTGATGAATTGTTGGATGAATTACGCGGAGAAATTTACTTCACCAAGTTGGATCTTCGTTCAGGATATCATCAAATTAAAATGAAGACTGAAGACATTTTGAAAACAACATTAAAAACTTATGAAGGTCATTATGAATTTTTGGTCATGCATTTTGGGCTTACTAATGAACCTTCCACATTCATTGTTTGATGAATTCCATTTTCAAACCCTTCATTAGAAAAATTGTGTTAGTATTTTTTGATGATATACTAATCTACAACAAGTCTTGGAAGGATCAAGTTCAACATGTTGACATGATGCTCAAACTATTGGAGGAGAGACAATTGTATGCAAAAAGCATCAAAATATTTCTTTGGGGTATATGAGGTGGAATATTTCGGTCATATTATATCTCATGAGGGTGTTAAGATAGATCCTTAAAAAAAAAATCCATCAAGGAATGGAAAATCCTTAGAACCTAACAAAATATTTGTGGATTTCTCGGGTTGACAAGGTATTATCATAATTTTTTTAGGAATTATGGGAATATATAAACACCTCTAACAAAATTACTAAAAAAATATGCATTTTTTTTTACTCCAAAAGCAACTAAGTCCTTTGAACATCTTAAAGAGGCCATGTGCCAAGTTCCAGTTTTAGCTACACCAAACTTCACGAAAACCTTTATGGTGGAATGTAATGCCTCAGGAAATGGAATTGGTGTTGCTTTAATGCAATAAGGACGACCCATTTCTTTTTAAAGTCATCCAATCAATGGAGAACATTTACACAAACCTATTTATGAGAAGGAAATGTTGGCAATAGTACATGCCCTCAAGAAATGGTGTCCTTACCTAATGGAAAGACACTTCAAGATAAAAAATATCATGATAGTCTCAGATACTTTTTGGAACAAAGATTATATTCAGAAGAGCAACAAAAATGGGTCACTAAGATGTTGGGTTATGACTTTGAAATCATCTACAAAAAACATAAGCAAAATGTTGTTGCAGATGCACTCTCAAGAAGGGATGAGGACGTGGAAGCGTTTCTATATTCCATTTCCATTATCTAACCTGATTGCATAACTTAAGGAAAGGAGGAATAGAATAATGACAAAGAGGTGTGGATACTCATTCAAAAGTTGCAGCAAGATCCCAATGCATCTAATAGATTTTTCTAGAAAAGTGACTCATTGTGGTACAAAGATTTCTTATATATATGTATGAATTCCCAACTCAAACAAAATATTATTTCGGAATTGCACACCTCTCCTTTATGATGGCACTGAATATTTTTCAAAACTTACCACATTGTCAAGAAGGAATTTTTTTGGGATGACCTTAAGTCTGATATTCAGAAGTTTGTGGTAGAATGTTTGGTTTTCCAACAAAATAAATTTGAGCCAATTAAGACTTGGGGTTTGTTAAAACGTTTAACCATTCCAAGTCATCACTGGGAGGAGGCCCCAATGGATTTTATCATAGGTTTACCCAAGTCCAAAGGAAAGAGTTTCATGAAGGTGGTGGTTGATAGAATTACTAATTATCCGCACTTTTGTACATTGTCTCATCCATTTAAAGCAAATACAATTGATACTACATTTATCGAAACAATTCAAAACTATATGGAAACCCAAAGATTATTGTAATTGACAAAGATCCCACTTTCACTAGAAATTTTTTGACGAAATTTTTTTCTTGTCTTGTACTCAATTAGCCCATAGCTCATCTTATCATCCTCAATCTGGTGGAAAAACTGAGATAGTGAAGAAATGTTTGAAATGATATATTCATCTCTTTGTATATGATAAAAAAAAATAATGGGCTAAGTGGTTACCTCTATCTGAATGGTGGTATAACACTTCCATACTGTAAGAGAAAATTATAGGGCTCAAGCAGTGGAATATCACATCAAGAATAAACAACAATTTCTCCAACTCTTAAAGGATAACCTCACTCTAGCACATAATTGAATGAAAGAACAAGAAAATCAGCATCACAATGAAATAATTTTTTACGTAGGCGACTTGGTATTTTTATAGCTACAATAATACAAACAAATGTCCCTCAAGAAAGTTAAGAAGGACAATAAATTGTTACCCAATTAATATGGTCCTTACAAGGTGTTTCAAATGATTGGTACTATGACATATAAATTGGGGCTTCGTGCATCTTCTCGAGTACACCCAGTTTTCCATATTTCATGCTTAAAGAAGGTTATCAATGACAAGCTCCCAATTCAAACAATATTTCTAGAACTTGACGAGGAAGGAAAAATCATATTGGAGCTTGAACCAATCACAAAAATAAGAACCTGATAACTACAAAGTTGATCAATTTCAGAGTATCTCATTAAGTGGAAGAAATTACCCGTTGAAGATTCCACATGGGAGGATTAGAATTTTATACAAAAGCATTCATAACAACTCAAGCGTTGAGGACACCACTTTTATTCAAAGTAGAAGGGCATGTTAGGAACTTATAATACTAATGTAGCCCCCTTATTTTTATTGTTGTGCCCATGTAGCCCCCATATTGTTATTATTGTGCCCCATAGAATCCCACTATTAATATTTTTGCGCCCTTACATTATTATGGTTATTTAGGCTCTGATTATATTGTGACCCTTTAGACTCCTATATATACCATGGAGGTCTTGTCATTTGTATCTTCCAAGAATTGTTCATTTATGTGATGTAAAAAGAGGTTTCCCCCTTGAAGAGGCTTATTTTCAAGTCGTTGATATATATTTTCTTCTATTTCGTGATATGGTCACATAACAAAGCACATCAACATTGTAAGGTTATATAGATTAAATCGTACATTTTCCCATTGTAGTTTTATGTGGTATTGATACAAATCGATCCAAGAAATTAGGGAATGGCTTATGACATATAGGTCTTGTTAGCAATAAAAAAAAATTGAGAATTAGTAATGACATTACATGAATTGAAGAATAGGAAAAAAAGATTGAAGGAAACTTTGAACTAGAACAATTAATAGTAAAGTACAAAACAAGAGAGGAGAGAATTGAAAAATGATAAATGGAAGTACAAGGATTCTTGGCCTTATAGAAATCCAAAGCCTTCTTCTATTTATATTCTCATGTAAATCACTTCATATGGAATTTTGTAAAATATGACTTTTTTTTGACAAAGAAGTACAGAATGTAGAAAAAAACATTCTCTATATAAATTACTAAATGCCCCAAAATCTATCTTATTTTAGATTAACTTTAGATTTTTTTGAAATAGAAATTGAGTAAATAATTTCGAATATTGTTTTTCCCATCTATACTTGAATACATAATAAAATCTATCCATCAATGATTTATTTTTCTATGATTAGTGAATAGTGTGTGATTATATTATTAGTCCCTGCCATCTGGCAATGGCTAGGGACTATTAGTAATCGGATCGAATGAACTTAACATTAATTGAGCTGTTTGCGAGCTGTTTGTGACTGCTATTTGATCGAGTATAATGAAACTTTTTGGATAAATAGTACTTTACTATCTTATTTGGCCTCTTCCCGAGGCCAGAGGCGAGAAAGCATATATTATGTTGGTTTTGTGTTATTCATTTTTTTGGACTGGTTAGACTAATGCTAACATTAGTCTAGCAGTATAAAATGCTAACAGTACATCCTTATTCATACATCCTTCCCAGGTACACCCTTACTCCAGTACATCCTTCATCCTTCCTGCTGTGACACCTGTTGCTGCTTTTTCTTTGAAGTTTCCACCTGTTGCTACTGTGTCTACTGTGGCGTTGTTGCATGTCACTGTGGAATATAGTGCAGCCATCGAACTTCTATCCGAAGCCATTCACAGTTAGTGGTATAACAGCTGAAGAATCTCTATTTGGTTAGAAATCCTACTCTGCTGCTTCAAAAGTGTTGAAAGGTGCGAATTCTTCCAGTTTGATTCTCAAAAGTGTTAGAAAGGTGCGAATTCTTCCAGTTTGATTCTTCAAAGTTAGAAAGGTGTGAATTCTTCCAGTTTGATTCTCTTTTTGACGCTGGAGAGAAAAGAAGAAGAACAGAAGAAGATCATAGAATTTTCCTGTGGATAGGCTTCAGCGGCAAGGCAATCGCTGGAGCTTGAATTGGCTCCTTCGCTCGGTCAATTTTCTCCTGGAACTGTTTTCAAATTGAAACTCAAACAAGGTAACAAACTATCTCTTTCGTTGATGCCTCTCCTACCTTTACTTGCTATATGTAAAATCTTAAATACAAAAATAAAAAAATCAAAATCCTAAGGCATTTAAGTTTGAATTTGAATTTCTATGAAATCAGTGCTTTGAAAAGATTTGAGATATTTGATAGTATGGATTCGGTAACCTGAAAAAACAGATATTAAATCTATACAAATTTCTTTGAAAAACTGAGATATTTAAATTCTTAAAAAGACAAATATGAAATCAGTGTTAATTCAGAAACCTGAAATATTTCATATATGCTTAGGGATGCGATCTTGGAGCTAGAGTAACATTATGTTGCAGCGCAACAGACAGGAAACTAGACTTGTGTCACTGCAACACACATGAAACTAGACTTGTGTCTCTTGGTACTGATCATATAACCTCCCATTCTTCGACTTTTATCAATCTGCACACAATCTCAAATTTATCAGCAATTACATGATCAGTCAATCATATATTGTATTAATCATACTATATTGCCTTACTGCAAATATAATAATGGTACTGAGTTTTCTGCATTTACCAGCATGAATTTCTGTTTTATTACTTGCACATTAAACTATTTTTTTAGTAAATACAATTTACACTTCTATTATTTAAAAATAACAAAAAAAAAATACATACGATATTTTTTTCACATAAACATATAAACAATATATTTTTTGACTTGGATGTAATGAATATGCAACTCCAAAAACCTCTATCCACGCGAATATGCGTTCGATTCAATGGGTTTCAAAAAGTTAGCAATGATAAGCTCGTGTTGTTCAGTTTCTCCAGTCGCTTCTACCACCGAACTGTAAAAGAGTTGGCGCCGTCGACTGTACACAAAGTCGTCGCTGTCGTTCTCGTGTGGAATTCCCGTTAACACCAAACCATTGCCAATAAAAAGGCATCCATTTAGCAGCCAAACTTATCATCCGCACTCACAACTATCTTATCATCCAAATTTTGAAATTGAAAGTGAGTAGGAATTTGTTAGAATAGGAAGCTTCTTGGCTTGCTGAAGTATTGTTGGACCTTTGTCCTTAACTCCTACAATCATCACTTCGACCTCCACCTGTACCTGCAGAATTCAGCTCTCAACAACACTTTGGAAGTAACACAAATATTGTGATATGCATCTAACTGGGGAAAACAAATGATGATAAGCACGGTTTCAGAGCATGAATTTACCTCTAGTCTTCGTTGTATGCAAAGGGATTTCAACCTGCATCAATTATAGAGACCAAGGTTCGAACCAATTATAGTTCGAAACAAAAATCATCTTCCTTCGGCTTATCCAGGCTCCGGAAATGTACAATCTACAGAAAAAATTGACCACTAAAAGTTTAATAATCTTCTCTGCCCACTTGGTAATGGAAGAAAAATTTGAAAGACAAGTCAGTGCCAAAAGATACATACGGAACATAATTCAAAGACATAATAATTTGCAAAGATCTCTTGTTCTTTGGATTTTTTCTCTTCCACCGTAAACACACACGTCTAATACAAAAGATTAAGACAATATACGCTGCCATATTTGCAACATTTACAGCGCTGGACTTCAAAGCTTTTCCGTCTTTCAGTCTAAGGTTTTCAATTGAACATTGAAATGTTGTCAGGACGAGAGCAAGAATATCAAGATTTTTCTGCTGAAGCTTCCGTCCAAACACTCACAGCAAACCAAAATTAAAAGTTGCAGAAGAGTTATTTACCGTGCAGAAGCCGTAGCGCTGGACAAGAAAGGATCTTTGATCGATCGAACAGATTTCTCGTTTAAAACCGTCTTCATGCAGTCAAGACTTTTGTCGTCGGATCAGATCGGGAGTGTCCATTCCGTCCATTCCAAACCAGAGAAGGGCTGTGTAGAAATGCTTAAAATGGCAAAAGGTACAGGACAAGTGGGTGGCATGCAATAACTGCATGTTTTCATTTTCCTGCATCTGTCAAATAGCGCAAAGGCAAACTGCCCCTCCAGGTGTCCAACCATCTTACTGGCAGGATAAGGCGACACGGAATAATTCTATTTTCTATCTCGGAACCTATACTCGATCCTGCTGAAGTACAACTGAACTGGATAATCAGCCAATCATCTGGCGCCTGCTGGATAGGCAGCTCTTCCCGTAACCCTACGACGATTGGATGGATGGCTTTGACTTGGCTGGAAGTGGGCTCTCCCCGTGCCCTTTCTCCTCTACCTTCTTCTAGGTTGTATTACTACATGATCGGTGCGCCTGGGATTTCTCTCTTTTCATGATTTTCCGCACGAAAGTATTTGAATAATATGGCTATTTATTTGCTTTCTCTCCCACCTTTACGCTTGCTACTTATGACTATGCTCTTGCCCCTTTCTTAGGGTAGGGTTTGATCGTCGTAGGGAAGGAGCGCTCTAGTTTGGCAAGGCAGAGTGCTGCTTATCGGGTGGTTAGCAAGTTCAAATGCAATTTAATGAACAACAGCAATCCAAACAAATGGCGGCTGGCCATCTTCCCTTAACAAATATTGCTCGAAACTTTTATAAAAATTGTGAAATTTTTACTACATGTTGTAACACAATTTTCATGATTAATTTTACACGTTACTTGAACCTTTTCTCAAATTATTAACATAAATTATTTGCAACAGTGATAAACATTTAAATAGTGCACTAAACAATTTCACTGTCATTTTCAAGCTTACGTTTCTGATCATAACTTCAGAAAATTCCTACGGGGAATCATATAATATTTGAGTCGTGGATGACGCTCATTCAACTTCTTAGTTTATTGGAATCGTCCAGACCTTGATCATTTGTTCATTGGGATAGAGAGTTTGCGAAGATGCTCAATTCGTGAGGCTGAGAGAACACCCTAGCTTGATGTATCATTATGATGGTGCTGTTGCGTTTAAAGTTACAATAACCTGCTGAGGGCAGAATTTGTGAATGAGAAATACGTGTGATGGGCGTGCTGTATGCTTAATTTCTAATTATGTATCACTTGTGCACATAATCCAACATAAGCTGCATTAACAACGAGCTCCAGCGCCGCTTCCCACTCAAAGCAGGGACTAGCTGCTACGCAGCCTCCCTTGTTTCTACTAAAATGTTAATTTATCCCATTGTAGTATAATTTGTTATTAGGTTAATATTTATTTATTAGCAATGTCTCGAGGATTGTTAATAGTTGGGTGTGTGTGATTGTTCTATTTATACTAAGATGTTAATTTACCCCATTGCAGTATAATTTGTTATTAAGTTATTATTTATTTATTAGCAATGTCTTTAGGATTGTTAATAGTTGGGTGGTCAATTTTTAAGGTAGTCATATGACGCATCACATTAATTATGATATGCTATTTTTTGATGTGTATGGTAGTTGGTGGGTTATTCGTCAAGAAATCCATGGGAATTACTTTGTGAAATCAATACCTCAATACCCCTCAGGGCCCTACGTGGTTAGATTAACGTACAAATGATTGCACCAAAATGTAAGAGGCTAAGATAATTTATTTTATAGGAGACTCAAGTCAAATCGTTTGGTAGATTAATTGGTGCTCTATACTAAGCCACAATTAAAATAATATCTACATGTCATTTCTGATATGAGATATAATTAAAAGAGAATCTATATGTCATTACTTATGTTAGATATAATTACACTCAATTTGCAAATAGCCACATGTACATAGTCTTAATTTAGGAAAGGGTTTAGTATGTATGCAAGAAAGAAAATGATTAAATTATCTAGTGAAGTTATTATTAGCATCCTAAGATACTTACATAGGATCTCTCCATAATATTTGTTTAATAGATATACTCTACCTCAAGAAATTAAAGCAATTTGAATTCATGAGTTGTAGTTCTATTGTGTGAGTTATTTAGGTCATTATTTCCTTTTATAACTGTATTTTTTTATTATAGTTTTCTCCTCCTACCATTGGAGTGATATTAAATCTAAAAAAACCAAGGAATATCAAAGTGTGAGGTTGGTGGAACAATAAGTCATTATTTATTTTCAAATTCATCCAACTATAAAGATGTCAGTGGTCATTTATTGTTGAGGACCACACACATTGTTGTTTATGTTGCTGTTTTATCTTTTTTTGTTGGGTGAACACACATGAATGATTTGAACATTGAATCTCACAATTTACATAGTACTTCATAACTGGTGATCACAAATTGGGAAGTCCCCATAAGCTCATAAAATTTGTTGTTAATAAAAATTCATCATGTTTAATAAAAGAAAGTAGCTATTACTATTTTTTAAGGAGAAATCCCATCTCTCCAAAGTATAACTACCATATTTGCTATATCAAGAGGGCTACAACAACCAAGAGTTACCATTGAGCGGAATCTACTCAAGTCACAATGTTTCTCATTGTAGAGAACAAGGGTTTGAAGTCTTTTTAAAGTTCATTGTAGAGAACAAAGATTTGAAGGTTTTTAGAAGTTTGAGTCCATATTAGATGGTAAATATCAAGATAGACGACATTATATACCGGTAAATATCAAGATATTCTTTGAAAGTTTGAATTGTTTTCTTAAAGGTATTTAAGACATTATGTTCACGAATAATTCCAAGATTCCACACTTTTGTATTAATTATTATTATTATTATTATCATCCAACTTTAAGGTCACGACCAAGCCAGACACCAAATTGGTGTATGAGACCCCCTTGTTTGTGGGACAAGGGACCCAAATCCGGGCAACACAAATTGACTGCTAAGCCTATGAAGGCATACTTACTCTACCCCCCTCTGGTTTTGAACCTATGACCTCTTAGGAAGAAACACATGCTCTTAACCATTAAGCCCACTCAAGATATGTAGTTCAAACATCGACATTCCCAATACTCTTCATGCATTATTATGATTCACAATGGTAATATGCATAATATTGCTCCTATGCCTTATAGGGTTGTTTTGGAGATATTTTCATAGTGGATTTTAATTATTGCATAGAAAATAAAAATGGTGATTGGGGATACAAGAACATGGATTAAAAAAAGGTAATTTTTTTTTTTTTTTTTTTTTTTAATATGTGAATTTGTCTTCTTCCTTGGTTTTCAAAAGTGGTTGATTTGTTTCTTGAGTTATTGACATAGATATATAAGTAGTTTGTTTGTTTGTTTTTTTTTTTTTTTTATGTTTTTGTTTTGTTTTTTTTGTTTTTGTTTTTTATCATCTTACACCACTTTTTTGGTTTATTTGGTACAAATAATTAATTTTGGTTTATTAACATGGGAATAAGATAATGTTTAGAAGTTACATGGGATATTGTGTTCATTTTTTTTTTTTAAATCCTCACTTGAGCAACCTATGAGACCATGATTCAAGATTGTATTTACTCTTTGCAAACAAGAAGGATGATGCACCATTATTATTTCTCATTATAAAATATTTGTATGAAAACATTCTTCCAAAAATGCCATAGCAACCATGTGCAAAGAAACTTGGAATTCTCTTGAGATGGCATATATTATTGTGAAATGGAGATCAACATTGAAGCATTGTAGTTGTCGATGAAGTGAATGTATCAATAAAATAAATAGAATATTTTGGTATTATAAAAATAAATAGAGTCTTTCAATGAAAAAGAATAGATACAAGACATGAAGAGTGCAATTATCCTAAAAACCATATAGAGGTTTGTTGAAAAAAATTGAAGACGAAAAAGGTAATTTTGTATAGGAAGTAGAATATGAACATGGTAAATGAAGTGAATCCCGCTAAGTAGATACACATGCATATGAAACTCCCTTTGCAAAAATGGAAAAATGTGAGGAGAACCTAGAGATGAAAGTTGAAATTGATTATGATCAGGACTTAGGTTTTCTTAAGGAGTGGCCTGCCATAATAATAGTAGAAATTTGGTATAGAAAATATGACATAATTTTAGTAGAAGAAATAATAAAAAAAATGAAGGAGACCATCAAATTTCTTGAATATTTTGTGATAATGTATAAGGATATGAAAGAAAATGAAGATATTGTCTTTGATATTATAGTTTCAATCAATAATATTTGTGTTATGAAACCAGCTCAAGAAAAGATAGAAAAGATAGATCAACGCCTTAGAATTCAGCCTCTTCGAGGGGGCAACCTCCTTTACATTACATAAATGAACAATTCTTGGATGATTCAAATGACAAAACCTCCTTTCTATATATAGGAGTCTAAGGAGTCACAATATAATCCAGCCGACCTAACAATAATAATATAAAGCCACAAAAATAACAATAGAGGGATTCTATGGGGCACAGTAATAACAATATGGGGGCAATAGGGGCACAACAATATTAATAAGGGGTATAACTACAATAGTAATGGGGTAATCACTAGTATTATAGGGACCCAACATGCCCCTCTCCTTCAAAAAAGTGTTGTCCTCAACGCTTGAGTAGTTCTGGATACTTCTGCATAAAATTCTCATCCTCCCATGTGGAATCTTCAGCGGATAAGTTCTTCCACTTGATAAGATACTCTGAAATTGATCGATTTCGTAGCTGTCGAGTTCTTGTTTCTGTGACTGCTTCCGGTTCCAATATAATTTTTCCTTCCTCGTCAAGTTCTGGCAATATTGTTTGAACTGGGAGCTTGTCGCCTATAACCTTCTTTAAACATGAAACATGGAAAACTGGGTGCAATCGAGAAGCTGCAGGAAGCTCCAATTTGTATGCCATAGTACCAATCTTTTGCAACACCTTGTACGGACCATAATACTTTGGTGATAATTTATTATCCTTCTTAGCTTGCTTGAGGGACATTTGCTTATATGGTTGTAGCCGTAGGAATACCCAATCACCTACATCAAAACTTCTTTCACTGCGATGTTGATCTGCCTGTTGTTTCATTCTATTTTGTGCCAACACGAGGTTATCCTTTAAGAGTTGGAGGACTTGTTGTTGATGTTCGATGTGATGTTCCACTGCTTGAACCTTAGAATTTTCTCTTAAATATGATGTGATGGATGGTGGTTGATACCCATAAAGTGCCATAAATGGGGTCATTTTTGTTGCTGTATGGAAGGAAGTGTTATACCACCATTCAGCCAGAGGCAACCATTTGACCCATTGTGTCTGTTTATCAGATACAAAGCAACGAAGATATCCTTCCAAACATTTGTTTACTATCTCAGTTTTCCCATCAGATTGAGGATGATAAGATGAGCTATGAGCTAACTGAGTACCAAGACAAGAAAATAATTCTGTCCAAAAATTTCCAGTGAAAATGGGATCTCTGTCACTTACAATAATCTTTGGGTTTCCATGTAGCTTTTGAATTGTTTCCATAAATGCAGTAGAAACTGTACTGGCTTTAAATGGATGTGATAATGCACAAAAGTGTGCATACTTGGTAAGTCTGTCAACTACCACCATGATGACACTCTTTCCCTCAGACTTGGGTAAACCTGTGATAAAATCCATTGAAACCTCCTCCCAACGTTGGCTTGGAATGGATAAAGGTTGTAATAGACCCGGTGTCTTAATTGTTTCAACTTTATTTTGTTGGCAAACCAAACATTCCGCCACAAACTTTTGAATATCTGATTTAAGGCCATCCCAAAAAAATTCCTTCTTAACCCTGTGGTAAGTTTTTAAAAATCCTGAGTGCCCTCCTAAGGGAGAAGTGTGCAATTCCATAAGAATCTTTTGTTTTAGCTGGGAATTCTTACAGAGGTATAAGCGATCTTTGTACCATAACGAATCATTTTGCCAGCTAAATGTATCAGACGTACTGGAATCTTGTTGTAACTTTCGAATAAGTGCCCACACTTCTTCGTCATTCTTCCATTCCTCCCTTGCTTCGTTTATCCAATCTGGTTGGATAATAGAAATGGCGCACAAAATGCTTCCACATCCTCATCCTTTCTTGAGAGTGCATCTGCCACCACATTTTGCTTCCCTTTTTTGTAGATGATTTCAAAGTCATAACCCAACATCTTTGTGACCCACTTTTGTTGCTCTTCAGAGGATAATCTTTGTTCTAAAAAGTATTTAAGGCTATCATGATCCGTTTTTACCTTGAAGTGTCTTCCCATTAGGTAGGGTCGCCATTTCTTAAGTGCATGGAGTATTGCCAACATTTCCTTCTCATAAATAGCTTTGCTTAAAAACTTTCCCTTGATTGGACGACTTTCAAAAGCAATGGGTCTTTCATCTTGCATTAGAACAGCACCAATTCCATTTCCTGAAGCATCACATTCCACAATAAAGGTTTTTGTGAAGTCCGGTGTAGCTAAGACCGGTGCTTGGCACATTGCCTCTTTAAGATGTTCAAAGGCCTTTGTTGCTTCCGGAGTCCATGAAAATGCATCTTTCTTCAATAATGTTGTTAGAGGTGCTGCTATTCTCCCATAATTCTTAACAAACTTGCGATAATACCCTGTCAACCCGAGAAATCCTCGCAGATGCTTTATGGATGTGGGGATTTTCCATTCCTTAATGGCTTTAATTTTGCTAGGGTCTACCTTAACTCCTTCATGAGATACAATATGACCCAAATATTCCACCTCCTGGACTCCAAAGAAACATTTGGATCTTTTTGCATATAATTGTTTCTCCTCCAATAGTTGTAGCACCTTGTCAACATGTTCAACATGATCCTTCCAAGACTTGCTGTAGATTAGTATATCATCAAAAAATACTAACACAAATTTTCTAAGGAATGGTTTGAAAATTGAATTCATCAAACCTTGAAATGTTGAAGGTGCATTGGTAAGGCCAAAAGGCATGACCAAAAATTCATAATGACCCTCATGAGTTCTAAATGCTGTTTTCGGAATGTCTTCAATCTTCATTCTGATTTGATGATATCCTGAACGAAGATCCAACTTGGTGAAGTAAATTGATCCATGCAATTCATCCAGTAATTCATCAATGACAGGAATGGGGAACTTATCTTTAATAGTGAGCTTGTTGAGCTCCCTATAATCCGGACACATGCGCCATGATCCATCCTTCTTGTGCACCAATACTACTGGAGCAGAGAAAGAACTTTGACTCGGTTGAATTATACCAGCCTCTAGCATTTCTGCAACCATACGTTCAATTTCACTCTTTTGGACATAGGGATATCTGTACGGCCTGATGTTTGGAGGAACACTTCCTGGAATCAGATGAATAGCATGATCATGATCACGCATAGGTGGGAGACCTTTGGGAGTCTCAAATACCTTGGAATGATTGTCCAGGACTTTTTGGAGATCTGGAGAAATAGATGATTCCGATGTGGAAACATCTAGCGAACATAATTGTGCAATTACACCTCTTTGCTCCTTTTTTAGAAGCTTTGTCATACCATTAGAGCTGATTATCTTTCCTGGTTTCCCTGCAATACCCCTTAATTCAACTTCCTTTCCTTCCATAGAAAATTTGATGAAAAGTTCTTGAAAATTAAAAGCTATTGTACCCAAGGATTGTAGCCATTGGACTCCTAGTACAACATCAGCACCTCCCATTGGAATGGAAAGCATTGGGCTAGTCAATACATATTCTCCCATGGATAGCTTGATATGGCACTTTCCAGAGCAATTTATTGTTCCTCCATTTGCAATCATCACTTGACACTCTGGTGCTGGATATAGGAAGCAATTCAATTCTTTTGCTACCTTACAATGAATAAAATTGTGGGTGCTTCCTGAATCAATCAACACTATTACCTTTTTCTTCTTGATTTGTCCTTCTATCTTGATGGTTTGAGGAGTGGTAATTCCCGCCAATGCATTACAAGATATGGTCGGATTTATTTGTTCTTCATCTAGGCTTTGTTCCTGGAGTATATCCTCTTCTTTTGACCTTTCTTGCTCCTTTTCTTCTTCCTCTTCACAATCTATGTAGAATAATTTCTTCTCAGCACACTTATGACCTTTAGTGTATTTGCTATCACAACTGTAACAAAGCCCTTTTGCTCTTTTTTCTTCCAATTTTTGTGGTGTCAACCTTATAGGTTGTGGAAGACTAGGGGCAACAACACTTCCGTCTTTATAGTTGTGAGTGGTATGCTTCCTGGTTGCCATAATTTTGCTTTCCATTTTTCTTGCTAACCTGAATGCCTTCTCTAATGAATCAGGTTCCCAAAGGCGAACATCATGTTGGATATTATCCTTTAAAGACCCTATGAACACATCAATCCTATGCTCCTCTGGAATATCTTTTACCCTTATGTTCAATTTTTGGAACTCCTCAATGTGCTCCATTATTGAACCCTTTTGTTTGAGACTTATCAATTGGCTAAAAAAAGTGTTGCTTTTTGTATCCTCATAATGTGCTATCAATTCTTCCGTAAAAATTGCCCAAGTGATAAATTGTTTACGAGAGCAAAGCCATTGATACCATACAAACTGATTTGGTTCCAAATATAAAGTTGCCATACGTACCTTTTGTGTGTTTTGCACATTATTGAGATCGAAGAATTGCTCCATCTGTAATATCCATGTGGCGGGATCCTTGCCATCAAACTTCCTCATATCGATTTTTGGAATATGGTGAGTCTTCGATCCAACATTAGCATCTATGGAATCATGATTAACATTTCTTTTGTTCTCATCATGAGTTTCCTTTAGTACCATTTCACCCTTAGGGACCATTTCTTGTAGCAACTTATTCATATTTATCTTCAATTCGTCCATGTCTGTCTTCAAATCTATCTTCAAATCATCCATCTTAGCTTCCACGTCAATCATCTTAGCTTCTACGCCTTTCTTTAAACAGTCCATCTTAGATTCTACACCTTTCTTTAAACCATCCATCTTAGCTTCTACATCTTTCTTTAAACCATCCATCTTAGATTCTGTTCCTTTTTGTGCAAGGGACAGTTGTTGCACTTGGTCTTGTAATTTTGATATATCATGTTGCATTTCTTCCTCTTCTTCATGAGTCATGCTAGAGCTTTCAGGTTCCTTACTAGGTGTTTGCATTTTCTTTCCTCGGGGCATCAGTTACCGATAATAATGCTCTACTATGCCCTTTGAATTCCTTCAAAATAAATTTTCAAACCAAGCTTAAGCAAAAATTTAAGAAAATCTACACACCTTTTTTCACTTTGTAGGAGCTCGATATTGCCTCTGATGTATCTCTGTACTTTCCAATCATCTAGTTCTGGATTTGTGAGCTGTAGTAGCCCTCTGTGTCCTCTTTCCAATGCCACAAGTCTGACCCAAATTGGATTCTCCAAGGAAGAGTTATGTGAAATCTCCCACAGTGACTTGCTTATAGACTAGTTCAGTAGAGCGAACTTGTACGACGTGCCACGAGTCACTGTTTCGACCTTTGGATCTAAAACATGCATACAAGAAACTACAGTTCGTCCTCTTTCTGTACCTTCTTACTAAATTTCAATCCGATCCCCAGAGAGAAAGTTATGACGATTTTCCCCAGGTCACCTGTTTTGAATGTAATTCAGGAGTCTGCAAAAAGACCAACTTCCTCAGATCATATCTCTGCAAATATCACGCGAAAAGCTCTGAAATTCGGTTCCAAGGTTCAGCACGATTTCTTCTCAAATGGGTTTTTTTTGCGACTTCTAAAACGTCACAGAAAAAATGTTATAGCGAAAATTCCACGATGACCTGTTTGGAGCAGCGAAACCCTAGAATCCAAAGCTCTGATACCAAATGTTATGAAACCAACTCAAGAAAAGATAGAAAAGATAGATCAACGCCTTAGAATTCAGCCTCTTCGAGGAGGCAACCTCCTTTACATTACATAAATGAACAATTCTTGGATGATTCAAATGACAAAACCTCCTTTCTATATATAGGAGTCTAAGGAGTCACAATATAATCCAGCCGACCTAACAATAATAATATAAAGCCACAAAAATAACAATAGAGGGATTCTATGGGGCACAGTAATAACAATATGGGGGCAATAGGGGCACAACAATATTAATAAGGGGTATAACTACAATAGTAATGGGGTAATCACTAGTATTATAGGGACCCAACAATTTGAAGTAGACATAGATGTAGAAGAGGATCTAAATGAAGACAACAATGAATATGGGAAATATTTAACAAAAATACAAGTGTAAAGTTGTAAAACAAAGGAAGGAAAAAAATGTTATAGCCTAGGGTTGAGGATAAGCTACACTAAACATGTAGAAGTAAAACAAGATTTTGGATTGATCTCAAGTATTAAAATATAAAACCAGTTTTTGTATTGCTCTCAAGTATTTTAAGCCTAGATATAGATCAACAAGCAATAATAGTTGCAATTATTAGGAAGTATACTCCAATCTTATTATAGTGGCATGTAAGAGCCAAAATTATATAGGGTAGCCATTATTAATATACAAATATAATTTTATAATATTTTTCCATAAATTATTTTTGTCTATTCTTAAACAATTGAAACAATAAAAAAAGAAATTACAACTCTATTATGTTAATTATTTTTGTGACTCTTCATTTTTACGATTTTAACTATTATAATTTACTCCATCCACCATCATCCTAACCTATATGGTTAAAAATAATTTTGTTTATTTACTTTGAGCCTTAGAAACAGATTCCATAATGTTCTCTAGGATTGTTTAAGCCAAAAATGATAATTTGGTACCACAACCAGATGTTAGGTATATCCCTACATAATTAATTAGTTTCTAGTCTCATATCAAAAGGAAACGAACACGATTGTGATATGAATTCTAGGAAGCACTTATGAAAAAAAATAGAGGATATTTTTAACCACTATATACAATTCTAGTTATATATGGAAATTTTACTTGTATGTTATGGAGTGTTGGGCTTGGTGATACTAGTAAAACTATCATATCTTTTCATGTGTAAATAGAGAGCTTGTGTCCTAAAATACAAATAGGAATATAACATCTCTTATTTTCGGTGATGAGTAGAAATTAATAAGGTATGCATATTTAAATTTCAAGCATTATCTTAGTCTATTATTGACATTGAAACAAACTTCCATCTTGAAGATAGGTTGCATCTTGTGGTAGAATCATAATGGAGAAATCTAGAAGATTCTCTTAATAATAGTGTTTGTTTTGTATTGTTAGAGATTTATTTGGACTGATTAATTAAATAAATCCTTGATTTGTTGTTAAGTCCTATATTATAGGAATAAGTTCAACTAGATTACAATATTATATATATAACTGATTGTGTCTTGGAGAATTCATGTGTGTGTTGTGTAGTGTAGTCTCTTGTGTGAGTGGTTGTCTCACCAATGAGATGTAACACTTCCTCATTTCTTTATTTTTTCCCATTTTTTGAATTGGTATCAGAGTCAAGGGTGTGAAATTTGAAGGTGTGTGAGGTTGGATTTGCTCAAATTTGAAGGAGAGTGAAGCCTCTTATGTTGGTGAGTTTGACGTGATTGAAACTGGTGTGAAGAACCTACCCTGTGTTGCTATTAGATCACATTGAGCCACTAGGG
This sequence comes from Pinus tabuliformis, assembly GCA_031772625.1. Taxonomy (NCBI): domain Eukaryota; kingdom Viridiplantae; phylum Streptophyta; class Pinopsida; order Pinales; family Pinaceae; genus Pinus; species Pinus tabuliformis. The sequence continues at coordinate 910,895,698 of CM062814.1, read as the reverse complement.
TGTGGTCAACTTGTGAGAAGGTGGAGTTATGTGGCATGTTATCGCTCCTGCATCAACAATGATTATAAATTTCTGTGTTGATGGTTGTGGAGTATGCCAAAATCCAGGGCACCTGAAACCAATGTGAAACTAGTGTGGGAGAGCAATGATCTAGCATTTGAGGAGGTTAAGCCATAAGAGGAATTTGATTTCTTATCTTGTTCCAAATCAGAAGAGAGTCGGGCTTGTGATACTATTGGCAGTCCAACCCACTTACAGGGTTATCAAATGGGACAATCAAAAGACCAATGACATAAGTGGTCTTAATTTTTAGTTGCAGAGGAAGAGATATAAAACTATAGAGGATTTAGCTATAATGTAGAGAAGAGAAGTCATTCAACATTGAAAAGTAAAATCCATGGGTAATCCAAACTGACATCATATAGTAGTCAAGTCAGCACATAAATTCAATGAAAAATATGGATTTTAGGAGTCAGGGGAAAAGAGAAGGGGTGGCAACACTGGTTTTTTTTTACGCTATGTATCTTTATAAGTTGGAGTAGCTTAAAGCATTGGCATACAACATGGAAAAATTGTTCGTAGAGGTCTGTGAGGTGCAGACCTACATGAAAACATGTAGTGTGTATATAAAAAATCAATGAAGCATGGACATGTAACAACCAATGTATAGAATGATTTGCAACATATAGTGTGTACTCACGATGAACGCATTTTTTTTTGAGCTTGTATATGTGTGGTGTAACTTGCGAGTTGATAAAAAAGCATGGTGACCATTGCAGGGCGAAATTGTGTGGTGATCTTCTTGTGGAATTATGCTTGATGATGGTTTAAAATTTGACTTTGGACATGGGCATACCCATTGATATATATATATATATATATATATATATATATATATATATATATAGATATATATATATATATATATATATATGAATGAATGATTAAAAAAGGAAGAGTTATATATAAGGTTGCAAATTTGGCAATATAATTTTGCAGGCCATGTGTAATGTGGAGTTATCATGCTGGACAAATCAAAATGTGTGACAATGTTGGAGTAAGAAAAGAGCTACTATGGAATCAACCACTATGGATCCGTGTAAATTTGGTTTGACATCACACTATACTTTTTTGTAAAGTAGCTTAATTTTTTTTGATTAATTTAAAAGTTGGAGAAACATTTTGTTTCAAGATGGATAATATTATAGAAGAATCATACCTAAATGAAGAAACTAAGTTAGATGGCACCAATTACGTGAATTAGAAATTTAAAATCCATATTGATGGAATGATACAATGTTTGGTTGATGGCAAGTGGTGGTGAAGTGAAGCTAGATGTAGTTGGAGGAACTATAGATGCATCAATTCAAAATTTGGAGAAGTGAAAGACTAAGGTGAAAGTGTTGCTGGAGATGTTTGTAAAAGAAAAAATTATACCACATATTAAAGACTGTAAGACATCAAACAATGTCTAGACAACACTAAAGGATTTGTATGAGTCTACGAATGCAAATTCACTATTTTCCTTAAAGAGCAAGCTACTTTATATTGAAATAGAAGACAATGAAAGAATTTGTAATTTATTTCAATAATTAAGGACATTAAATGTAAACTTGGAGATATATGTGACTTAGTATGTGGCACTAACCTAGTCACTATAAGCTTAAATGGAATTTTAGATGAGTATGAGATATTCATCACAAGTCTTGCAGCAAGGGATAAGGCTCCCACTTTTGATGAGTTGGCATGTATATTTCTGAAAGAGGAAGAAATATGAAAGAACCTTAAACCTCAAAGTTCTGATTTGGAATTTATGGAAAAAGGGGAACCTCCTTTCAAGAGGAAGCTTTGGGAAGGTAATACAAAAGGAAAGCCGTCACATGGAAAGCCATGATTTGGTAAGCCACCATTTGCAAAACCACAACTAGGTATGACATTTCCAAAGTTTGATATTAAATGTCATTACTATGGCAAGTTTGGACATTACTCTAGAGATTGCATGAAAAGGAAATACCATGAGTCCAAACATATAAATAAGAGATACACTGATAAATTTTTTGATAGAGGAGAAAAAATGAATGATGGCACAAAAATTTGTAGACTATTTGTTACAAATGTTGCACTATTTATTGAAATATATCATCCAAATTATTGGTTTCTTGATTCTGAAGCATACATCCATATGTTATGTACTAGGAACTAGTTTGAGAACATTCATGAAACTAATAATGGTGTGAATATATATCTTAAGGATGATCGTTCACATGAAATTAAAGGGTATGGTGATGTATCAATGACATTACCTAATGGTTGTGATAAACAAATTCACAATGTGATGTATTTTCCTGGTATTAGGAAGAATCTAATCTCAATTTATACTATAATAAATCGATATTTGAAAGTAGAATTTGTAAATTCACTTTGTGTGGTGAAATATATGCATGATCAATTCAAGATCATTACAACATGAGTTAGAATTAGATGGTCATATAATATCAATGTGACAATCAAAATGTATTAAGCATTGGCATTGCTCCGAATGGAAAATGACATCAACCCATGGTATTCATGCACCCATGGAATTTACCCATGGTATTGTAAGTGGCATCCACCCATGGTATTGTAGGTGACATCCACCCATGGTATTCATTCACCCATGGTATTTTCCCATGGTATTCCTTCACCCATGGAATTGACCCGCGATATTGTGCATCCACCCATGGTATTCATTCACCTGTGGAGTTGACCCGTGGTACTGTGACATCCACCCATGGTATTCATTCACCCATGGAATTGACCCGTGGTATTGTAACTGAAAAGTACTATAAGTAACAAGTCGCATTTTGTAAAAGGAAAAAACAATTTTTTTCCTTTTACAAAATGCGACTTGTTACTTATAGTACTTTTCAGTTACAATACCACGGGTCAATTCCATGGGTGAATGAATACCATGGGTGGATGTCACAGTACCATGGGTCAACTCCACAGGTGAATGAATACCATGGGTGGATGCACAATATCGCGGGTCAATTCCATGGGTGAAGGAATACCATGGGAAAATACCATGGGTGGATGTCACCTACAATACCATGGGTGGATGCCACTTACAATACCATGGGTAAATTCCATGGGTGGATGACTACCATGGGTTGATGCCATTTTCCATTCGGATCAGGCATCCACGACGACCATGACAACAAAAACTGTTTGACATTAAAGGTATGGCCACATTAATTATCATGATCTATTACTAATTCAAAATCAGGAATGGTAGAAGGGATTCCAATACTTAAGAATGAATATTCACAATGTGAAGCATGTGAATTAGGGAAGATGCACAGGGAAGAGTTCCATACACATATAGATAAAAGGAAAATGTTTCTTCTAGAACTTGTGCATACATAAGTATATGGTTCTATACTGACTAGATCATTAGGTGGTGCTTATTATTTCTTGATGTTGATTGATGGTTGTATAAAATATAAATGGGTAAAATTCATGATAAAGAATAATGATGTATTCAAATATTTTAAGGAATTCAAAAATATGGTTGAAAATAAAATAGGAAAATACATCAATAACCCCCGATTAGATTAAGGGGAGAATATATTTCAAATAAATTTATCAAGTACTGCAAATCCCTTGGAATTGTATAACAATACATAGTACCATATACTCCACAATAAAACGGAGTATCTAAAAGGAGCAACATAACCTTGGTAGAATGTGCACGAAGCATTTTAAAAGGTAAAAATATTACAAATATTTGTTTTGGCTAAAGCTATTAACACTATTGTTTACTTAAAAAATAAAAGTATAACTAAAATTTTAGATCATAATACTCATTTTGAAGCAATTTATGGTTATAAACCAGTAGTAAGCTATCTCAGAATATTCAAAAGCAAATCATTCTTTTATTTTTCAAAAGAAGATAGGAGGAAACTTGATGCAAAAGTTATCAACTGTATTTTCATAGGTTACTATTTTGGTCATAAATCTTATAAGGTTTTTTATCCCTAGATACATAAAATCTTTTCAAGCATATATGTAATATTTCACGAGCTTGTAGATGAATGCCATAAGGAGGATAGGTATTATGCATGGCATATTCCTTATGTGTATGATGATGTCAAAGAGGGAGGAAATAATAACCAGAAACCAAAAGAGGAGGAAGAATGCAACGACATAGAAACCTCTAACATCAATAGCACACGAAGAGGAAGATATGATTCACCACAAAGTGAGATAAGAGGAATTAATGGAATTTCCTTAAAATAAAGTACCTATAGGATCCAAATGGTTATTCAAACCTGAATATAAAGATTATGGAAGTATAGATAAATATAAGGCCAGGTTGGTTGGAAAAGGTTACTCAAAAAGAGAGGGAATTGATTATGAAGAACCTTTTGCACTTGTAGCTAAGTTAAATATAATTAGATTAATGATTGCTTTAGCTACAAAACATAAATGGAAACTACATCAGCTAGATGTTAAGTCTGCATTTTTGAATAGGGAACTAAAAGAAGAAGTACATCTTATTCAATTAGAAGGGTTTGTTAAAAAGGGTCAAGGGCACCTTGTTTGCAAATTAAAGAAAAATTTATATGGATCAAAATAGGAACTGAGGTTTTGGTATGTAAAGACTAATTCTTTCTTTCTTTAGAAAGGTTTTATAAAAAGGAAAAGTGACCCTAATATTTATATTATGTTAGATCAAAATAAACATGTTCTTATGATTTCATTGTATGTTGATGATCTTATTATAATAGGAAATGCTTCCAAGTTAATTGATTAAGTTAAAGGATGACTATCACAGGTGTTTGGGGTTGTGCGTGCCGCGTCCGCGTAGGTCAAGGCTAGCCTAGCCGCAGGAACCGCAGGATCATAGACTGCCTCACCTGATCGGCCAACACAGTAGCAGTCTACGGTAATAGGTTTGGTTCAGGCTCCCGGAACGGTTATCGGCGGTTTGACCGGGATGGAGGACACCGGGTTCACGAACCTCGTGGACTACTCCGAGGATCCATTAGAAGGGCATAATATATTCGGAAACCCTAAGTTCCCGAGTTTCGATACAACAGCTGTTGAAGGGGAAACCTCACAGAACATCATTCCTGAGGTCTCCCTGCCGGATCCACTCCCCTCAGCGCATGATCTGGATGCTCCACCGCTCTCGCCTGGAACTGCTGCTCTTCTACTCTCCTCGCTTTCACCAGACTCCTTGGCACTCGACCCGCTACCATCTCCGCAAATCGATCCACCACAAGCACCAACAGAGAATCGGGGGAACGCAGAAATACCCCAACAAGAAGCAGGAATTCGGCCATCGGGCAGCTTCAGCACGCCGGCACTCAATGTTCAGCCTCCAAAACCTTCCCCCCCGGTTAGGGTTTCAAATCCCCTCATAGATCATCCGAAGGCACCTCGCACGAAGAAGCAGAAGACGAAGTGAATCAAAGCGACGGCAAAGGACATCACAGTAGCCTTCGGAGACCCCACCGACTTCGAAGATTCTATGGAACTGGCTCGAACGGTCCTGGTTGGACATGTGCGGGGTCGTACCTTTACGGCGGAAAGATTGACGCTATGGGTCAAAGAAATCTGGGGTGCTCTTCTCACAGAACTGCCAGAGGTTCAAGAGCTTCCGAGGGGATGGTTCTCACTCCATTTTTCATCCGAGGCTTGCACGGACACAGTACTAGCTCAGTATTGGCACATTGAAATGGCACCTGTGCTATTCAAACAATGGAGTCCCCTATTCGATCCTGAGCGCGAACAGATTGGAGCAGGCCCACTGTGGGTGCAACTGCCAGGGCTTCCATTACAATATTGGACGGAGGAGGCTTTTATCAAAATTGGGAATGCGCTGGGCACATACTTAGACCATGATCGATCGTATAAGGATACAAAGAAAAGAACACTTGCAAGAATTCTGGTGCACCTGGATACATGGGAGGGATTGGAAGAAAAAATCACTCTAAAATGGGGGAGATTTAGCAGACTGCAGATCCTGGACTATGAAGGCGTACCTTTCCGCTGCAACCGGTGCCACCAAGTGGGTCATCTATTCAAGGATTGTCCATTGAATAAAAGTCAGGAAGGATCTCCAATCATCACGCCCGCGGCATCCAGAGGTGTCTCCCCGACCTTTCCCCATCCTCCACAGAGCAGTGCGGTACCTCAAGGCGCTCCAGAGAAAGCAGAAGTGCTCAAGACAGCCCCGCCCTCGCCTCCACTGACTAGGGCTAGGGTAGCAGCAGCGGTAGCACAAGCTCCAGGTACATCACTTATTCCTCCCTCTTACTCTCTCGATCTCTCATCTGTATATGTGAATTCAATTGCTTGCACCATGGCACAGTGCACTATCCCCCCGCCCCCTCTGATCCCATCCACTGCTCCGCCCTCATTGCCTCCCACATCTTCACCTTCCTCAATTTCATCCTCCAGATCGGCTCCATCCCATCCATACTCCCTGTGCCCTAGATCCTCCCAATTGGAGGCCTCTGAACCGCAATTCGGGTTGGGCTTGGTTCCACTCGGCCCTGGTTTCCTAACTACCCGGGGTCGCAAATCAAATCTCAACAAAGCCATCAGGCATGCTGGCGTGGAAGTGGCTGCTGGGTGCCAAGCCACCATCGATGGGGTCCTTAGAGCATCAAAACCCCCTAAGATCGGCCCCCCATGAAGTGCCTCTCATTAAATTGCAGGGGCTTGGCTAGCACCCCTAAAAAACTAGCCCTAAAACGACTTTTTGAGGTCGAATCTCCTGATATCATCCTCCTACAAGAAACCCTCGGCCCTGCAGAGTCCATCACTCGTGCCCTCTCCTCCCTATCGGCAAGATGGAATTTCCTTGCAACTGATGCATTTGGAAGATCGAGAGGGTTGGCGATAGGGTATAACCCCAAATCAATCAGATTGGATTCCTCTTGGGGAGGACAAGGCTTTATGGGTGCTGATATATTCTCCATAGACCTCGGTCTCACCCTTCGTATCATCAATATATATGGACCCTACCATCAGCGGGAAAATTTCTAGAGTCATCTACTCGGCTGCAACCTAATGACTCTTGACCGTATCATCCTGGGTGGAGACATGAACTTTTCTCTGGGGTTCAGGGAGTCATGGGGTTCAATGGCCCAAGTGGATCCTATCACAAACTTCATTAAGAGTTTATTGGAGCAGCATGACTTCATCGACATCCCTATGCAGAAGCTTCTTCCCACATGGAGGAATAGAAGGGTAGGGACCGCCGCTCTGGCCCGTAGACTGGATCGTTTCCTGATGAGAGGCCCGCTGATTCAACAACTTCACTACTATAAACAGCGGGTGGGTAATGGGGGCATATCCGACCACTCCCCAATTATATTGGAAATCCTGGGCACTCATCATAAGCCAAAAGCGCCATTCAAGTTTAATCATACGTGGCTTCAGGACCAAAGCTTCACAAAATTGGTCTCGGACTACTGGAGAACACATCCCATTGACAGAGAACCATCGATGGCTAGAGGTTTTGTTAAAAACCTTACGGAACTTAAACACATTGTGATTAACTGGGCCAAAGATAAGAAGATAAGGGAAGATGTGCAGCTCTCGACAGTGGAAGAAGAACTGCAAGCTCTACTGGACGAGAGAAATCTGGGATTCATAGCACAAGAAGATAAGGCTCGGCTGGTGGAACTAGAAAATCAGAAGAATAACATACTTAAAAGTAGGGAGGAGTCGCTCAGAATGCGCAGTAGAGCTACTTGGCTTAAAGCCGGAGATGAAAATACAAGATTTTTGCACAATTTCGCCAAAGGAAGGAAAGTGTCGAACACCATTTGGAACCTCCCCCTACCTGAAGGTGGACTGGCGGATTCTTTTAACAAACTTTCTCAACTCGGGACTACACACTTCAGGGGATTATACAAAAGCCCTGCTGGCACAAATCTGGCCGAAATCATCAATGTGGCTTCTCACTTCCCCAGATTTGTAGAGGAAGAGGATTCTGATGGTCTAACAGCACCCGTCACTATGGAAGAACTGGAAAGTACCCTCAAATGGTTTCAGAAGGAGAAAAGCCCTGGGCCGGATGGCTGGACAATAGAGTTCTATACCACCTTCTTTGAACTTCTGGGAGGAGATATCCTTAAGGTGGTTGAGGAGAGCAGAACTTCGGGCAGTCTTTATAATGCCATCAACTCTACTTTCATCGCCCTCATCCCCAAATCTGATTCCCCTACCTCCTTTGATGATTTCCGTCCCATATCTCTGTGTAATGCGCTCTACAAGATTATTTCGAAGATCATAGCCAATAGGATCAAGCCTATCCTATCTCGACACATCGCCCCCCCAACAATTTTCCTTCTTGGAAGATAGACAGATCCATGAAGCTATTGGTTCTGCCCAAGAAGCGATTCACTCCATCTGGACCAAACACCTCAAGTGTATCCTACTGAAGATAGACCTCTCCAAGGCCTTTGACCGAGTCAGTTGGCTCTTCATCAAAATGATTCTTATCCATACCGGTTTCCCCCTCGCCCTCATTAATTGGATCATGGCCTGCATCACATCTCCCACCTTCAGTATCTTGATCAATGGATCTGCTTCACACTTCTTCCATTCCGAAAGAGGGCTGCGACAGGGCTGTCCTCTTTCTCCTCTCCTCTTCTTATTGGTCATGGAAGCTCTAAGCAGGCTAATCATAGCAGCTAAAAGGGATGGGTCAATCAGGGGCCTCAAAATCACTGATGAATGCTATCTCACTCACCTATTGTTTGTAGGTGATGTTCTAATCTTATTGGATGGCAGCATACAGGACACATCTACATTCATCCGCATTCTAGGTCTCTTCTCACAAGCAACAGGTATGGAAGTAAATCGGTTGAAATCCACTATCACCCTGGTGGGTACTTCAGCAAACGAATCCCATATGGCAAGGCAGGCATTTCCATACACTCCTCAGCCATTGGACAGGGGGCTAAAATACCTCGGATATTGGTTAAAGCAGACATGCCAAAAGATCGCAGACTGGGTTTGGCTGATAGCAAAAGTGGATAAAAGATTAACATGCTGGAGCCATAGATATCTATCCAGGGCTGGGAGATTAGCCCTGATCAAATCAGTTCTTGAAGCAACGCCGGTATTTTGGATGGCTCTGGCTTGGATACCTCGAAACATCCTGGAAAAACTACAACAATTATGCAACCGATACTTATGGGCAGGCAACCAGGATAAGCGTATATTTGCCTGGATAGGCTGGAATAAGATTGCTTTACCAAAGAAATGGGGAGGCTGGGAGTTAAAGGAGCTCCCTATATTTGCCAAAGTCCTGGCAGGGAAAATGGGCTGGGCCCTTCTGACGTCCCAAAGCTTATGGACCAGACTCACCTACCACAAGTATATCTGGCCACTTAGCATCATCGATTGGGCTAGACTCCCAGTATGGAACAAAACAGGCATATCATCTATATGGAAGGCCCTCTTACAATCACTGCCATTAATCAGAGATAACCTTGTATGGCGTATCAGAGATGGGAATAGGGCAAGGATTGGGCTCGATCCTTGGGCAGGCAGTGGTGGGAGACATATACTGCCCCGAGAGCTGGTGGAATATCTCACAGCTCAAGAAATCAATGTAATATCACAGATCGCGGATCGTGAACAAACTGATATATTCCACCAGGCATGGAAATCCGCACAGCAGTTAAACCTCCCCAGAAGATGGCACCCAGCTTGGAGAGCATACAGAGAGGCTCTGCAAGAATCTCACATTCGAATTACAGAGGGGCAGGACGAACTCATTTGGAACTTGGCCGAATCCGGCCTTTACACCCCCAAGGCAGGCTACCTTCAGCTGATCTCTCACAAAAAGCCCGACACCACTGCAAGCTGGTGGAAGAATATCTGGAAACTAGAGGCATCACCTCGATCGAAGCTCTTCACCTGGTGCATCCTACGGGATAAAATACCCACCGGAGAACATCTCATGAAAAGGGCACAGCATGGTCCTACCTGGTGCATACTTTGCAGAGAAGACTCTGAGTCTACAGAACACATTTTTTTGAGATGTCGGGCGACGATGAACCTATGGAAAAACCTCAAGAACTTCACGCAATACTCGGGTGAATGGAATGGAACAGACCTCATAAACACGTGGACTGAATGGGATAAGAGAAACAAAGGTTCAAAAAATATTAATCTTCCCATCATCGTTAACTGGTCTTTATGGAAATCCAGAAACCGGTTAATATTTGAAGATAAGCCGATACACTGGCCCTTGATGGAGGCTGGTATCATCAACGCCCTGAGTGAGCTACCAGACCCGCCCCCTCCAAAATCTCGACACCCCACCCCTCCTCCTCACATCGACCAAAGCATCCCTTGGGCTTTTTTCGACGGAGCTGCAAATGCGCAGAGCTGTGGGGGCGGCATAATTATCCATCTATCCGAGCATCACCATTATAAAATCAAGGCCGGACTGGGAGCCAGAACCAACAACTTCGCAGAACTCATCACACTGCGTCATTTACTCCATTTTGCTCTGAGCCACCATTGCAATAGTATCAACATTTTCGGTGATTCTCAGATCATCATTAATTGGATCAATGGCACATCCACATGTCACATACACACACTCAGTATTATATTGAATGAAGTTCTCGAACTCAAAGCAGCATTTAACAATATCACTGTTTCACACATCTACAGGGAACATAATAAAGACGCTGATAAATTATCCAAGGAGGCAGCGATGATGGATAGAGGAATGTGGGAGATCTCCGAGATCAAAGACCAGCAGGAGCAAAAATTTTACCATCGCCCTTACATAGACCCGGAATATCCAACTACGGGTCACCATACAGCATAAAAGGAACGTGCATGCACATGACAGCAGTATATATACAACCATTTTTTGTAATTTTGTGTTTATTTCCAGCTAGATAGATGTCGAAAAGGCACATTGTTAATAGCAACATACTGAATACCCTGCGAGGTAAATACTTACAGCAATCCAAAATTGATAAATTTTGGAAAAGAACAGATACAACAGATTGACTATGGCATATGCTACATCCAACTACATATGTAAATTTTTCATATTAATGAAATTTATGGATTTTTCCAGTGGAAAAAAAAGACTATCACAGGTGTTTGAAATAACATAGATTGATGAATTAAATTATTTCTTAGGTCTTGAGATATCGAGATAAGGTGGTCATACCTTAGTTACATAGAGTAAATATACTAGGGGACTACTCAAAAGATTCAACAAAGACCAATGTATGCCAATATAAATAACTTTAGAAGAGAATGCCAATCCCTATAGTGGCGATGGAGCATGAGAGGTGCATGGCACATTGTATCATCAATTAGTGGGAAGTATAAGCTATCTCACTACAACTAGGTGAGACATGACATAGTTAGCATCATAAGTCAGTTCATAGCCAAAACTCTTGAAACCCATCGGAAAGCAGTGAAACAATTTATTTGGTATTTGAATGGAACTGTTAACTTTGGTATTAAATATAATGATAATTTGGATGTTGAGTTGGTAGGTTATTCTAATTCATATTGGGCTAGAAACCATGATGGAAGAAGATCAACTTCATTATATGTGTTTAGGCTTAGATATAGGATTATGGCATGGAGTGTTAAGATACAACTAACTATTATTTTTCATCGACTAATGTTGAATACAAATCTTTGTGCAGTTTTACATATGAAGCAAATTGGTAGAGGCAGATTCTTGAAGATGTGGGAGAAGAACAACAAATGAAAATGATTATTAAGTGTCATAATCAAAACACCTTCAAACTAGCCAACAATTATGTGTATCATGCAAGATCGAAACACATTGAGACACATTAACATTTTGTTAGGGAAAAGATGCATTCAAAATAAATTGATTTGATCTATTGTAACACTAATCAAAATGTGGTTGATATCTTTAAAAAGCCTCTTGGAAAGAAAAGAATTGAAGTATGTAGGAATTAAACACATTTCTCCATTAAGGGGGAGTGTTAGAATAATAATGAAGAAATCTAGAATATTTTCCCATAAATAGTGTTTGTTATGTATTGTTAGAGATCTTTTTAGACTAATTATTTAATTAATCCTTGATATGTTGTCAAACCCTATATTCTAGGAATCTATTCAACTAGATTACAATACTATATGTGTAAGTGATTGTAGCATAGTTAATGCAAGTGTGAGTTGTGCTCTCCAATGAGATGTAACCCTTTTTCATATTTTTTATTCTATTTTATGAGTTCTTGAAATAGGTAGAGATTGGGATTGGATTCAAATAAAGTAATTCAATAGTGTGTGTGTATATGTATATATATATATATATATATTATAATTGCAATACTTGATGGTTATTTTGGTTTCTTAATATGTATATTTCGTTATAGAAAATATTATTCTATATTAGTTCAAGAAACTAATCAAAGGCAACATATAAGTAGTTTTGATGCTAATATAGAAAATTACAAGGTAAAAGAAACAATTCATCACAACCTATAAGATTTATTATGCCCTTATTTTGATGGTTACTAAAAAATTAAGTATTCATTTATAAATAAATATTATTTAAAAAAACATATCAAAAATTTCTTTGTTTCTTTATTTCCTTGCAAACACCCCCATGGCGGTTGAACATGCACAACGACAAAAGGACAAATTAGGAAGGGTATGGAAAGTGCTACCCGATTCACTTCAAGATATCATGCGTACAAAAAATCTCATCCTTGACTCGAGTGTGCATTAATCTCCACAAAAAATATATACCTAGATCATTACTATGCCATCATGTGTTCTGACAAGGATGTAATGTGGAAATCTTGTGTGTTATAAATCATTTCACCTTTTGCACAGAACTTGTCAGTAGAATCATCTTTTGGAGTTGCAAGGAGTCTAGGTTTCTGTTTACTTTCCAGAGCTAATATAATGAAAGGGTGTCAATATGACTAGAGTAATTACAAGCTCATTTCATCCCTCTACTGGGCCAATGATAGGTATACTATGGTTATCTCCTTTTTGGGTTCTGGGGATTGCCTTTCACATGTCCTGGGTTGCTCTTCCCCTGCCAAAGTTTCTCTGGTTCATGTGGGGTTCATTTCGGTTAACTCGATTTTCCATGCAATTCTGCATCGCTTAGACCCTAAACTTCATAATAATGTGTGTCAAGTGTTCTAAATAGCTACGTAATTGACATAGCTTCTGGATTATAGAAGGATTCAAAGAACTTTGACTTGTTTACAAAATTAAAATGATTAAAGGTAGAAATCATACCTACCAGGTGTAATCTTCATGGTGGTGATGTAAACTCTTTGTTCCTGTGTGGCACAATGGAAGGGATTTTTCACTCAGTCTCAAAATCATCCGAACCTACCAGAGACACATGCCTTAGCTGCACAAAGAAGCCTTTGCATGACAAGTGGTGACTGGCATCATCATGGGTTATGGCATACAAGAAGAAGGTGGTCCCTGAGCTTATCTTGATTACTGATTCACTGAATATTTTCCAATCAAATGGACATGAGCACGGTCAAATAATCGACCACGCCCATGTCCATCTAATTGCTGAATATTCGACGAATCAACAATCGAGAAAAGGATGCCCGAAGGTGGTGTCTTGGGCATGGGTTGACTCTGGAACACTATGCCCACACGACATCGAAGAATTATAGACCCAATGGAGGCCTCCCTCTGCCAACATCATATGGAAATATTGTGCTAACATGACATAACAGGAGAATAGAATAGTGATTGGCCTTAATTCACCTTACAACAAAGTCAAATATGGAGGAGTTGCTAGTGACTGGCTACATGATGAAAGGAAGCATTGGGCAAACGTAACAAGCTCCATGTATTTACCAGAACCTTGCAGGACCATATGGCTTAGCAACATAAACTTTAATAATGGAAATTTGTTATAACTATCAGGGATGCAAAATGATTCTCTTGAATAAGTTAGGCATACCCAACATTTTCAATTCGAGTCTTGATAGAACAAGCATGCGTTCCTATTGTTTGGTCTACAATTTCTATAGTGCTTGTGTAATGTCTTAGGCTATGGTTAAACGTCACACAATATAATCTTAAGATTTTAAATTTGTAAATTTTGTCTTATTTATCTTTAGGAAGATCAGTAACATGATGCTACTCTCCATGTAATTCTTTTTTGAAGAAATGAAACAACTGAATCTCCATATAAAAACAAAAATATTTTCAAATATATTTAATTTTCATAATATATACTTTTATAATCTTTAAAACCATTATTAATTTCATAATATTAATAGTTTTATTATAGAATAAGAATAATACTATATATTAGTGCTATATCATAATTTATATTTCTTGTTATGTGAAATTTGAGCTAATAACATATTACAAAAAATATCTTAACAATACATCCATTCATTATCAATCCAAAACTCATACACATATTATATTATATAGATAATACCAATTCGTTAATTAACTATATAATATACAATAATTATTAATATACCCATATAATATTATATCATAACAATTATAATATATGTTTGTTATGTAATATATAGTAAACATATATTTTTATTAACTAAATTAATATATCATTACAAATAATATTATAATATGATTTTATATATGTTTTTTTAAATATCGTATTATCAATATATATATATATATTTGGACAATAATGAGTACATATTTATATTAATTTTGTGTCTTGTCACAACAAATACCGAGGATATTTGTTCCATTTTTTCATCTAGCTCCTTGTCCATTTGTGTGATTATTTATGTTATATTTGCATGCATGTGGGAGTACATCCTACAATAACTACCTAATAGAAAACACTATTTGCAACAAGCATACTTCAACGATATTTTAAAGTTCCTCTTCCTATGGTTGGTTGAGGTCAAGAAGCAATCCCCCTTCTTGCCTTCTTGCAACATTAGCCTCATTGAGGAAAAGGTTTAGAGCATATATTTGGTCTTTTAAAGCAACATTCTGTGTACGCAATGGCTCAGTTTCGTCCACCTATCTAACCAACCTTCCTTTTAGGTCTTAGACTTCCTCCATTAGGTTGATAATAATTTTCAGCTACTCCTCCTATTTCATGTTCATGACAAGCATATCTAACTGTATTGCATCTATTTTCTCGAGCATGTGTGTACCCATTTCCTTATACTTTTATTTGAAGCACTTCCCTGTGTTGGTATCGCCAAGTTCTCGGTCTTTGTCAGACCACATAATGATTCTCTTGGGAAAGAAAAGGCAAGCATGGGCCTCTATTTCTTTCTGAACCCTCTCTTTCCCTTGATACTTTAGCACCCAACTTGTGCCCTGATCCCACTTATTTGTTTGACTTGGCCACAATCTATGTGTTTATACCCAGAACAACCTATTTTTTCTTACTTATAGGTACCCTTGGGTGAGCCAAAAATCTTGTGTGCTTCCTAAATGTAATGGAAGGTTTTGGGTTATACCTTCCATGAACCTCACGAGAATGATCTACTTGAATCCAACCCTAATCATTTTCACGCAGGTCAAAAACCCTTCTTCTTACAAAATAACTGCAACAACCACCTCTCAAGAGCCATAATAGTTCACAAGGGATAGAAACACACTTTTTGGTTGCACAGTCATAGATTTCTTGACTCCCTCACATTGTCTATGAAGCACAATTACACACGAAAATATTAGACCAAAGAGAAAAACAAACGTATAATCATATTAATCCATTGAATAGAGTATGTTGATAACCTTAGGTGAATTCCCTCCATAAGACTTGCCAAATTCACTAGTAGAGTCCTTTTCTTTCTTGAACGAATCGGGATCCCAATTTGCAAAGGAATTTTAGGATGTGATGAAGATTCATCATTTTGAATTTCTTACTCTTGATCCCACATGCATTCCATTGGTGTGGATCATGACTCTTCATAAGATCCCTCACCATATATTTGATCATTAGCATGTTTGGGAGGATTGGAATTAGACTTCACCATCCTTCACCTTGTGTGGTTTCGATGAGGATGGTGTAAAGTTTCCATGCATCGAACTAACATGGGGTGCCACAATATCCATTAACCCACCACTTCCATTTTGACATTGAGCCCCTTGGCATCCCCTTATCAACGCATTAGATTTATCCTCGACCTTATAATAATTCATTTTTTCTATACCAACAGTGACCATGGTTTCGTTTGTTAGAAGTGGTTGAATCAATAGGGTTATCGAAGATTCCACCATCTTAATTCCTCATTCAACGTTAATTTCTTAGACTTCTTTTCAATATGTTCTTCAAATGCGTGTCCCTAAGAAAATTTCCTTTTCATAAGTGTTGGATAAGAAAATTTCCTTTGCAATAGTGTTGGATAATAATGAGCGAGTCCCCTAAGATTCTAATGTTTGTTTCCTATGAATTTTTGGCTAATATAACTCCCTGTATCAATCCATGCATTTCTTCTTGGCTATTCATCATTTCATACAATCTCCATGCATTCTTCTTAAGTAAGTTTCATTTAGGGTTGTATATACCTCTTCCCCCTTAATAAGTATACTTTTATTAAACCATGGAGCTTGACCTTGAGAGTGTTGACATAATTGAACTCGTGACCTCTCAATAACAAATGTGCTTTAACGACAGAGACTCAACCTATTGAGTTAATCCTTGAGACTCCCATAAGATACTATAATATGTATATAATACTAATGATAAAAAATGTTTTACTAATTATACTATATGTTTGACTAGTTACAAATTATTTAATGAATACTTATAAAATATGGTGATTTTTTATATTAAAGGATATATATGAATAGTTAATACAAAGTTTTTTTTTTGGTTTGATAAGTTGTGTGAGTCCTAAGATCATTACAGGCTTAACCTTTGGTTTGAGAAACCACAACCCAGGGGAATCTAAGCTATCAAAATAGCCCAGGCCACACCCACCCTTAATATGAATGGATTTTTCCCATGGAGTTTCGAACAGATGACCTTCACATCCTTAAGCATGGGCTAATAGTTAATACCAAGTTATTAAGATATCATGATTAATTTTAGATATATATTATCAAATAAATTTAAGTTAGATCTTATTATATTAAATGTAATTGTGATAAACCAAATGTCTTTTTTGTTTTTTTTGTTTTTTAATTTACAAAAGAGTTAATTAGTAAAAAAATCAACAAAATTTGAGCCCTTTTCAGCTTTAAAAAAATAGCTAGCTCATCTCTGAAAGTTAGGAAATTTAACAAAAGCTAGAAAAATAAGGGTCTTATTTTTGAGACAGGTTTTTAGCGATAATCACATCAAAATTCACTTGCCGATGCGTCTCGAACCAGCAAGTGTGGTTCATCTTCAGGACATGATGAAGAACCAAATCCATGCATAGCTTAAATAGAGAGAGATCATTCAAACGGTTAGAAAAAAACAACTATAATTGACCAAGAAACAACTAAATTTGACCAGAGGGACAGGGTAACAGCTATATTTGACTGGTCCAAGAGACAGTTAATTCATTAATTAATTTGTTAGATATAATTATTTTTAATTCATATGAACCTGAATAAATCTAATTTAAATCAAAATATTTATTATTTTTAATTCATATGAAAATATTTTGATTACCCTCGTTAAAATAACTCACAATATATTATATTATTTTTAATTGAAATATTTTTTAGTTTACCAAAAATAATCATTTTTAATTCATATGAACCTAAATAAATCTAATTTAAATCAAAATATTTATTATTTTTAATTCATATGAAAATATTTTGATTACCCTCATTAAAATAACTCACAATATATTATATTATGTTTAATCTAATTAGTTAATTAATTAATTAATTATATTACTAAACTTATTTTTAAATAACCAAATATGAATAATTTTTATTAAAAATAAATAAACTCATCCAACCTATGAGTTACTATGGTATTAACTAGATTTTTTTTCTTAGAATAAATATAATTTAAATCAAAATATTTATTAGTTTTCCAAAATTAATCATTTTTAATTCATAAAAACCTAAATATATCTAATTAAATTTTTTTTGATTACTCATATTATCTTTACTAATAAAACGAATTAAATAACTCATAATATATTATATTATGTTTATTTTTATTACTAATCTTATTTTTATATAACCAAATATGATAAGGAATACACCTAAATGATAATCAATTAATATATGATTATAATTTTAAACATATTTAATTATATATAAATTACTAAGAAAAACATTTACTAAAATTATAGAACTTCACCTCAATAATACGGGAGGCTTTTTTATCCATCTAAAAAAAAAAAAAAAAATCAGGAAATCCACTCGATCAAGAAGACAAGGTAAAAAAAAAAAAGAAAAAAAAAAGGGGGCGACCGGGGGGGGGGCTAAGAGGAAAGGGCAGGGATCCAACAACTGCTAATCTTCCAGCCGTCGTCCCTATTGAGATTGCTCGACCTCCTTTCGATTTCTATGGCCTCCCTAAACTTCCGATGATGAAAATGAGCAACCTTAGCAATAACCTTAGCCTCCTCAATACATATATGATGCTTAGTCTTCTCCGCGTGTTCAGCCAAGGCTGAAGTCCGGGTCCTCCCATGCTTGATGTCAGCTGTGTGCTCATGAATCCTTTGATTAATAGAGCGCCCAGTTTCACCAACATAGTGGGTCCCACACGAACAGGGAATTACATAAACGCCTTTCATGTCCTTAGGGTCAACTGGGTCATTAATAGATCTAAGGGAGCTACAAATGGTGTTAAGGGGTCTGAAGGTAGAGGGAACATTATGCCTTCTGAGGATTCTCGCAATCTTGTCAGTGGTCCCCTGAATGAAAGGGAGATACACCCTTACGGTTCGATCTAAGGGGTCTTTTTTAACCTTGGGACCTTTGCCAGATTTGAGGAAGACTTTCAGACCTTGTTTCCTAATATAACCATTATTAACAAAAATATCAAGGTTTCCTTCATCATCGATTCTCAGCGCACGAGTAGCAAGTGTGTTGAGAACACCCCATTTTCAAGCATGGAAATGGTGAGAGTTTGCATGAAGATACTGCTTAGTTTGATTCCCTGTTCGTGTGGGACCCCCTATGTTGGTGAAACTGGGTGCTCTATTAAGCAAAGGATTCATGAACATGCAACTGACATCAAGCATGGGAGGACTTGGACTTCAGCCTTGGTTGAACACCTGGAGAAGACTAAGCATCATATATGTATTGAGGAGACTAAGGTTATTGCTACGGTTGCTCATTTTCATCATCAGAAGTTTAGGGAGGCCATAGAAATCAAAAGGAGGCCAAGCAATCTCAATAGGGATGACGACTGGAAGATTAGCAACTGTTGGATCCCTACCCTTTCCTTTTAGCCCCCCATTCCCGGCCCCCTTTTTTTTTACCTTGTCTTCTTGATCGAGTGGATTTCCTAATTTTTCTTTTAGATGGATAAAAAAGCCTCCCTTATTACTGAGGTGAAGTTCTATAATTTTGGAAGATGTTTTTCTTAGTAATTTATATATAATTAAATATGTTTAAAATTATAATCTTTTCCATCGGAAAAATCGTAATCTTTCATTATATGGTGAAAAATTACATGTAGTAAATGCTGTTCAACATATGCAAATTTCTTCCATGGCTTTAGAGTCTATATATCCTTCCTGTACATGTCTGTGTTAGTAAACAAAAAATCATCACACAGGATGATGCCGTATCAAGCTGTCAAAAAATATCATCACGCAGGATGTTTTTATAGTAAACAAATGTTTAAAATTATAATCATATATTAATTGATTATCATTTAGGTGTATTCCTGATCATATTTGGTTATATAAAAATAAGATTAGTAATAAAAATAAACATAATATACTATATTATGAGTTATCTAATTTGTTTTATTAGCAAAGATAATATGAGTAATCAATTTTTTTTTAATTAGATATATTTAAGTTTAAAAATGGTTAATTTTGGAAAACTAATAAATATTTTGATTTAAATTATATTTATTCTAAGAAAAAAAAATCTAATTAATACCATAGTAACTCATCGCTTGGATGAGTTTATTTATTTTTAATAAAAATTATTCATATTTGGTTATATAAAAATAAGTTTAGTAATAGAATTAACTAATTAATTAACTGATTAGATTAAACATAATATAATATATTGTAAGTTATTTTAATGAGGTAAACAAAATATTTTCATATGAATTAAAAATAATAAATATTTTGATTTAAATTAGATTTATTTAGGTTCATATGAATTAAAAATGATTATTTTTGGTAAACTAATAAATATTTCGATTATAGTTCCTAGGTTAGTATATTTTTAAATTAGATTTATTCAGGTTCATATGAATTAAAAATAATTATATCTAACAAATTAATTAATGAATTAACTGTCTCTTAGACCAGTCAAATATAGCTGTTACCTGTCCCTGTGGTCAAATTTAGTTTTTTCTTGGTCAATTATCGCTGTTTTTTCTAACCATTTGAATGATCTCTCTCTATTTAAGCTATGCATGGATCTGGTTCGAATCTCTCTCTATTTAAGCTATGCATGGATTTGGTTCATTTTTTCTAAGCATTTGAATGATCTCTCTCTATTTAAGCTATGCATGGATGTGGTTCGGATCTCTCTCTATTTAAGCTATGCATGGATCTGGTTCAGATCTCTCTCTATTTAAGCTATGCATGGATCTGATTCTTCATCATGTCCTGACGATGAACCACACTTGTTTGTTCAAATGCATCGACAAATGAATTTTGATGTGATTATCGCCAAAAACTTGTTTCAAAAATTTGATATGGATCACATAAGCCTCAATTCAATAATAAGAGTCTTACTTCCAATTATGGAAGACACCTTCAAATCTATCCACATAGTATAGTAAACAAATGAATAATTAAAAGAATGGATAATAAATTTTATTACTGTAAAAAATATAACAAATGAATATAACAAATGAAAAAGCTATAGTCAAAAGGTTAATTAATAAAAAGTAGCTTAATTTAACTAATAGTCAATATTATAATAGTGTAGAGGTTTTTTTTTTTTTTAAATTATACATTTAAGCTATTTAATTTGTAAAGTTTAATTTCCTTTGGTTTTTTTTTAGAGTGCTGAATCTCGTTTTAAATTTTCTTATATTTAAGATAAAAATTATTAGTCAAGACACTTCAGTAATTATAGTTGAATACGAACCTATTCGCATCTGTTAAAATGTCAATTTCTTGCTTTAGCGCTTCTATTTCATTTGTCCAATGCTGTATCCACTCATATGTTATTAGTAAGGCAGTCTCCATTAAATCACACTAAAATTAAAAATAATCTAAACCTGCATATTTACGTAAATCATTAAAATAAATGCGAATCAAGTTTTGTACAAGAATGCTTGAGAAAACAAATTAATATAGACGTGCTAATTTTTATACACAAGTATATAAAAATAAAAAGAAAATGAGAAATATTATGATCCAAAACTATAAAATTTATTATAAGAAAACAATTCAAATGATACCTCTACGCCTGGTTCCGTAGTTGGATTCCACCGTATATCCTTCGTACACTTCCTTTTATATCTCTCTATGGTTCTACGAACACTTTTCACAAATGACGAACAAATTTACTTATCAGTTATCAATTATTCACTAGTTATAAAAACCATTAAATACAAGGAAAAAAAATGGTTCAAAAATATAATATTTTAAAATAAACTTGGTTATTAGATGTATATTCTTTTTTGGATTAACCCTTTTTTTAATGGCGACCATAGATTTTATATAAATATTCTTAATTTTTGTTTTAAAATTATTTTTTCATATATGGTATATGTATCAAAGATTCAAGCCACTTTTGGAAGTGGAGAGGATATTTAACAATTGGTTTTTTCTTTTATCTTTGAGTTTTGGTGTTTGGAATCGATTTTCAAATAGTCTTATCCCTGTTCTATATGTAAAATTTCACTACAAGATTCTAGGCGAAAAAATAAAACATTTTATTAAAAGAGCCCGCATTTACAAGAATTTTATCTGGAACAATGATCTTGCCAATCACCCGCTTAATAAAAACGAAATAACAGGGGAAGCTAATTAAATTCGAAGCCTCCATCATAACAACTATAAAAATTGCTAATCTATCTATTATCTCATCAAAACATCCCCCAAAAAAAATGATACCAAGAAGAGACTTTGACCAAAAAAAATATAGATCCAAACCTGACTTTGACAAAAAAAAGTATAGATCCAAACCCTTGCAGCACAACAAAAAATAGAGCTCCTCATATCTCCAGCTGTCCATCCCTCAGGAAAGTGCCATTTGTAAAGACTTGGAACTGAATCACACCTATTAGCGCACTACACCCTTCTTTAGATAAAGAGTCTACTTCAACATTCTGTTCTTTGTATATGTGCGAGACATAGAACCTTTGAAAAGATGAAATCAAAGACTTGATCCTAATCATCCAATGAGAGAGGGAAAAAACTTGAAGGGAGGATCTCAGATTAGCCCATTCTATGATCACCTTTGAATCTCCAAACACATTGATCTCTACAATGCCCAACCATTTGGCACAATAGAGGATACCCCAAAAAGCAAGTAACTCTACCCTAGTATTAGAACCATTGCCTCTACACCATTTAAACTAGAATAAATCACTAGGTCTCATGACAATCATCATCTCGCTACATCAATTCTCGGAACAAGATGCCCCATAAAAAAATGACCAAGAACTTGTTCCACATGTCTTTCATAGTAATGTTTATACTGTGATTCTTGTCGATCATAAGACCCTTCTCTAAAAAGTAGGCAAAGGCCTTAATACTAGTGACCTTCACGACCTGCTCCTTTTGGTCAAAGATCATCACATTTCTCTTTTAGATTCCCCAAAATATATAGATTGAGAGAGATCTATATTTCTTATGCTCCACAAACCACTTCATGGGAAGGCATCCACCAAGGACAGATCCCACAATGAAAATATATGGAGAATGTCAAGGACCTCCTTCCAAATTGCAACAATGAATGTACATTAAAGAAAGAGGTGGTTTGTGTCTTCCAACGAAAGTAGACATAAAGTGCATCTTATGGGCCCCATAAAACCTCTCTTATTCAAAATTGACCATGTGAGAATTTTACCATGAACCACCAACAAATGGAAACATTTGAACTTGACTAGAAATGTCCCACTTGCATGCTACTTGGAACCAACCCATCCGAGGATCCATCGAATTCTCCTGTTAAGAAAGAATATATATATTTAACAATAAGATGACCTTTGATGATATTACAATTCCATGTAAATTGGTCTTCCTGCCGCGTTAATGAAATCCCAGTCAACTTAAGAAGAATGATGTATTCATTCCACTCAACAATGAGCTCACCAATGAGACCTATATCCCCTGCCTCTTTCCAAGAACTGAGTTATAAATCAAGGCCTTTGTCCACAAAACTATCCTTTATTTTGGATAAGCCTTTATTGTGAAGATATGTCAATAGGGGGAGAGACAATGTGTGATTCATAAGCATACCTTAATGGCTACTAGCTTGATCTCAACCCTCTCTCCATTTCCAATAATCCATCTCAAGTTACTCAAAAACCATGGATTAATTTTCACCATGCTCCTCCTTGTGATTGATGCCTCCTTTTTAGTTGGAGTACCTACCCTTATCGAGGGAAAAAAGAATGGGTTTTCAAGTATTTATCCTTGATTAAATAGTGTCAAATGCCTCTACCACTGACATCCCGCCATAAGTTCTTTATTGGGAAAGCATGGTTGAAACTTACTGGATCAATGATACCCCAACTGCCTAAAGAAACCCCCCTAAATATTGATTCACATTTCACAAGATTTCTCTTCCTCTTACCCACAATACTACCCATAGAATGTTGGTAATTATAGACTTAATACTATGGATAACAACACTTGGAAGACTGATAATATGCATCCAGAACGAACGCTATGTTTTGAGGCATAGCCTTAGTCATTACAAGACGACCTCCTAGCAACAACCATTTATTTGACCACGATCTTAGCCTCTTTTCAAATTTTTGCACTAGCCAATCCCAATCTCTGATCTCATAGAAATTAGGTTTTATGAAGAAGCTAAGGTATCAGAATCCATCATCAAAAGAATGAGACTTGACCCCATAGAGACTAGAAATATCCATTACCAAAGTCACTCCTTGTCTAAGGAAAATAGATATGACTTTTCTTTACTCAAAATGAGACCCGAAGATTCCCCAAAATAAAAAAAAAATAAAATTGAAAATGTTCCTTCCATTCTAAAAAGGATCCCTTCCCCATCAAAACTATGTTATCAACAAACATTAAGTGAGACAATAATATATCTCGATAAATTACATCCAATAATGATCCCATTCGACCTTGCCTCCCAAATCCTCCTGCTAAGAACATCAATCACAATCAGAAATAGTAGAGGGGACAAAGCACATCCTTGTCTTAACCCTCTAGTCGTCCATAAAAAATTTAACTATAGTCCATTTATAATAACTACCAAGTGTGTCAATGACAAACAAGCCATGGTCTAATTAACCATCAGTGATCCAAACTCAATTTTATGTAGTATTAGCCGAAGGATCTCCCAATCCACACAATCATAGGCTTTAACAAGATCTATTTTCAGAAGACAGTCTCCAAGCTGCTTAGATTTGATAGAATGTGCACATTCTTGAGAAATGGCAACAACGTCATGGATCTGTCATTGTTCTAGGAAGCCAAATCTCAAATTGGATATGATACCAATAGAAATAAGAAATATATCTTCATCAATAAATTCAAAGAACTCTTGTTGGTAAATTCAAAGAACTGTGGTGCTTGTACTGAGTCATTTCATTATTGTAATGCTAAAAAAATGGTAGTATTCAAATTGTAGCTGGGTAGAGTAGATAGTCTAATCACAAACTAATATGGCTATACATGTTACTTACAATACCTATGTGCCCAAGTTTCCGTGTCATGTAGAGCATCTTACCGTGGTTTCATGACACGTAATGAAATGAAAAGTGACCAAGTGATAATTTTTGCAGGATATTTTTTCTTAAACATTAGCTTTTCATTTATATCAAAAAAAAATTCACAATTTTTTTTGTGAAAGCTAGACATTCCTAGTGGTTTAGATCTTGATGCTTTTGTTGTCAACTCCTTGTTTTGTGAGTATATATGAGATATCATAGTGTAGTTGGCTTTGTGTATTCAATTTACTTGAATAGTCTCATGCTCACGTTGAATGATTTCCCTTCCTCTCCTTTTATTCTCCTTTAGAATTTTGAATATTATACAAACTACTATTCATGTTTTACTTGTTGAATTTGCATTGTAAGTAGGAGCATTTTTTGTTGAAGCCGACACCCTTAATTTTCTAAGCTTGAATTATTGTAAAATGGCTCGAATTACTAATGTATTAGAATTTTTTAACACTCTAATACTCTCTATTGTTCATAACATGGTCATAATTAGAAATGACACTTTGATATTTGAACCTATTTGCAAAATGCACAAGATAATATCAAGTTTTTGCAACTAAAATATCAACTACAACAAGATGAGATACATTAGAAAAGTCATCACTATGAACTGAATATTATTCAAAACAATTCCCTTGTTTAATCTAAATTTGATTCCCATCAATCGTTAGAAATTTGTCAAAATAATGAATTCATTTCAAGAGCAGACTTGCATATATATGAAAAGGTTTAGCCTGCACTTCCCAAGCCCATCATTAGACCTCGAGAAGAAGTTGTTAACAATGGTAATAGAACAAATCTTGGTTATGACAAGGATGTTTTATTTCGTATTCTGAACTATTCCAAGCTCATCCAGTTCCATAGTGTTCGATTTCTTCAAGATAATTCATCTTCACTTGCTCCTCTTCCACAACCACAACAAATTTGAAAATGCCAACATTGTAATCGAGTTGGCCATGTGAAAGATCAACGATTTGATCTTCACCCTTGTGGGCATTGTGAAGAGCACACTTATCATTCAAACAAATGTTCTAGAAACAAAACTGCTGTAAGAACAAGGATTCACTTTGGATGGATCACTTCTTGGAAATGGTCTTCAACAACCTATAATATATCCTATTCATACCATATAATGTCTTCTTGGGTATTGATGCATCTTGAACTAGAGATATATTCATATTCTCACCTTGTATTTGACATGGGGCGAATGGATGGTCAATTACCAACATCAAATAATCATTAAGCGAGCCCGAGCCACAACCTGAACCAAAGTGAACTGTGAGAGGCTACAACCAGAGTCAATCATAGCTAGATTTAGAGTTGTAGCCAGAGATAGATTCATGCTCCATGAACATGCTTTTTAGTTTGTGGATTTCCTTAAACTACCATCATAAAAAGACTCTGGTTTATGTTACGTCAGTTTGTGGTTATCTTTCAACTATAATTAGAGAGCACTTCCACTTGTAGAAGACTTCTACTTCTAGCGAGCTTTGGAATTATTTTTAGAATTACTTCGAGCTTTAGATACAGAGATGGTGTCCAACCTTAAACTACCACTGATAGAGACCTTGAGTTCTTCTACCTCATTTGGTTTTTGATCTTCCTTAAACCACCATTTTAGAGAGCACAATCAGGGATTGGTATCCCTGCATTTTTTCACTTTAGCTCTCTTCTTGGACTTATCTACACCCCTTTGGATTAAGGGGAGAATTTTGGACACCTAATCTATTAGGGTTACAATGTGAAATGTGGATAGTTACTAAAAGTCCAGGAATCCTTGGAAGTTGAATCAAATGGTAAAAATATTGTATATATATTAGTATAATATTCAATGAAAAGGAAATTCATGCCTAATTTTTCATTATAATGGTTGCACATTTAAAAAAAACATAAAGGTCTCCCAAGATACTAAAAATCAATGTATGTGGGTGGAACCACCAACCAAGGCTAGATAATGAGAAGTTTCTGTTGTTTCTTATCAACTGCCTATCATATTATGGGAATTTTTCTAAAAGTGGCCCTTAAATTCAAGAGGAGCGCCCCACTTTAGAAGAAATGGTAGAGGAAAGAATTTATGTTAGAATGATTTAGATAGATCCTATCAAATGTAAAAAATTTCAACATAAAGAGTTGAGTGATCAAAGCCATCTCAGAAGGGACAATGAAGATCATGAGATATCAAAATTGAAGTTCTTTACAAAATAGATGATTTTGAGAAGGACGATATCGGAGAAGAGGAATGTTGTGAAACCATAATATAGAACAAATTATCCTTAATATCATGCAGAACCATTTAATTCCGATAAGGATTTAGAGATTGTAACAATAAGTAGAAAAGATGAGAAACTAAAGTGGAACAGGAGGAAGTTTTGGAAAAATAAATGATTTGATATACCATTCCAAGAATATTGACAACAACATGATCTAATACATAATAATCACATTGGAAAGCACATATTACCTAAATATTTACCTTTGAACGCTATAAGTGTGTAAATGAACTAAAATTGGGGGTGCATGTTTCTCTATATTATTGTATTAACTTAACAATTAACCATACAAATATTCGTGTTTTGTGCAACACCCACAACCCTAGTCCATTAACTCATACTAAATTATAATAGTAATCCCTTAACCATGAGTATATTAGAGTGGATTGGAACAACTTCCAAAAATAATACATGAAGAAAAAAAAATAGTATCATTTGGGGTCATAGGCCCCCATTATCCCATGCTTCCATAGCTCATGGGGCGTGTCACCCCCATGAAATCCCTTCATTTGGGAGCTAACCCCTAAAACTACATTAGATGATACTAAACCTATGTGTAAAATATATACATTATATTCAACTTTTTATCACTTTTTAAATGCATTGCGAAAATTTGGGAAAGTGGAAAGGCACCCATATTGTTGGCTAGTATGGGAAACAATTCCTATTCATTCCCTACATCAATAGATGCTTTTACAACCAAAAAATATATCCAATGAATCTCCAACTTTCTTTAAGTTTTCAACCTTCTCTATAATCACCTTATTATATTCAAGCATGCCAATATTCCATGGTTTAAACTTCTAGTGGTATTATGTTGATAACTAATATTCCTGACAATCCAATTCAAACTCTATTGTTTGTAGTTTTTCTTCCATTGATTAAACTTCCTACTTGGGAACCTTTTAAACCTCTCTAAACACAACATCCTAACATTAAATAATCTTCTTCATTAATAGGTTCCAAAGTTTGTAACCTTTCATACCATTATTATAACCAATAAATATATACATCTTAGCTCCATTATCCAACTTAATCCTACTTTCCCTTTGAACATTCACATAAGCATTGCTACCAAAACCTCTAAGATGCTCAGGAGAGCATTTTTTACCAATCCATGGCTCATGTGCAATTTTGTCAACTAGCACTGATGTAGGTAATCAATTTACCAAGTAGTATGTAGTATCCATTATATATGCCCAATATTCTTGTGATAACCCTATAGCACTAGAATACTTCTTTCCTTCCCAGTGAACATATTGTTCAATATTTTGCATCTCCATTCTATGAAGCTCTATATGGAGTAGTATTTTTCCTTTCTATTCTACACTTCTTACAAAATATCTCGAATTTAGTTTTATAGAAATCACAACCACAATCTATCCTCAACAACCTTATTTTCTTCCACTTATGGTTCTATACAAGAGCCTTAAAATATTTAAATTTATTTAAAATATTAGATGTAATTTTAAAGAAATACATCCATATGTTCCTCCAGAAATCATATAGGAATGAAACATAGTATGAAGATTCACCCAATGATGGAATAGGAAGAGGTACAAACACATCACTATGTATCAACTCATGTATCCCCTTTTTTCTTCTAGCACTAGATGGTAATATTACCCAATTCTATTTATGATATATATAATGTTCACAAAATCAAATCCTTGTGATAAATTAGATGTAGCTTCAACTATATATTTATATATTTACCATGTTATAATGAAAGAAGTCTCCCTCTAATATGTCTCCATCTATACCGTTATATTGCAAGGATAGAAAGGGTCATGTCTTCTACATTTCCACCCTTGTGAACAACTTAACTACTAAAATTTCACTAGTAATGTTTCATAACAACTTGTAAATAGATCTTATCCAATCTACGCTTTTTCACACCATTGTTTCCTAAACCCTCTAGTGTGTTTCCTTTCCAAAACTAGTATGCATGGTCACATCACCTATATTAGTTAATGATATCATTCTTTTAGAAAAAATTAGAATGATGAGATCCCTAGCAATCATGCTAATCATTTCATCTTTGAACAAGAACTCGACCCCTCCATAAATTTTGGCTTGGGCTATTAGGTCATGTTTTAAGAAAAAATCATCTCCATTGCAATTCTCATATTTGGAGAACAACTCCCTCTAAGGATCCATATGAAATTAAATACTTAAGTTGGTCAATGTTACATCATTATCCAAAAGTTTACCTATGGATGCCACTTAAAATTCACCTGATTCATTCATGGATGATTTTTTCTTTTTCTTTTGGAAGGGGCATAATTGAGTCCCTTACTTCTATCAACAATATTTCATATTCAAATTCAAGCTTATGTGATCCATATCTTGATGAATAATTTTTTTTCCAAAGAAATCACATTGAAGATTTTGGTTGACGCGTTTCGAACCAACAAGTGTGGTTCATCTTCATGAAAAGATGAAGAAACAGATCTAGGAAGAAGGTTAAATAGGGAGACAGGTCAACCTAACAACTATGTTGGCTTGAGGGGGCCTGACCCAGGTTCAACGTTAATTAGCCAAACAAATCCCTACACTACTGGCCCTTTCGACATTAGCCCGCAGAGCGCAGACCGAAGTCTCACCCGAAGCAGTATGGGGGGATGCTGGAACCAAGTTTCTGCACCCTGAGATGGTTGTGATGTCGTTGGATTTCTTCTATCCCTGCCTTCGTGCAGGTGATCCAGTTCTAGGGCTTGTAAGATAAACCCTCTATTCCAGTTTCAATACCTTCGCAAAAGTATAAGATCGACCTTTGTGCTGCCCTAACCTAGGACTCAGGTACTTTCACGCTGTTATGGCAACGCGCCGTGAAGATTCCTCAATTACCCTATGTGATTTACTTATCTTGCCGAATACTTAAAGTTATCACCGCGTAATTAGATATTCATAATTACGTTTAATTATTCAATGTAAGTGTATTCATTCGCTCATCATGGAAGAATAATAAAGGAAATTCATACACAAAATATCCAAACCCACCAACAGAATAAATACTTAGAAATTGCAGAATAAATCCTTTTATTAATATCTTCCACGTGTTACAGACTCTATTCACGCTCGCACACAGCTGTAGGGGTTCGTGCACTCAGCTGTGAACTTCTACCCTAGGCCTCTGCGCACTAGTTGCAGAGCCTCTACCTACACTACAACCAAAGATTTATACTTCTTGCTCGAAAACTATGACTCTCTTACATGTTTTTTTCTTCCAACTACTTAGAGCTTAGCTCTTTTTATACAATCCAATGGTTCGCAGACCATAGGTAGATCTCTTACAACTAACTTTACTTTACAAAACTACGGGCGGACTACCCTTTATGACACATAACACCTTTGCACTCCACGACCACAAAATGTGGAGTCTTTACAATAATATTACAAAAATTGACTTAAGCATGGGCTTTTAGCCCCAAAACCGCCCTTGGGGGATCCTGCTCCCAACAAGCTAGAAGAAAACGACTATATTTGACTAGGGGAGGAAACGGGAAATGTTTAATATTATTTAAATAATTTTTATTAATTTATTAATTGTTTATTTTATTTATATATATCAATATCTAAATATATTTTCTAAATATCTACTTATTAATTTAACTCAATGGCTAAATTTGACAAGGGTTTTACTTAATAATATTTATTTATTTATAAAACGACTATACTTGAAATTATTTTATTTTTATTTTATTAATATATATATTTTCTAAATATCTACTTATTAATTTATCTCAACGACTATATTTGGCTAGGGCTTTACTTAATAATATTTAGTTATTTATAAAATGACTATATATATATATGTTATATTTTTTATTTTTTATTTTTTTTTATTTTTTTAACCAGAGGATTAAGGAACATGTTGCTAATATCAAGCACGAGAGGACCAAATCTTCAGCTTTGGCCGAACATGCAGAGAAGACCAAGCATCATATATGCATTGAGGAGGCTAGGGTTATCACTAAGATTCCTCATTTTCATCATCGTAAGTTTAGGGAAGCCATTGAAATTGAGAGGTCTTCCAGTAATATTAATAGGGATGACAGCTGGAAAATTAGTAGCTATTGGATTCCCACCCTCTCTTCTTAGTTTTTCTCCGTCTTTGTCTAGGCCCTTTGTCCCTTTTCTTGTTTGTGATTTGATTCCTTTTTTTTTTTTTGGAATACCCTCATTTATTTATTTTATTTAGTAGTTTTTATTAGTATTATTATTTATTAGTATTATGATTTATTAATTAATAATAGTATTAGTGTTAATATTAGTATCATCAGTATTATTGGTATTAGTATTAGTATTATTAGATTTATTAATATTATAATTATTTTATTAGTATTATTTAAAAAATAAATAAATAAATTCAGATATAGCCGTTTTATAAATAACCAAATATTATTAAGTAAAACCCTATCCAAATATAGCCGCTGAGATAAATTAATAAGTAGATATTTAGAAAATATATATATTAATAAAATAAAAATAAAATAATTTCAAGTATAACCGTTCTATAAAAAAATAAATATTATTAAGTAAAACCCTTGTCAAATTTAGCTGTCGAGCGAAATTAATAAGTAGATATTTAGAAAATATATTTATATATTGATATATATAAATAAAATAAACAATTAATAAATTAATAAAAATTATTTAAATAGTATTAAACATTTCCCTTTTCCTCCCCTTGTCAAATATAGCCATTTTCTTCTAGTTGTTAGGTTGACCTGTCTCCCTATTCAACCTTCTTCCTAGATCTGTTTCTTCATATTGTCCTGAAGATGAACCACACTTGTTGGTTCAAAACATGTCGACCAAAATATTCAATGTGATTTCTTTCGAATTTTTTTTTATTCATCAATATTTCATATAATCCCAAATTCCACTACAATTCCATAATTTCCTTGTACCTTTTCCTAGAGATTCTAGAGATTTACATTCACCTCTAGATTTAAATCTATGCCTGAACTACTTAGATCTCTTCTTATGGGGATGAACACATAACATCATTGATCACCTTCCATGGATTTTCTCCAATTTTTTGTTGATTGTAAGGACAAAAATACATCCTAAACATTAATGTGAATTGGGTAGTGCTACAAACTAATACAACTAAATCATTTGAAGAATCTAGCAAAGAACATAGTAATATATACAATTATCTTCTTCCATCATCTTAATATCAACAAATTCTAGTTTACTTATAAGGTGTTGATTGTTCGAACTTGATGCAGGAGCATCTGGACTTAGCCAGTAATGTGAAAGTCTGTTCACATGTTGTGGCTAAACAAGTTGAATTTCACTGACCTGAGTGGTCAAAAGTCAGTTTTTACCGAGAGGGTTGGATCTCTCAAGAAATGAGTTGTATTTCATTATTGTAATAAGTAGAAATTGTCTTATTTTAGATTCAAAGATAAGTTGTTAGCATAGGTGTGTGATATAGCTGGAAAATAGTGATTTGACTGTTAGATTGTTTAAGAATAGGGATTGAGTTGTTAGACAGGATGGGATTGATAAAAAGAAGAAAAATGTAATGTAGATGGATGGGTAGAGAGAGAGAGAGAGAGAGAGGATTGAGTGAAGCGAGAGTCAAGTAATAGAGTGTGGATTTCCAGATTGAAATAAAGGTCTTTTAATCACTGTAATAGAGCCAAAGGCAAGACTCTGTAACCATTTTTTTAATAAATAATTGATGCCGTGTGTGTGTTTATATAATGATGCTGTGGAAACTCTCGTTTCATTTCTGATTATTTGTATTCAGGACAAAGTCGAATATTTCTCTGTTTTTATGATTTATGATATAAAACTCAGAGTTCAATGGAATCGCAGCCTTTAGTATTATTAATCGTGTTGAAGCTCACTTAAATCCCAACCGTTGATCTAAGTTCCAACCAATGGTGTGAAATCCCGCTGATCGTTGGATCATCCCATATCGCATCGCAATATTTGTTTACAAAGGGGTGGACTGCAGGCCTTAAGGAACTGCGATGTGCGATCGCCGAAATATCGCATCACAATAAAGCATTTGTGTGTGATCGAAACTCAGGCCGTAAGATAGTGCGAGGCAATCTTTCATTTGGAAAGGAAGTGGGCTTGGAGAATTGTGAAACTGCGATATGTGATGAGCGGTGGGACCATTGAATATATCGCATCGCAACATTCTATATGTGTGTGCGAGACCTAAGCGCTTGCACATAGCGATTTGTGATTGTGATATAACCTGAACTGTTGGATCTAAGATGAGATGATCTATGGGGAATCGTGAGCGGTTCTATTAAAAAGGGAAAATACCAGTGTTCGGGCTTTTACAAAGGAGATCCGATCAAAGCATAAAAAGATTGGACTGAAAAGGGAATAGAAAACGCGGGTCTGATTGTTGAGATTTCTTGAAACAATTCATTCCTACGTCATTTGTGGTATTAGAGCATAGAGACATTAAGGTTGATTACAATAAACATGCCACCAAGGAGAGGAGTTGGCATTGGTTGAGGAAGACCAGAAGCAAATGCAGTTCTACTGGAGGAGATCCGAAGTCTGCGTACGAGGATGGAAACAATTGAGACTGCTTAGAGAAGAACACTTGATGAAGGGGATGACAGTGCTAAAGAAGAATCTTCTAAGGAAGAAGAAGAGGAGGAAAATGAAACTACCAGAGTTATTAAGATGCTGGTGAAAGTAGGAGGAAAACCAAAGGTGGAAATTCCTACGTATGAAGGGAGTCTCAATGCAAAAGAGCTAATGGATTGGATCAGATCATTAGATAAATATTTTGACTATGAAGAGGAAGCTGATGACAAGAAGAAGGTGAAATTTGCTGTCACCAGATTAAAAGGTCATGCAAATATTTGGTGGGACGAGCTACAGACATCAGAACGAGGAAAGGAAAATCCAAGATCAAGCAATGGGACAAAATGGTAATTAAGATGAAAGCCAAATTTATGCCTAAAGATTATCAATTAAATATTTTTAAACAGTTGCAAAATTTAAGGCAAAAAGGAATGTCTATTAAAGAGTACACAAAAGAGTTTTATAGATTGAGTATTAGAGTAGGACATGCAGAAGATGACATGGAGAAGGTAGCTAGATATATCAATGGTTTACGATATGACATACAAGACGAGATTAGCTTGTTAAGTTTGAAGACTATTGAGGATGCCTATCAAGAAAGTTTGAAGGTAGAGGAGAAGATGTTGAGAAAATAGAATCAGAGGAATAGAGGAAGGAGCTCGATAAGAGGTAGAGGAACTACCAAACCAAGGGGACAACAACATCAGCATGAAGCAGGCAGTTCAAGTAGCAGACCACCACAGAGAGGGGATTTTAATAGAGGAAGATTTGCGCCCAGAGGAAGAGGCCGAGGAAGAGATATTCGGTGTTACACTTGTGGAGAATGGGGACATGTGTCATGGGACTGTCCTCATAATAAACCAACAAGTCAGAGGAATGCGAATGTGGCTGAGGCAAAGCCAAAAACACCTCGACTTATGGAAAAGGAAGAACCCCCTGAAGTAGGAGAATCCCTGTTGTTGAGAAGGACATTGCTTAAGATCGAGAAAGAGATTGAAGAACCAGCGCAGAGGAAGAATTTATTTAGAACTACCTGTAAATCAAAAGGTAAGTGTTGTAAAGTAATAATTGACAGTGGAAGCACTGATAACCTTGTTTCTACAGAGATGGTGGACAAGCTTGGATTAGCAAAGATAGTACACCCTACTCCTTACAAAGTGTCGTGGTTGCAGAAAGGACATCAGATTATTGTGACATAACAATGCAAGGTTGAAATACAGATTGGTACGTATAAGGATGTAATATTATGCGATGTAATGCCAATGGATGTATGCCATGTATTGCTAGGAAGACCATGGCAGTTTGATCGGAAAGCTATTCATGATGGGAGGAAAAACACTTATACTCTAGAGAAGGATGGAACTAAGCATACATTGCTGCCATTGAAGGAGGATGCTGACAAAGGAGCACCTGGGAACATCATTATGCTAATGAGTGGAAAGGATATGTTGCAAGAGATTGGGAAGGGTGAAGAAATGCATTTTGCTGTCATAGGGAGACCGAAGGTAATTTTAAATTCCACGAACTTGGATGTTTTGCTTGAAGAAGTTAAAATTTTGTTAAATGATTTCGCTGATATTATTGTGGATGAGTTGCCAAATGCATTTCCACCGATCACGAGTATTAGTCATCATGTTGATCTAATACCATGAGTGAGTTTTCCAAATAAAGCAGTGTACAGGTTGACTCCTCAAGGGAATGCAGAATTCAGAAGACAAGTGCAAGAATTGATGGACAAGGGACTAGTCAAAGAGAGTCTTAGTCCATGTGCTGTACCAACAGTACTCAGTCCAAAGAAAGGAGGTGAATGGCGTATGTGCACAGATTCCAGAGCCATAAACAAGATCACAATCAGGTATAGATTTCCTTTTCCACACATGGATGATTTAATGGATTGTTTGAGTGGATCAAAGTATTTTACTAAAATAGATCTGAAGAGTGGATATCATCAAATAAGAATTCGAGAAGGAGATGAATGGAAGACTGCATTTAAAACAAACAGTGGGTTGTATGAGTGGTTAGTGATGCCTTTTGGACTCACTAATGCACCTAGTACGTTCATGAGATTGATGAATGAAGTCTTGAAGGAATATGCAGACAAGTTTGTTATTGTTTATCTTGATGATATTCTAGTTTTCAGTAAAAGTAAGGAAGAACATTTAGAGCATCTTAAATTGGTTTTAAGAACTTTGCAGAAAGAGAAACCACTGATAAATTTGAAGAAATGTAGTTTCATGAAAGAAGAATTAATTTACTTAGGATTTGTAGTTTCTAAAGAAGGATTGAAAATGGACCCAGAGAAAGTCCAAGCAATTTGGAACTGGCCTATTCCCAGAAATATATTTGAGGTAAGAAGCTTCCATGGTCTTGCAAGTTTTTACAGAAAGTTTATTAGAGGTTTTAGTCAGATTTGTGCACCAATTCTTGAAACAATTAAGGAGACCAATCAACCATTCAAGTGGACAGAAGCAACAGATAGGAATTTTAAATTGCTGAAGAGAAAAATCACAGAAGAATCAATTTTAGCTTTGCTTAATTTTGAAAAATTATTTCAAGTTGAAACAGATGCTAGCGAAGTTGCAGTTGGCGCAGTTCTGAGTCAGGAAGAAAGACCGATAGCGTACTTCAATGAGAAATTGAATGAAGAAAATAATAAGTATTCTTCTTATGATAAAGAGTTTTACGCTATTGTAAAAGCCTTGAAAAAATGGAGACATTATTTGCTGCCGAAAGAGTTTATACTGTATTCTGACAATCAAGCATTACAGTTCATAAACAACCAGCCAAAATTGAACCAGAAGCATGCCAAGTGGGTAGAATTTTTGCAAAGCTTTAATTTTGTGATAAAGCACACAAGTGGTAAGTTGAATAAATTCGCTGATGCGTTGAGCAGGGTAAGTTTTATTGTGCAAGAATTCAAAGTTGGTGTTGTAGGATTTGAAGAAATGATTGAAATGTACAAAGATAATGTTGATTTCAAAGACATATATAGAGTAGTTCAAAATCTAATAGTTCATAATAGAAGTCAATGGTTAGATTATCTCATCCAAGGAGGCTTATTGTTTAAAGGCAACAAGTTGTGTATTCCCAACTGTTCTATGAGGGAAAACATAATAAAGGAAAAACATAGTGGAGAATTATCTGGTCACTTTGGACAAGATAAAAGCTTTGCTAAGGTGAATGCTTTTTATTATTGGCCAAAAATGCAAAATGACATTAAGAGGTTTGTTGAGAAGTGCAGGATATGTCGGCATGCTAAGGGGAGAAGTCAAAACACAGGATTGTATCATCCATTGCCAATACTAGACCGACTGTGGGATGCAGTTAGCATGGATTTTGTTTTGGGATTACCAAAAAATCAAAGAGGGAATGATTCCATTTATGTTGTGGTAGATAGATTTTCCAAGACGACACATTTCATTGCTTGTAAGAAAACTAGTGATGCAACACACATAGCTAATCTATTTTTTTTCAGAAATTGTAAGATTACATCGATTACCTGTAAGTATTGTGTGTGAAGAGATACAAAGTTTGTAGGGAATTTTTGGAGAACTCTTTGGAAGAAATTAGGAGCTAACGTCAGTTTTAGTTCAGCATACCATCCTCAAACAGATGGACATACTGAAGTAGTAAACAGGAGTTTGGGAAACATATTGAGGAGTTTAGTGTATCAAAATCCTAAGCAGTGGGTATTAACACTAGCTCAGGCTAAATTTGCTTATAATGACACCCCAAACCGAAGTACTGGAATGAGTCCATTTTACATTGTTTTTGGAATGAATCCAAGAGGTGTGTATGAGATCAAAAATTTGGGTAAACAAAAGACGAGAAGTGCAAAAGCTGAAGAGTTTGCAGAGCAGATGCAGAGACTACAAGAAGATGTTAATGGCAGATTGCAAGAAAGCAATGGCAAATACAAACAGAGAGTAGATATAAAAAGAAGAGAGAAGGAATTCCAAGTGGGAGATTTAGTGATGGTATATTTGAGAAAAGAAAGATTTCCTACTAAGACTTACAATAAACTGAAAATGAAAAAGATAGGACCATGTAGAATTGTAAGAAAGTTTTCAACTAATGCATATGAAATTGAATTGCCAGAAGGGATTGGAATATCACCTATTTTGAATATTGCAGATTTGTATCCATGCAAAGGGAACAAAAAAAGAGCTACAGGAGGAAACCACGGAGGCTGAAGTTCAAACCTTGAACTGGGAAGAACAAATGCCAAATACTGTTAAGAAAGAAGTGGAAGCTGTTTTGGAGAAAAGAGTATCCAAAAGAACTAGAGGACATACTTATTTTCAATATCTAGTCAAATGGAAAGGACAACCAGTGGAGGATGCTAGCTGGTTAACAACAACCGAATTGCAAGAGTATGGGGTAAGCCCTGAAAGTCTGAAGGATGATTCTTTTCTTCCCTGGGAGTCTGATGCAGGAGCATATGGACTTAGCCAACAATGTGAAAGTATGTTCACATGCTGTGGCTAAACAAGTTGAATTTCACTGGCCTGAGTGGTCAAAAGTCAGTTTTTACCGAGAGGGTTGGATCTGTTGGACACCTAATCCTAAAGGGTTAGCGTGGAAGTTGAATGGACAAAGCAGTCCAAGAGACTTTGGGATCTGAATCCCAAGAGTCACCTATTGTACTATAAATGTACATCTATTGTTAATAAAAATTGTACTCACTGATTTATCTTTCTCATATCTGTCTTGCTATCCATGTGAGTTTAACATGGTATCAGAGCCTTGATGAGTGGCCTGTTTTACTGAGCAACTGGTCTGAGTTGCCTTGAATAGTGCTGACTAGAGCTGGCCTAGTCTTCTGTAACGCTCCATTAATTCTATCATCCCTGCGCTGTACCTGCGCCCTGCTCTTCTGAAGCTGCACACTACCGTAACGTTGCCTGAAACACTGCATTTAATACGCTGCCTCTGTTATGCGTTTCTTTCTCTGCCATTACCTGCGCTCTGCTCCATACTTTTGTTGTAATTATTGGTTTGCTGTAATTATGTTGGGTTTGGTGTAATTATATACCACTGTCCGCTGTCTAAACGCTTGTGAAGGCTGCCCTTAAGCCTGTGTTTAAATGCCCCTTCGCTCTATTTTGTGGCCTTTTTGCATGATAGCTATGACATTTACGCTCCTATCAGAAGCATTTCCTCTATTTAATCCCCTGGAAATATTCATTCAAAGGAATTCCTTCTGTGCTACTCTGACAAAACGCTTCGGTGCTACTGTGTAGTAACACCTATTTGTGCCCTCTTTACCTGCCACTCTCTGTCATATATTCTCTTTTTGATGCGTTATACCTGCTCCAGATCGGCGACCGAGGGCTTGAGACTTTATGCCACCTAACGTGTAATTCCAGGGCAGATTTTGCTTGTAAACAACGCCATTGCAGTTGTTTATGATTAGCCCGGGCAGAGAAAGGATCCGGCGGATTTCACTGCGGATAGACGAGTGGCCGTTTGTTCTGGTGCCTCCACGCAGGACGTAGCATTGATTCCTTCACAATTATGAATCCTCAGATCAACAAGCCTTGGCATTCTCACAGCCTCTAGTGAAATATTTGGACAGTGGGACGCATCAAGAAAACGGATATCTGTACAAGCAGCTGCAATTTCTCTGAGTGTATCATCACTAACATAAGAGCAATTGGAAATATCCAAGGACTGTAATAATGGACATAATATAGCTGCACCACGAACTCCTGGATCTGAAAGCTTATGGCATGAAGATACATCAAGCTCTCGAAGAAAAGGGCATGACAATATGGCAGATGAAATGCTTGAGCGCTTAAGCGACAAGGTTTCCAGCAGAGAACAACTGACAGAGATTCGAAGTGCTCGACATCGCATAACCTCAAGATAACGCAAAGACTCATGATGAATGTGTATCTCTTGAGTACCGCCTCTCTCCAAAGCAGCTTCAGTGATTACCAACCGATTCAACACAGGAAAATCGGCCAATAAGCTGAAAAATGCGTCACTTAAAGTTCCACGGTCTATAGTTAATACCTCAAGACTCCTAAGAGTACGCAATGCTTCACGGACAGGAACATCAAAAAGCCTAAGCTCCAGAACCATTTTCGTATTTGCTCTGCAAACAAGCTGTATGGTCTGATGGGCAGCTGTATGGACGCTTGATTTTGTGACTGTATGGATGTCTGATCGGCGACTATATGATGGTTATGCCCAGTTCGACGCGTATGGATTGTGATTATGTCTGCTTTCATGTATTGACTGTGGGTTCATATTCAACCGAGAAAGTGTTCAAGCCCACACGAAATGTGTCTCTGAAGCGGAGAAATATGGTCCTAAAGGTGAAGTAAAGGGTATCAAGAATAAACCTAATGAAAGTCGGAATGCTGATGTTGATTTTCGTGTTATGCTAACATTTGTAGAATTTTATGAGACTCTTATAGGATTTGTGAATTTCAAACTTTATTATGCTATATGTTTAAAGTATCCACCAATACTTGATCCAAGATTGGAGGCAGCGGCAGCAGAACCCGCTTCAAATACTGTGAACCCGCTTCAGGACGATGTTGCTGAAATCGTTGTAGACCAGTGGAGTTGCTGAAATCTGCCCATGTCTTATATGTGTTTGATTACTCAATCCATTATTCCTTGCGCACGCGCATTATGTCATTAGAAATATAAGTTCATAAGCTATAGCATCAGTCAATTGCTCTGCATTATACTCCAGCCCAAACATTCTCACAAATTCCATGTTAGGATCCTTCAAGTACATATTATGTGAACAGTCAATAAGGTAATCCGATCCTTCTTCATCAGTTTTTTTGAAATAAACACAGTACAATTGGGCTACCTGCCTTACTGCATTTACAGGTCCAGTCAACCCCATTATTTTTGCATGAAATTCTTTGAGATATGCACGCAATTGTGAAGGAGTATCACGCAAGGGATCGATGGTAATAAAGACTGGGTTAATCCTCATGTTCTTCAAATCTAAGATATCAATGACTTTGACTATCTTGTTTGAATAAATTCTTTGCACGTGCCAATGAGGAGGCTTTCATACACTTGCTGGAGAGTATTCTTGTACACAGGATTTAATTTGTGAGCACTGGGAGTAGTGTGGGCATAGATATTTCTTAAGTCTGATTTTTGTCAGAACTTGAAAGTAAGAACAGCATTCAGTTCAAATTTATGGTGGTAAATGTACAGTTGGGAATCTTATAATTATTAAAACATTCAGCTAGACTGCCTGTCCTTGAACAGCTGTACCTTGTAACAAAATACTTGAGAGGGAGGAACTAGTGATGATGCGTTTTGTGAATGTAGTTGGATCCTGCTGAAGAATGGAGCATGCTTTGTTGGAAGTTAAATTCTCAGGTGAATTGAAGAAAATTCATTTTTTGAATGAGGAGTCTGTTTTCTGGATATCACCATTCTCTGTATGTTGAATCTATTGCAAGCTGATTTGAAGTTGTTGCCAGAAGTTTATTTGGTGTCCATCTTTTCCTCATTGTTTTATTATTTTGAGGTTAGAAATGGCTCCAATCGGTGCAATATTAGAGTTAGTGAACAATTTAATACTCTCTACTATGGATAATACAGTCAAAATCAGCAAGGATTTTCTCACCGATATTCATAGTTGTTTACAAGATGTACATGAAAAAATTGATTTTTTACAACTTGAATCACAGCTACAGCAAGAAGAGCTACATCAAAATAGACACCATTCTGAACCTGTTTCTGTTCAGAACATTGAGACAACCACCCATCAGCAGCATATTAATAATGGTACAGTTCATTCAAATAAAGCAGCAGTTCTATATACAGATGCAGAAACTCAATCTGCACTTCCCAAGCCCATCACCAGACCTTGGGAACAGCTTGTCCACAACAAGCACAGAACTGGTCTTGGATATGACAAGGACTTGTCCTTTCATATTCCAGACTATGCCAAGCCCATTCAGTTTCAGAGTGCTGGATTCATTTATGACAGTTCACCTGCTCCTCATGACAGTTCAGCTTCAGCTGTTCCAGATTCTGCCCCTCTTCCACAGCAACAACAACAACAAAAACAACAGATCGTGAAATGCCAACACTGTGATCGAGTTGGCCATATGAAAGATCACTGTTTTGATCTTCATCCATGTGAGCACTGTCATAAAACCAGCCATTCTTCACACAGGTGCTTCAAAAACAAACGTCCTGCAAGAACAAAGATTCATCTTGGATGGATCGCTTCTTGGCAATGGGCATCAACAGCCAAGAAGATATTCCAAACACATGTCAGAACTTGTTCCAGAGTACTGAACAGTCTTGCAGTTGAGTTTTCTCCATCTTCTCACCTTGTATCTGACAGGGGGGGAAATGATGGTCATCTACAAGCTTCAAAGTCACATCAAGCGAGCCTGAGCCACAACCTGCCACACAAGTTTCAGAGTTGCAGCCAGAGACAAAGATGCCCGTGATCACAGATTGAGAACACTTCCTCTAGCAGAAGGCACCAGCTTCTTGCCAGTTTTGGAAGAGTTCCAGGAATTGCATTAAGCATTCCAGAGTTGTTGGTTATCCTTAAACCATCACAGGTTGAGACTTCCCTTTTCAGGTTGAAGTTTTACCTTTTATGCGGGGTAAGACCTCCCTTTTATGGTTGAAGGTTTCCCTCTTTAAAACAATAGGATCACTTCCTCTAGCAGAAAACTTCAGTTTCTTGCTAGTTTTGGAAGAGTTCCGAGAACTGCACTAAGCGTTCCAGTGTTGGTGGTCATCCTTAAACCACCGCCCTTTATACCAACATTTCATAGAGCACAATCAGCCTAGTGCTGCCATGCATTCTTTGCACATTTTGTATTACAGCTCTTTTCTTGGACTCATACATAACCCTTCGGATTAAGGGGGGGAATGTTGGACACCTAATCCTAAAGGGTTAGCGTGGAAGTTGAATGGACAAAGCAGTCCAAGAGACTTTGGGATCTGAATCCCAAGAGTCACCTATTGTACTATAAATGTACATCTATTGTTAATAAAAATTGTACTCACTGATTTATCTTTCTCATATCTGTCTTGCTATCCATGTGAGTTTAACAGGATCTCTCAATAAATGAGTTGTATTTCATTATTTTAATTAGTAGAAATTGTCTTATTTTAGATTCAAAGATAATTTGTTAGCATAGGTGTGTGATATAGCTGGAAAATAGTGATTTCGCTGTTAGATTGTTTAAGAATGGGGATTGAGTTGTTAGACAGGATGGGATTAATAAAAAGAAGAAAAATGTAATGTAGACGGATGGGCAGAGAGAGAGGATTGAGTGAAGCAAGAGTCAAGTAATAGAGTGTGGATTTCCAGATTAAAACAAAGGTCTTTTAATCGTTGTAATAGAGCCAAAGGCAAGACTCTGTAACCATTTTTTTTAATGAATAATTGATGCCGTGTGTGTGTTTATATAATGATGCTGTAGAAACTCTCATTTCATTTATCATTATTTGTATTCGGGACAGAGTTGAATATTTCTCTGTTTTTATGATTTATGATATAAAACCCAGAATTCAATGGAATCACAGCCTTTAATATTATTAATCATGTTGAAGCTCTCTTAAATCCCAACTGTTGATCTAAGTTCCAACCAACGGTGTGAAATCCCGTCGACCATTGGATCATCCGATATCGCATCACAATATTTGTTTACAAAGGGGCAGCCTGCAGGCCTTAAGGAACTGCGATGTGCAATCACCAAAATACCGCATCACAATAAAGCCTTTGTGTGTGATCGGAACTCAGGTCGTAAGATAGTACGAGGTGCTATTGCGATCCATCACATCACAATCTTTCATTTGGAAAGGAAGTGGGCCTGGAGCATTTTGAAACTGTAATATGCGATGAGTGGTGGGACCATTGAATATATCGTATCGCAACATTTTATATGTGTGTACGAGACCTAAGAACTTGCCCATAGCGATTTGTGATTGCGATATAACCTGGACTGTTGGATGTAAGGTGAGACGATCTATGGAGAATCGCGAGCAGTTCTATTAAAAAGGGAAAATACCAGTGTTCGGGCTTTTACAAAGGAGATCCGATCAGAGCAGAAAAAGATTGGACTGAAAAGGGAATAGCAAACGTGGGGCCGATTGTTGAGATTTCTTGAAACAATTGATTCCTATATCAGAACTAGTCAAAGTCTCACAAACAACATTTGAGAGAAAAAATTACCCCATTGTTTTTATAGAGGTGACACTCCTCTTTTAAATAAATGAAATAAAGACA
This sequence comes from Pinus tabuliformis, assembly GCA_031772625.1. Lineage (NCBI taxonomy): Eukaryota > Viridiplantae > Streptophyta > Pinopsida > Pinales > Pinaceae > Pinus > Pinus tabuliformis. The sequence goes on along the minus strand of CM062814.1, from coordinate 910,851,639 downwards.
AAAACAAATAAATGAAATAAAGAAAAAAACTAGAAAGAAATAAGACTAATATTTATATGAAAAGGGTTTTAATAATCATATGCTAAAATATTCACATGAGCATTAATGAAAGTTGCATACTCATCTAACTCTAATGACATATTCATTGAATTTTCCCAATTGACTTATCCCATGAGATGTATAGGTCTTGTTATAAGATTGTTGTGTAGTTGAATTAACACTTTTGGTAAAATATTCATGTTAAATTTACTTTTTATTTGAATTCTATATGGTAGTGGGATCTTCATTAATTTCTTGTTGTTTATCAATTAAAATCTAACAATCTCGTCCACCTTCTATATGCCTTTCTTTAAGAAATCAATCATATCCTATAAAACTAATATGAGTTGTAAAGATGGGCTAAGGTCAAAACCCTAGGTTAATTCCTAATTATTTTAGTTTAGATGAAAGATTATTTTAACACTTAAGTAGCCAATTCTGATAGGAAGTGAGTTAAATTATTTTTTCCTCTCCTCGTTGAAGAAAGTGGCACAATTCCTACATTCTCAATAGATTTTTGCTAGAAATAACTTATCCCATACATAAAATAGAAGAAAAAATGTCTTCCCTTAAAACCCAAATATTAAAATGAAGGAAAATCCTTATTTCAAATGGAAAACACTCTTCCCAAATATTAAAATGAAGGAAAATCCTTATTTCAAATGGAAAACACTCTTCCCGTTTAGAAAATTAAGGGCTTCATAAGAACATCTACTATCCAAAAAATGAACCAACCTATTTATGTATTTTGTAAATGAACCAACCTATCTATATATTTTGTAAGGAAAGATCTATGTACACGATAAAAATAGAATTAAGTATTATGTTTGCGCAATGATCGATACCCAAGTTGTACTAGATCTTCGTTAAAATTGGTGGGTTGTGACTTGGGTAAACCATTGAAAAAATTATAGTAAATCATAATGGTGTAGATGAGATATGAAGTCATGCAAAATTTCTTTGTTTGATTAAAATTCCCGAAATCATAAGAAAATATGGCTGATATTGCATGATCCCAATTCACTGAGGCTCCCTCATGAGAAAAATAATGCAATATAGATAGAAAATAATTAGGGTCTATGGTTTCATTGTTAGTTATTCTAGCAAGAAATCTGGAAGATTCTCAATATAAGCTATTTATTGTACTTACCTCCATCTTACTAGAATTAACTAGATCCTCAGTTGTTTTCTTCAAAAAAATTCTTAAGAAGACAAGCCCTTCCATCATAATTATTAAGGAAAGTATCCATTCTTAAAATCTTAAAACTTTATACACTTTTAGAAATTGAAGCATTTTCTTTAATTCAGTAGGTTGTATGGGAATAAGAGTCCTACCACCTTTCTTGAACTATATGTCTTTTTTGGGTGTCGAATTTACATGCATACCATTAAATTAGTTTGGAAAAGTCAAAGAATTTAGGCACTCAATCAACACATACAATCCTTACGATCTAAGATTTATTGAGTTTTTTTTTTTTTTTTCTTCCAGAATACCATTTGTAAGAAACAAATGATTAGAAGTCATGATCTTATAATCCGCGTTTTTAGAGTGTCCACAAAGTAGTCCCTAACTCTACTCACAATATTTCTTTTGATGCTTATTAAACAAACTCAACAAATAAATACATTAATATATCATTTAACGTGGACATAAGTGGTATTAATTGTATCATTAATCCTATTCATTTTGTCAAAAAAATTCAGAAGAAAACTATGTAAAAGTTTTAACATGTCCAATGTTTTGGATGGACACCCCACCCATCATGAACGAGTGTATAGGAGTTCTTAAATAGAATAGACCACAAGGTAGCCATTAAATAAATTAATAATTTTCTAAGAGAGCAAGTCAAAGGTCTGAATAAGAAAATAAACACACATGCACGCAGGCACGCACGCACGCGCGTGCACACACACACACAAATATAGAGAATCTCAATATTAGGAGTGTCAAAGAAAAAACATGTTATATTAAATAATAATATGTCAAAAGAACATTTTAAGAAAATGGGTAGAGTTAAATTGAAAAACAAATGAGATAAGAAGGAAGCAGGGAGGAGGGTAATGAAAGAATAGGACAACTAGGAGGGTGAGTAAAACAAAATAAAGGAAATAAATAATTGAGTGAGTTAATAGATGATCAACTTCTAAGAATAACTTAGACCATAACCATCTTCCTTATTGAATATTTTGGGGTCCTTCTCAATCTCAAGACCTTCTCAAATGGTTTTATAGTTATGAAAAAGAATATATGCTACATTTTCAAATTGATCAATGCATGTGAGGTAAATAGAATTAAAAATGTGCTTAGCGATGACAAAAATTCATAACCTATGATGGTTGGTATCAATAATATCTTATTTAAAGCGGGATCTGAAGGGGCAATCTGTTTAGCTAATGTAAGATTTCTTATAGGGACAAGGAATTTGATAGAGTCCTAAACATAACATGTGGTCAGACTTATCTTTGGATGAAAAAAATTCTTACTTAAGAGTTTTACAGGGCTTAAATATGGTTTTTATGTTCCTTTTGGCCAAAATATTAACAATGATATCATTGGTTCCTTTTATGTATGGGAGAAAGACCTAGCCAAATGCAGGAGAGGAACTAGAATGGTTGGACTTAGTGTTGAACTTAGGGTCAATGCATGTCAAAAAAAGTGGTTAAAAAATAATAATTGTGGCTAAGAACTAAAAGGTTGGGGAAAAATCAACAAAAAAATGTTCCTCATTCAATATAGAAGTGAGTTAGATCATGTGATATATGCACTAGCTATGGAAATTTAACGTGTCTTAGAAAAATAGTTATGGACTTAAGAGAATACAAGAGTATGGGATGCATGATGCAATATAATGGGATACTATGGGATGGTATGAGATAAGGAATCCTACACTGCATGTGAAAAAAGGGGCTAAGTATAGAGGATAATAGAAGAAAAAAATTGTGGTAAGAAATATGACCAAGTAATAGACTTTGAGGGTTGTTTAAAGTAGTGTGGAAGAAAATATTTTGGTTGTAGAAATGTGTGGATGTTGAAATTAAAAATGAGGTCCCCCACAATCGACATACATTGAATTAACTATATGGGGGTGCATTTTGTGTGTTACAAGGTGAAAAATGAAGGTTGCAATATTGCGCGATATGGGATAAGAAATGAGTATAATGGAAAAAGGTCTCCTAGAACCCACATGCATGAAAAATGGATGTGTGTTGGAGTATTTTAGGAAACAAGACTTGTGGGGAGAAAAGGGTTGGAAGAGGAACTCATAACCGACAATACTCTAAAATCACTAAGTGCTTGGAAAGGAAAAAAACATTATTGTTTGTATGAAGGATTTCTAAAAAGTAGTATTGATTAATAACTGTTGATCAACACAATAATACTAAAGGAATTTGGATTCTTCATGATAGGATCACCTTCTAAGGTGATATAACTTCTTTAATATAAACAACTTGTTTATTAGGTGCTTTGACCAATATAAGTTTCCAAACTTATCCTAGAACTTATTTACATTTTCTTCTCTAGAGACATTGAACAACACCAAATATGAGAGGTAGAGTTGTATCCATCAGATTAATTTTAAGGTAGAAAATGAGTCTAAAATTGAAAAATATACTTAAAAAATAACTTAAAGAGAACCAATAGGATTCAAGATGATAATGTCATCCCTAAGGGTAAATTTTTTGTAGCGAAAATAAGAATACAACTATTTTTAATCATATTTTTGACATATCGACTTATAATTTTAGTCAAATTTCAAGTGTGAAAGATCATTGGACATGGAATTAGGTTTTGTATCCAATGAGTTCTCACTTTACATACTTCTAAGTACTCCCACACTAAGAAAAATTGAAAATGCATGAAAAAAATGTATTTCTTGAAAGAAAGATATTTTTTCATGCAATTTCAATTTTTTCCGATGTGGGTCTACTCAAAATTATGCATACCAAGCACTCACTTAATGAAAAATATAATTCCACATCAAAAAGGTTTCTACACTTTAAATTGAGTAAAACTTAAGGAGATATATGAGAATTTATCTTCCTTTAAAAATTCATAACTCTTATTTTATTACTTTTACTATTTTTATATTATTTTCATTAGGATTCGCATTTTAGGCCTGAAAATTCTCCTAATGATATTTCTTTCCTTCATTATTCTATTTTGGAAATGTTCTTTCCATATAACAATGAATATTATACCTAGATGAAGAGAATCTACTACTCCCTATCCACTAGAATATCTTCTATCCTTACCTTCCATAAATTGATGCTCTAGCGATTAAAAGTTTCTATTCATGTCCTTGAAATACTTGTGATTTTTATTTACACAAGTCTATTATGAAAATATCCCACTCAAAAATTTGCTTATAGTAAACACAAAATAACTTTACACTTCACAAAAAAAAGAACCATAATGACAAAGAAATCCCCTTAAATCCAATAAACTCTAATAACAAATGATACATTTCATAAGATTTTCAAAAAAAGTAATACCAAAGGAATTTAAAATATAATACTAATAATTTCACATAAAAATTTACGTTAAAAACTGTAATTGACAAAACTACCTTATGAGTTGCATCTACATATATCTCATTATATTAACTCAACCATTAACCATACAAATTATTTAGTACTTTGTAGTATCCAAGATCATAATTTGTTAAGCTGAATTAAATTCTAATCATCGTCCATTTATAAGGATTATATTACATGTGGATAAAAACATTTCTTGAATAATCAATAACTCCTTTCGCATCCCTTCAAGACCCAACTTCTAAAACACCACCTAGATGTGACCAAGTCTACTTGGAAAAAAACATTACAAATATCCAAAAAGAAAGAAGAATGGAAGGGTGCAATATCTCCATCTATTATAGTCTCAGTGCAACATACTGATTAGTTTAAGACATCTAGATTTATGTCTTTCACCGAAGATATGAACATAGCCATTTTCTCTCCCCGCCTCTCATAATAGGAATGCTACTAAGTCAGGATTGCAAGGAAAAGGAGGAAAAAGCAAACATTTTCTTATGAAATTATTTATTGTTGGACTCTCCCTTATTTAAAGTAACACAATAATCCTAAAAAAAAATTATGTATTATTTTTTCATTATTCTATGGATTTTTTTTGTATTTTTACATCCTTCTATCCTTTCAAAATTGTGGTATGCCATCTATTATTTATTTCTATTAAGATATTAGATGAATTATATATGGTAAGTCAACATTTTAAAAGATAACATGTGGGTGTTTCTCTATACATATTAAGAAAAAGTTTGCATGGTCTCATTATCCTCCGTGGCCATGATTTACCATTTGGTTGAAGGATCCCAACTAAGAGAGAACACATCCATGCTCATGGTAAAGCTCATCTGAAGGTTAAATTGGTTGAGGTAAGTATCACATATAATTTTTTCTAATGAAATAAAAATGCAAAATTTTAATGTAATGTTTTTGTTGTAGATTTATCAATCTCAAACTACAAACGTATATTATAAATGATTTAAATAAATAAAAAATATTGATTGAGGAACTCATTATGTAATAAATAAAAAATATTGATTGAGGAACTCATTAACATAATGGGACCATCATGAATTTCATTAGCCATATCCCTTGAGAACATAATTTCCTCCATTAATTGTGCCAATGGTAAACTAACAAATATCATTTAATAGATAAGGGGCATGATAAGATAATTCTACTCCACTAGTATCAGTAAAGAGAAAGTGAAAGATTTGAATATTACCAATAAAATGTTTTTGGAGTTATTTAATTATCCAAGAATTAACGAAACCCCTGATATGAGGAAGCAACGTATTTGCATGGATTGGCGCACATTTGATCCATGTGAAAAGAACTATGTTAGCCATTGGTTTATGGGTCTTTTGATAAAACTCCTTTTAATAATAGGGATGCACCATTAGATTTTCTATGGAAATTATGGGACAACCTCATAATTGGTATCCATGTTAAATAATTTGACAGTAGTGAATTCTAGGTGAGTGATCATGGCTCCATATAAGATTGAAAAAATGCTAGGCATAATACATTAATAGGTTCACTTTCTCCCTACCATATTCCTAATAACCCCCCATCATAGGAACCTCAAATTTCAAATCACCTTGTTGTGATTAGCAATTGGAGAACACATCTCACACATAGTTCAGTGTAGCATAGTTTGTTTGTGGAAACATCTAGATGAAATCCATAGGAGGAATATCTTACACCTCCAAGTGTAGGGCCTTCAAGATACATTAAATATAGACCATATGATCCAATTAGGAAAACCAATATTTTTTGTTCAAGGTAAGTAGCACCACATCTATGCTCTCATTGTAGGCATACTTTCCATGACTTGATGAAGGATCTTATCCACAAGAGGTATATGTATTATGCTATTGCATTTTTTAATTGATGACACATAATTGGTTATATATTTAATTTTACAATTGACAAATATTTACTAAGAATAAATTTGAAGTACTTATTTTCAACTTATGTTATTTTGGCATGTACAAACACTATGAGAGGATACATTGCTATCAAGGTGGTAAGATGTAATATCTCCTAGTGTTGGTGCAACCATGGTTACTAAATTTGACATTGTGGCACCTGATATAAAGGTATTTGAATGAATTTGTCATTATTTGGGCCTAATTTGTCATTGGTTGTTTGTAATTTGTCACTCACATGATCACACTCCTTGAGTAGGGATGGAAAACTATTGCCTTGGAGGTTGATGTACCTAAAAGAATGGAAAATCATATCATGGATACAACATAATAAAAATGAGAAATGAGAAATGTAAAATATGCCTAAGACATAAGTTAGTGCATGGGTAAAAGCCTAGCAGGACCTCTAACCCCATTAGCCATCACCCACTTCCTAAGCATATGATGTTCCGGTACACTAAAATGAACCCTTGCATGTCCCATCCCCGATGAGAAATAAATCGTCTCATCTTAAGGGAAAATATATATGCTACATCATAAAGAGAAAGCTCTAACCCTTGAGCTATATGCAGTAATATAAAGTATTATCAAGAAGTAAGAGGCCCACAAGATGGATGGAAAAATTATGCTGAGAGGGATAACTCATGCCTCCATGATTTCTCCCTCCTCACATTCATACACTCAGGATGTGGACTTCCCATAAGTTGGTCCCATTGACTATGGTTCTCGGACATTAAGCCTTTTCCCCTCCACTATCATATATCTTACACTAACACCTAGTGATGGAGGGGTGTACCTTGAAACTTTCACTTCCTCTTGAGGGTTAGAAGCACCTAATAGGGTTAATTATTAGCCACATCTTTCAAGGTAGGAAATAATTTCATGGTAATTTATCTAGATATCTGAAAGTAATCCTTGTTTGAAGTATTAATATGCCCTTAACATTCCAGTTCAATTCACTAAGATGCATATATGATCTTAGTATATGATGGATGCTGGCTTTCACTTGACTTCATGTTGTTCTGTGAGGTGGTCCATTGCAACACATGCCTTGAGGGAACCCACTTCACAATTAACTAGGCCCCTTCAAAGAGATATGTGGCTTATTAGATCCAATGTTGAGAGAGTTAAGCCTCCTAATAACAGGAGAAGATGCTACATGTCCCGAAGCATCATTAGGACCTAGGATGTTGTTTTTCTTTGACCCAACATATATTATTCTTCATGATGACATTAATGGATGCAACGTGCCCCCAAATTGGCCTTGATAGAACTGGATGGGAAAGACTTGATTTATAGCCAAGATGAGGATGGTTTCCCACCGAGAAACTTGGGAGGGATTGTGGCACTTGAAGGAACCTTGATGCTATAGAGAGAAAGCCTAATTTTGACTATTAAGGACCCATGGAGTAGACATGATGGCACCCTAGCTAGACTTGGGAACCCAAATGAGGATTGAGGTAGATTTGAGGGAATTTCCTCAAATTTTGGATGATAGAGGAACCTTGACACTTTTTCACACCTCAACACATTGTGACATGACATATAAAGCCATAAAAGGGAATGATGTCAGTAGTTTTGGAGGCTACGACTCACACATGTGGGCATTTTTTTCCTAATTTGTCATTTAGCTAGTGGGTTAGCTTGTAACTGAAATTCCTTTTGTATCAAGCTTGATTTATGGGATTCAATAGTCCTAAATTACTTTAGGTAGAACTAATAAATGAAGGTCTCCTCATTTTTGTTGTCATCATCACTTGTGGATCAATTCAACCTCCCTAACAGATTCTAACCTAGCTAAAATATAATTATTTCTTGTGGAGATGTGATATTTTGTGGAGTATTTTCTTATGGATACTTTCTCTTGATTTGGAGATGTCATTTTGGAGTAATAAATAATTGGTTGATGAATTTACTTGTAATGTATTCGAATATCATTATGGTTATTACATGGAATGTATATCATTAGGGTTTCTATGTGCTATTTTATACTGAATATTTTTCTATGAAATATTGGAAATGATATTGTATGCATTACCCTTTTAAGACTTGTGTGACGATCCCTTTAATGAGTCTTCATGATAATCTCTCCTCAATGACTTTGTTCCCTCATAAAACGATAACTAGGGATGAAACTAAGATTTTTCATTATCCCTTACTCCATTCTAGGGTTTGATTCTTCATAAGTAAATCTCCCTCTAGAATCCACCCATGATCAAGCATTGGCCTTCCCACATTGGTTATCACACCATAAATTTTCCATAAAACCTAACCTCTCTCTCCTCTCTTGATTTTTTTGTCCTTTAAGGAAAGCCACTAGGCTAGGGTTAGGGCTGAAATTCAACTAGGGTGCATGTGTTTGCTTGTGGAAGGGTTTCACATGTGGTTGGTAACAAATTGAAACCTCAAAATCATCCTTTTCCCATGGATATTTATTTTGTTTTAGGGCTGATGTCATAAGCCCTAGACAATCTTTGCCTTAGATAAAGACTAATCTAGCCCTACATTTCAACTTGCCGCTTGTTGAAAGGTTTTTATCACTAAAATTGATCATATTCATCTATGAAATCCTTTTCTTGGCCATTGTGTACCTAGATTCCTATTAAACTTTCCTATTTACAAACCCTAGGTTACTCATGCCCTAGATATGCCATTTGAAGGGTAACTCTTGCCTTATCCATGATAGTTTGAGCCATGCCCTTAAGTTGAGTACATTTCCTTAGCCTATCCTTACCACCTCTAAGCCTTAGAATTGACTATTAATTAGGCGACCTACATAGGGAAGCCTCCCTCATGGTGAATGTCGACTAAAGAGCAGGAGGTGGTGGCTATGGTGATAGTGGGCCACAACTCATAATGTTGTCACCTGGTATAGCCCTTGTCTTATGAGTTCCCTCACAAGAGATGTTAGATTTTGAGGCAATAGGTACAACAAACACTCTATGTATAATAGGGGATGTGATAAGTTTCTCAAATATGCAAACTTGACTTAGAAATGGTTAAAAAACAACAAGTTTCAAAAATAAAATTTTGAAATGACTTCTTTTTAAGTTATTTTTATAATATTTTCCTTCTTTCCAAATACTCTTTCATTTTTTCTCTCTAGTATTCTTCTCTTCAAAGTAAAAAGAGAGACCAATGACTTCCATTTAATTAAAAAAATTATCTTTAGAAAACTAAACAAATCCATTGAAATATTGTACATCTAACATTTAAATCTTTTCTCAAATCGGTCCAAACAAATATTAGAGAAAAGAAATGTGGCAAAAAAATCTCAAAACTTCATTGCATTCATTTCTAAATGCATTTGGCATATATTTTGTTAGACCTAATTATTACCAATTTTTCTAGTCAGATGGTAGTTTTTAACACTGTATAAATTTAAGAACAATTAATTATGTATATATGAATTAAAATTAGCACAACCATAATTACCATTCTAATGATATTTCTAGAGGGTTCACTTTGAGTTTCTTTGGGTCTATATAATCATGTATCTTCAAAAAATTCAATGAAGTTCCAATTAGAGATCCAAATCTCTATTATGTTCTTTATGGTATTCTTGTGAATTATTTTGTGAGTGTTGAAGTTTGGTTTCCTCCTTTGACCATGAAAGTGGTATTAGAGCTAGAGAGACCTGGCTATCGAAGGAAGCCAAAGCAAGTTAAAGGAAAATAAACTAGCCAGGTAAGTCAAAGAATCAAAGTAGATTGAGGCTTTTCAAGCTATTGTTGTTTTGTAGAATTGCCTATTGTTTGAACAACCACTATTGAAAGAAAATTGAGAAGCCACCTTCATCAACTATCGAACACTGGCCTTTGTGTATTGAGGAACAATCTCTAACAACAATAGTAGAGCTCATTTACACACAGAATATACAGTAGCAAATGCAGATGGTAGACATAATGAGTAGAGGATGATTTTGTAAGCTAGGGCCATAAGCTACCATCGCTATACATTGTATGCCACCATAGTAGTCATCGTGTGGAAGAATATGTGTATGGTGTATCTAGAGGAAGAGGGTCACAAGTTGTAGCCATTATATTGAGTGAAATTTGGTAGATAGGAATTTGCTCCATCCACAACTTCTTTTTGAATAAGCTATTGTAAGCCACCATTAAAGTGAACGTTTGAAGGACCCTCTTAAAAAGTAGCCCTGATATTGAAGATAAAGACCATAGGAAAGATGAAGCTAAATTAGAAATGAAAAGGTATGTAGAATATATAGTTTGGAATATTGAAGAAAAACTTGTGTGACATAATGCTGAGAACAATAGCATGTAGAGGTAAAACAAATTTTTGGATTGATTTAAGTAGGCAAAAGGAGGTCATAATTAATTAAGTGCTAGACATAACTCCAAATTACTCCCATTTAGCTAATAGATTTATTAATCCCGTGGTAGAGTTTAAACTTAATTTAAGCCTGCATTCTAAAACGATTCTATGAAATTAGAGTTAGAGAGAAAAAACTCTATTATGTTGTGTATGGTGTTCTTCTAACTTATTTTGTCTATGGTGTTCTTCTAAATTATTTTGTGAGTGTTTAAGTTTGGTTTTGTGCTCCGTCCTTCAAATTTTGGTTCGACAAAATTGAGATGCCAAATGCTATTCTATAGGCTATGCTTTCAATGAGAAATGTGGCCTTCCAAAATGCAAATTAACAACCGGTTAATGGCACCTTTCAACAGTAGACACCCGAAGATTTGTGGCCAAAACTCTTTTATTTCTCTGTGCATATACCTTTTACGCTAAAAAGCAGCAGTGGTTGTAACCAACGCGAGCGATATTATTTCTCTCTGCAAAAACTGCAACAAAGCAGGCATTCTAACCAGGTAAAATACATGTTGATCATACACACTTAGACCACTGAATTCAGAGAGCATCCCTCCGGGGGAACCATTAAGTACCACTTTAGTGTCACAGAGCACCCACAGTTCCTATGCTTTCTTCAACACCCTGTTCCCGTTCTTAGAAAACATAAACTGCCAACTAATGGAACCTATTGTCCAACAAATAGGGTGTTTTTAATTTTTTTTTTTTACTATAATCGATATTGTGTGTTTTATTAGTTAACATGTATTTTTTGTTTCATACCAATTCAAGGGTTTATAACAAGCACACGTTAAAAGAACTTATTACATTATATCATTTTTATGTATTAGAATTAGTGTATAAATTATCACTTATATTCTATGATTAAATGAGTTTTATTTAAAAATTTATTTATAATATAGTAATAAGTTATAGGGTTTAATTTTAATTTAATTATAAATAATTATTAAGTAGATAGTAAGGATTTTTTTTGGATATTCTAAAATATTTAAATAGCATACATAATTTGTAATTGAAATTTGTTCCTAAAGTAATTATGTTTTTTTCATTTTTTAATTAAATTGATTAGCTAAAAAAATGCCATATGAACAAAAACATCATATAAAGATGATGAAGTGAGTTATAGTTTTGAAAAACAATATTATTATAATAAAATTTATTTATAAATTAAAAATTTTATAATAAAATAAAACTAAATTTCTATAGCCATAATTTTATTTCATGTTATTTGAATTATATATATATAATTTATATATTAATTATTTTTAATTATAATTTAAAACAAAATTATATCAAATATATTAAATAGGTCGTAATGATTATTATTGATTGATATTTATGCCAACCATTTAATTTATAATTCTAGATTTAAATTTCCAATTGATTTATATTTATACCAACTATTTAATTTATAGATTTAAATTTCTTAGGATGGTTCCACTGTAACAATTTTGGATTGTTCTACTTTATATAACTAAGATAGCATAAATTATGTTCCAATAACATAATTTAACCTAATTTATGATTTATAAATAGAATTTATTTGAGAAGATGATGACGACGGCTTCTGCGTCGCAAAGCATAAACATCTCATACGCTTTCTTCAACAAACCGTTTCGACGCGTGGAGAAAGTCAATTGCCGACTTGAGGCGTTATCGATCCTCCTTACAAAAATCCTTGGGCGGCCCATCATTGTGTATTATGTTCTCACTATAATCCACGGATGATGTACTTGTTAGGTCTTAAGGAAACCCTACTTCTTATGCCCCCAATCCCTCTGGGATCGATCATATTCTGCATATTCACTAAAATTATTATTATTATTATTATTTATTTTATTTTATTATTTATTTATTTATTTATTTTATTTTTTTTTATGTTTTGGACCTTAGATTTTTTACACTATTTTTAGTAAGTATTATTAAATGAATTTCAATGCAATACAACTTAGCATGAGATTTTCCCTTCATAACAAGTCATGATGATTCTAATGAAATACCCCAATTTTTTTATTTTTTATTTTTATTTTTTATCTTTTTTATCTCTATCCTTATTAGTAGTATGCACAAAGCAAATGTTGAGATTTATATAATTGTTGTGCTCTTATTCTTTGGTTATAACATAAATAATATTAAAAATTAGTAAAAATATACGTAATATTGATTCACCCCTTCTTAGTATTATCCTAGTTTTTAATAGGTTACTTATCTTGTTTTTCTAAATTAAGTAACTAGTCAAAATGATTGTCTCTATTAGAGATTAAATCACTTCTATGACGAGGATATGATAGAATGTATCATATTTTATTGTGAGACTATAAATTCTAAAATATTTTAGAATTTTATTATCTTTCACTACTATTCAATGCTAGAGACTTAATATTATTAAGGGGAGGAGATAGGGAGAATGAATGTACCTCTTAACAATGCACTTTCTTCTTCTTTTGTTTATATCTATATATATATATATATCCATTTTCTCTACATTACCTCATGCTCACTATTGGACACATGGCATCTAAATCCAAACATTATTGATCACATTACGATGGAAAATAGTCGTTGTAAATGTTTTATCCTTAACTCTTGTTAAGAGTAATTCATTTCAATGTATAAGGAAAAAGGTTTGTAATAAATTTTGTTTTTTCAACTTTGTACCTTATTACTCCAAAATAACTATAATTTCTCACCTATCCACAATCCCACCCATTAAGTTGTTGTATTGAATACCCCTTTAGCTCTATATAAACATGGAATACCTTTTTCATGTTCTCTCATGAACTGCTAGGCCATTCATGGACCTTATTCCTCTTTCCTCAACTCCTTTTAGGGTAGCGTATTGCACAATCCTTTATCAACATGTCAACAATCAGATTAGGCTTTTTTATGGGTTTACAAGTGGAAAAATTGTATGAAAATCATTTATTGGATGATGATAATGACTTTTAGAAACTTTTCGGGGGATAGACTATCCCCCAAGATACGTCATTTTTCATTGTGGATAGTTGGCATATGGTTTCCTTACAATGGTTGTGTTTTGACCCTTCATTTCCTCCCTCCTGAGAAACTTCATGATTCAAACCATGTTGAGACTAATTTATAACATGAACTAAGGTAACCCAATAACGCCCTACTAGTCTCTCTATTGTTCTATTGATATATCTCTTTCTTAGATTAGAATCTTTTGATTTTGGGTTTCAACATACTTATCATTAGTATATCTCTAGTGCATGTAAGTCTTCAAAAGAAACCCCATATTAATAGGGGCTCTGGTACTAATTTGCTTGGCATTCCATAATCCTTATATATGGTTTCTATGCATAATTTCTCTAGACACTTGAAATTTTCTCCCCTAGTAAGAGTAATTCACCCCCTTTTCACTACTTGTTTTTCTCTTGGAGGATGATATCTCTTTTTTTTTTTTTGGTTGTGGTTCACAGACACCTTGGTCAATGGGTGGTCGCTACGTCCACGGAAAAATCTAGGTTGATCGACCCTGAAGGGAATCTAGCCCCGTGACCCACTAGCAAGGCCTAACCCCAAGGGCTTCGGGCAGAATGGACCCTGTGACCTCCCGAACGACGAGGCACTGATTTTGACCAACTGAGCTAACCCTTGGGGCTGATATCTCTTTTTCTATTTGTGTCTAAACTCCTAATTGCTAGGATGGTTTATATAATGGTAGGAAATATTAAACATTTTGTGCTCCAAATTCATTTACAATTGTAACAACCCTAGTGAAAATTCCATGTAATAAAAGTAAACAAAGGCAAAATAATAACCATGGATGATGGGAGACTTATTCCAAGATGAATGCTGTGCATAATCCTAGTCATGGGATTACTTGTGATTGTTTATGGCTAAGGAAATTGGCAAAGGAAATGGCTAAGGCTTTGGAAAGGAAAAATGGAATTTTTGGCACAATTATTTATGAAAATAATGAAAATTAGGAGAAAAGGGAGGTGAAAGGTCATAGGTTTCATGTGGGGAGGAAATTGAAGGAAAATAATAGAAAACGAAGAAAATAAAGGCCTCATTCATAAAAAGGCTTTAGAGGATCAGTTGGTAACCTTTTTTCAGTTCAGTTTTGGAGCTCTCTCAGTATTCTCTCCCTCTCTCATACTCTTGGAGACTTAGAGTTTTCTTGGAGCACTCTTAGTGGGTATGGCATACTTGGATTTTTGGAGCAAGAACGAAAAGGAAGAGAAGGAAAACACAAGAAGGCATTGGGATCAACAACTACATCAGATTTTTTTGCAGGTACTGCGTTGCATTTATGTTTCCTTCACTAGTTTTGGCATGCATGGAACATGCATGTGGTTTCTTGGATGTGATCTGTCATTGGCATGGAGGATTGCTTGGATTGAAAGTGGATTTCCTAGCCTTGCCATTTCCTGGATAACCATCTTGATTATGGGTTTACTTTCATTGTTTTTTTTGGTTGGTTCTCATGTTTCCTTAGCTTGGGTTGAGTTATTAGTTCCTGGAAGCCCTGGTTGGACAAACGCTCTAGAAGCCTTGTAATAGCTTGGGTTGAGTTACTAGTCCTAGAAACCTTGGTTGTAAAAACGCTCTAGAAGCCCTTGGTGGGTTGTGTTACTAGTCCTGGAAGCCTTGGTTGGACAAATTCTCTGGAAGCCCGACGATACTTGTGGGTTGAGTTACTACTCCTGAAAGCTTTGGTTGGAACAAATGCTTTGGAATCCATAGAAGGATTAGATGGATACCAATCTGATGATGGTTTTTTGATGTCTACTCGTGAGGTGGAATCACTGTTTGATGGGTTGAGGTGGATGGCCTATGGAAGCCCTGGATGAGTTTTGATTGATGCGTTCTATGCGATCCCACATTCATGCTTGAAATATGGCATGGAGGTGAATCGCTGAAGAGCGATTTGGTTCAGCCATTTTATGGTCGGGTGGAATGTGGAAGTCCCATCCCAGGTTTGGATTTTGGACCATCAATGAAAGTTTATTTCTCCTTGTATTTCTATGAGCATTTTGATGGATTGTATGTGGTCTATATGGCTGTACTTTCATGAGTATTTTTGCTACTATTATGTTGGTTATGTATGCATTTTATGACAACAACCATGAGTGGCTCTCATCATGTTTTTACTTGTAAATGAATGATCAATGTATCTATGACCTAATGGATGGAATGACAGTTAATGTGTTGAGGCATCAATGGTTCTTAGTGATTCTCAGCTAAGTATGAGACCTCTATGCTCAGAAATGTTAATCACACCTGTAGATTACACATTTGCAATATGTTTGACGAAATGCCTGTCATGGCTAGTAGGGGTCCACAAGGTCTTGAACAAGTATTTGTTTTATTACTATCATTTCCATGCTCTTTTACTGATATGAAGAGATGGTTCAATTATAGGCAGTGACCTGGGCTCTGGGCCTGAAAAAGTGGCTCAAATCCCGAAGTCGCTAGCATATCACTGACATATTTGGTCTTTGGTCACTGACAAGGAAGCTTGTAAGAGCAACTTTGGGTTGTTGGTCGCACTCATGCCTATAGCATGGGAGCAACTGAACCTTAAATTGTCCAAAAAATCAGTGGGACCCCGAGGCAAGCTATCTAAAGTATTGGATTGGTTCCTGAGGGTCTTGTCATTGATGATTATTGTTCGTATGGCGCGTTTCCGTCAATTCTAGTTGCTTAACATGACTTAGGAGGTCGAATCATGTCATATTGGCTTCTCGTCGCATGTTTACCTTGGTTGGGCGGTTGCTTGAGTAGATGTGGGAGGAGGGTGTTACAAAGTGGTATAAGACCATGGTTCACCCCTCAGTCTGGATGAGCTATGTGTTGGTCATGTATGCATGTCAGTTGCATGTGTGTATCTCACACTTGCATTCCATGTGCTTATTGCATTTGCATGATGTTATTCATGGTTGTTGATGTCGTCATGTGAAATTTGAGGTGTTATTATGGAATGCATGGTTGTGAGTGTATGATTGATTACATGTTGATTCATGTCGCTTACATGTATCATCATAGTATGCTTGGTTATATTCTTACATGTTTTGTTACATTCTTGTATTCTTGGTTCTGTGTATCATTCTTGTAGGTTTGATTTCAAGTACTATTCATTCATGCTTGGTCATATGTGTTTATGCATATGTGTGGATGGTTATGAATCGCTTATGCATGTTCATGTTTGCATGTGGTCAAGTGTACAATGATGTAGTGGTGGTTTTCATGCATGAGGTTGTGGTGTGTGTTGTTGTTGAGGTCATGCATTGATGACTGGACCCTAGCTAGAATGACGATTGCATGGTCATATGCTTATGTTTTATGTTTCTATATGCTGTCATGATTATGTTATACATGTATCATGTTGATTTGTTGATCTTGCAGACAAGGTATCCTCCCCGAGCTATACTAAGGTACATTGGTTTATTTTGATTTGGTTTAGCTGACATGATATACCTTGCAAGAAGAAATATCAAATGGCTAGTAAGATGGTTGACTACAAAGACTCTCCCTATGAATATGAAGAGCAGTATGGTGCTGGGAACCCTTCCGATTTCGTAGTCACACTGAGAAGCTTAAAGGAAGAAATAAGGAGTTGTAGGGCAGATAATGACAAAATCATAGAGTCACAAGAGAAACAAGTAGAGGTAAATGAATTAATACTTTAGAGTTTGTCAGATTTGTAGCGACAAGGACCACATTGGATCAGATATGATTAGGAGGATAGAACTAATGGGGCATATGGTAGTCGGTCGCATGGTGGTCACAGATCATATAGAAATGACATAATCAAAGATGTCATATGGTTGGACTCTCCGGATAGGAGCAGGGATAGACACAGGTATGATTCTAGTTCTAATTCAGATAAGCACCATGATCGTCATCGATATCATCCTTATAGGAGGAGTGATAGGGGATACTTTCAGGATGAGTTTAAGAAAGCAAAGCCACCAACATGAGATAAAGAAACCACAGGATGGAGAGGTATGATTGCTTGTCATGCGGAAATTCTTCAGGTTGCATGACTATTCAGAGAACATGAAAGATAGAGTGGCTACATTCAGTCTCAAAGGTAAAGAAAACATTTGGTGGGAAGATGTGAAGAATGTCAAATGTATTCATGAGAAGGATTTTACTTGGAGTGAGTTTGAGAAACTATTCAAGAAGAAGTACTTGTCAGAGAGATACTTTGATGACAAAGCAAAAGAACTTTATGAGCTAAAGATGGGTTCCATCATCCTTGACAGATGATGAGTACACTAGTAGGTTCTTGGACTTACTGAGGTATGTGCCTTATCTCAGAGAGGAAAATGCCAAGATTCAGAGGTTCATTAGTGGGTTACCAATTACATTTAAAGATCGAATTGAGTTCGATGAGCCTATAGCATTGGAGGAGTCCATTCGGAAGCTAAGGAATTGCTATGAACAATCAAAGCGTATGATTGAGACCAAGCTAGACTGGAAAGGTTATGAAAAAAACAAAGGAAAATGGGACAGAAAGAGAGTAAGATCTCAGGATAATGTTAACAAGGAGAATGTCGCACCACCTAAGAAGTTTAATGAATCAAATAAAGGACAAAGATTCCGATTAGGACAACAAAATAAGGAGACAGGTTGGAAGCCTATAGAGTGTTGGATTTTTGGTAAGGATCACTGCAAGAGAGGTTACCCATAGAATCAAGGTGCTAGACCTCAAATATACAATAGGCAGGAGGCACAAACTGTTGGGGATGTTGGTTAAATTATTCTGTGTATCTATGCAACATTGGATAGCAAAAAGACAGAGAATCAGACATCTATCATTGAGATATATGGTAAGCTTTGTGATCAAGTTATTTCTATTTTGATTGACTCTAGATCTAACTATAACTATGTTAGTCCTGACTTGGTGGAAAAGTGTGGTTTGAGTAAGGAATTGCATGCATAGTCTTGGTCAGTATAGTTGGCTATAGGTACAAAGATACTATTTCATCATTTGGTAAGATCTTGTGCATTTTATTTGAATGGTATGCCTACTGCAACACATTTGAATGTATTACTGTTGGGTTCATACAGTATGTTGTTGGGCATGGATTGGTTGTATCTTCATACAGCCCAAGTAGACTGTTATGATAAAGATTGTGTGTGTTGATGACAATGGAAAACCAAGAGTCTTACAGGGTAAGAAGAAAACTACATCAGTTAGGATGGTGACAACTATGCAAGCAAAGTGTAGTCGCAGGAAAGGGTGCAATTTATTCGCAGTGCACATTTCTAGTGATAAGGGTAAGGATGTTGAGGGTATAGATGTGTTGAGAAGGTGCCCAGTTTTACAATAGTTCGAGGATGTATTTCCTAAGGACATTACATAGTTTCCACCTCACAGGGCGGTAGAATATTCTATTGAGTTAGTGCTAGGGGCAGCTCCAACATGAAAAAAACCTTACAGGATGAGCACACTTGAGTTGGTTGAGTTAAAATTGTAGCTACAGGAAATATTGGACAAGGGATACATTAGGCCAAGTGTATCACCATGGGGCACACCAGTATTGTTCGTAAAAAAGAAAGATGGAATACTCAAATTATGCATTGATTACGTGAAGTTGAACAAAGTGACTATCAAGAACAGGTACCCTTTGCCGAGGATTGATGACTTATTCGATCTGTTGAAGGAAGCAACAATGTTCTCAAAGATCGACTTGAGATTTAGCTACCATCATGTACGCATAAAAGAGGAGGACATTTACAAAACTTGGTTCCGGAGTAGGTATGGGCATTATGAGTTTGTTGTTGTTCCATTTGGCTTAACTAATGCTCCAGCTACATTCATGTGCTTGATGAATAGTGTGTTACATCCATATTTGAATAATTTTGTTATTATGTTCATTGATGATATACTGGTATATTATAAAAATGAGGAAGAACATGTCGAACATTTTGCAGCAGGGTTGAGGTTATTGAGAGAGCATTAGTTTTATGCTAAGCTCAACAAGTGTAGTTTCTTTCAGACTGAGGTGCACTACTTGGGGAATGTTGTCTCCAAGGAGGGTATTACAGTATATCCAGAGAAGATAAGCGCCATCATGGAGTGGGTAGCTCCTAAGAGTGTGGATGAGGTGAGATCTTTCACGAGTTTGGAAGGCTACTATAGGAGGTTCATCATGAACTTCTTGCAGATTGCTTATCCTATCACATCATTGCAAAGGAAAGGTAAAAAGTTCGAATGGACTAAGGAGTGCGAGATTAGCTTTGAGCAACTTAAGCAGTTGTTGACGCATGCACCAGTACTACAGATTGCAGGTTTGGACAAAAAATTCGTGGTATGGACAAATGCTTGAAAGAGAGGACTTGGTGGAGTCCTTATCCAGGATGGAAAAGTGGTATGCTATGAGTCCCAGAAACTAAACGAGTATGAGCAAAACTAGGCGACACATGATCTTGAGTTGGCATTGATCATACATGCATTGAAGATGTGGAGACACCATCTTCTTGGAAGAAGGTTTGTACTTATGAGTGATCACATTGGGTTGAGGTATTTGTTTGACCAGTTGGATCTGAATGCCAGGCATGCTATATAGTTGGTCACGACTAGAAATTTTGAGCTCGAGATCAGGTACATTAAAGGTAAAGAGAACATGGTGGAAGATTCTCTCAGTAGATGGGCACAGGTAAATCACTTAACAACTATGAGCTTCTATGGGACAGAATTAAAGGATAGGATCTTGCAGGTAGGTCAGCGAGATGTCAGGTATATGGAGATTGTGCACAGGTTATAGTAGGATGCTGGTATAGGTACATGTATAGGTGGTAGTATAGGTAGATGTACAAGTACAAGTGCAAGTGCAGAAGGTATGGATATTGTCTTACAACAGATGGGTTTATCAAGTTTCGAGATAGGATATATGTACCGGATAAAAGCAAGCTCAAGAAGGTGATCTCGAGGGAGTTTCATGTGAAACCTTATTCAGGTCACCTAGGTTATCAAAAGACATTAACTGCAGTGAAGAAATTTTATTATTGGCTAAATTTGGAGGGTGATGTAGCAGAGTTTGTGGCTAGATGTTCCAATTATCAGCGAGTGAAAGTAGAATGTAAACATCCAGGTGGATTGCTACAGTCAATTGTGATTCCAGATTGGAAATGGGAAGTCATTTCCATGGAATTCATCACAGGATTTCTGAAGACAACGAGACAACATGATTCCATTATGGTTATTGTGGAAATGTTGACAAAGATTGCACATTTCCTTTTGGTGAAGTTTGCATTCTCAGCTACCGTTGTAGCATAGGTATTCACCCTAAGATGTGGTTATATTGCATGGTGTTTTGAAGAATATTGTGTCAGAAAGGGATGTGAAGTTCACTTCCAAGTTTTGGAAGTAGTTATTTGCAAGTTTGGGCAGAGAGTTTTCCTTCAACACAACTTATCATCCGCAGAAAAATGGATAGACAAAGAGGGTCAACAGGATATTAGAGGAAATTTTGAGGATGTATATGATGCATCAGCAAAGGAAGTGGGAGAGTATCTCCCTTTGGTAGAGTTCACATACAACAACGATTATCAAGAGTCAATGAGGATGAGTCCTTTTGAGGAATTATATGGGCGGATTTGCAACACTCTTATTAGTTGGAGTGGTCTAGTTAGCAGGGTCTTGATTGGACCAGATATGTCGTTAGAATTGTAACATGAAATGTAGGTGAACAAGAATAATCTAAAGGAAACATAGGATAGGAAGAAGAGTTATGCATATAGGAACAGGTTGTTGAAGGAGTTCCAGGTTGGGGAACATGTGTAATTTTGCATAAAACCAAAGAAGAGCTCCTCATGGATTGGATCTTGTGCCAAGCTGGCACCATGGTTTTATGGACCCTTTAGTATCGTTGAGAGGATTGGTCCAGTAGCCTATCAAATGGCACTACCTATGATAGTGAAAATCCATGATGTTTTCCATGTTTCTTTGCTTAATAAGTATGTTAACGATGTTGATCATGTGATTCACTAGTCTATATTGAAGGTGGAACCAGATGGAGAATCCTAGATGGAGCCTTTCTGTATATTGCAAAAAAAGGTGCTCATGCTCCGGAACCAAGCAATCAACCAAGTTAAGGTGCAATGGAAGCACTTTGGGCCCAAGGAAGCTACATGGGAGATGGAGAATTAGATGAAAGATATGTATCCTTCCTTGTTTTCCAGTTGAGGAAAATCATTTTGGCTTGGTGTTTTGGTGTGGTTTTGGTATATATTATGGTATATGATTTGATATATGTTTGGATGATGTTATTTTATGTACATATATATATTGATGTAAATACCACCATGAGCTATGTTATAAAGCTCCAATATGCGGTATGTTGTTATGATGTCATGTTATTATGTTGTTATGTTGGTTTGTTTTCTAGTAGGGTGATCATTGTAAATACTGCATTGAACTAAGTTATAAAGATCCATCGGAATTATATATGTTTCTTACAACATTTTTGTCGTTATAGGTGTTGTTGAACACCGATGACAGTGTTCCCCCAAGGGGGAGGGTTCTGTAATAGCCCTAGCGAAAATTCCATGTAATAAAAGTAAATAAAGGAAAAATAATAACTACAGATGATGGGGCAGTTATTCCAAGATGAATGTTGGGAAGAATCCTAGTGATGGGAATAAATTGTGATTGTTTATGGCTAAGGAAATTGGCAAAGGAAATGTCTAAGGATTTGGAAAGGAAAAATGGTATTTTTGGCACAATTATTTATGAAAATAATTGAAATTAGGAGAAAAGGGAGATGAAAGGTCACAGGTTTCATGTGAGGAGGAAATTGAAGGAAAATAAAGGAAAATTAAGAAAATAGAGGCCTCATTCATAAAAAGACTTCAGAGGATCAATTGGTAACCTTTTGTCAGTTTAGTTTTGTAGCTCTCTCATTATTCTCTTTCTCTCTCTCATACTATTGGAGACTTAGAGTTTTCTTTGAGCACTCTTGGTGGGTGTGGCATACTTGGATTTTTGGAGCAAGAAGGAAAAGGAAGAGCAGGAAAGCGCAAGAAGGCATCGAGATCAGAAGATACATCATATTTTCTTGTAGGTTTGCATGTATGTTTCCTTCACTAGTTTTGGCATGCATGACACATGCATGTGGTTTCTTAGTTGTGATCTATCATTAGCATGGAGGATTGCCTGAATTGAGAGTGGATTTCCTAGCCTTACCATTTCCTACATAGTCATGGTGACTGTGGGTTTACCTTCATTTTTTTTTTGGTTGGTTCTCATGTTTCCTTAGCTTGGGTTGAGTTATTAGTTCTTGGAAGCCTTGGTTGGAAAAACACTCTGGAAGCCCTATAATAGCTTGGGTTGAGTTTCTAGTCCTGGAATACTTGGTTGGAAAAAAATCTTTGGAAGCCCTAGAAGGCTTGGATGGAGACCAATCTGATGATGGTTTTGTGATGTCCAACTGTGATGTGGAATCACTGTTTGATGGGTTGAGGTGGATGGCCTTTGGAAGCCCTGTATGGGTTTTGATTGATGTGTTCTATGAGATCCCACATTCATGCTTGGAATATGGCATGGTGGTGAATGGCTGAAGAGAGATTTGGCTCAGCCATTCTACAGTCGGGTGGAGCGTGGAAGTCCCATCCTAGGTTTGGATTTTTCATCATCAATGAAAGGTTATTTCTCCTTGTATTTCTATGAGCATTTTGATGGATTGTATGTAGTCTATATGGTTGTAATTTGTTATGAAACCAGCTCACAAAAAGATAGAAAAGAAATATAAACGCCTTAGAATTCAAGCTCTTCGAGGGGCAACCTTCTTTACATTACACAAATGAACAATTCTTGGATGATACAAATGACAAGACCTCCTTTCTATGTAGGAGTCTAAGGGGTCATAATATAATCAGGTCCAACATAACAATAATAATGTAAGGGCACAATAATAACACTAGTGGGCTTCTATGGTGCACAATAATAATAATATGGGTACTACATGGGCACAACAATATAATAAGGGGGTTGTACTAATAACAATAAGGGGTTACCCTAGTAATATAGGGACCTAAGATGCCCCTCTCCTTCAAAAAGTGTTGTCCTCAATGCTTGAGTAGTTCTTGATGCTTCTGTATAAAATTCTTGTCCTCCCATGTGGAATATTCAACGGGTAAGTTCTTCCACTTGATGATATACTCTGAAATTGATCGATTTTGTCATTGTCGGGTTCTTGTTTCTGTGACTGCCCTAGGTTCCAAAATGATTTTTCCTTCCTCGTCAAGTTCTAGCAATATTGTTTGAACTGGGATCTTCTACAACTTTTAAATGAGTGGCCACACTTCTTCATCCTTCTTCCATTCATCCCTTGCTTCATTTATCCAATCTAGTTGGATAATAGAAATAACACAAATAAATGCTTCCACATCCTCATCCTTTCTTGGGAGTACATCTGCAACAACATTTTTGCTTCCCTTTTTTGTAGACGATTTCAAAGTCATAACCCAACATATTTGTGACCCATTTTTTCTGTTCTTCTAAAGATAATATTTGTTCTAAAAAGTATTAAAGGCTATCATGATCCATTTTTACCTTGAAGTGTCTTCCCATTAGGTAAGGTCGCCATTTCTTAAGTGCATGTAGTATTGCCAACATTTCCTTCTCATAAATAGCTTTCTTGAGATGTAGCCTTAAAAATACCCAATCACCTACATCAAAATTTATTTCACTGCGATGTTGATTTGTGTGTTGTTTCATTTGATTTTGCACCAAAGTGGCGTTATCCTTTAAAAGTTGGAGAACTTGTTGTTGATGCTCGATGTGATCTTTCACTGCTTGAATCTTTTTCTTCTTGATATGTACTATCTTGAGAGTTTGAGGTGTGGTAATTTCTTCCAACACATTACAAGATATGGTTGGATTCATTACTTGATGCTCAATGTGATCTTTCAGTTCTTAAACATTTTTCTTCTTGATATGTCCCTCTATCTTCATAGTTTGAGGAGTGGTAATTCTGGCCAATGCATTACAAGATATGGTCCGATTCATTTCTTCTTTCTCAATGTGATCTTTCACTTCTTGAACCTTTTTCTTCTTGATATGTCCTTCTATCTTGAGAGTTTGAGGAGTGGTAATTATTGCCAATGCTTTACAAGATATGGTCGATTTCATTTCTTGATGCTCGATGTGATCTTTCACTTCTTGAACATTTTTCTTCTTGATATGTCCTTCTATCTTGAGAGTTTGAGGAGTGGTAATTCTTGTGAATGCTTTACAAGATATGGTCGGATTCATTCCTTCTTTCTTTGGGGTTGGTTCCTAGTGTATATCCTCTTCTTTTGACGTTTCTTGATCCTTTTATTCCGCCTCTTCACAATCAATGTAAAATAATTTCTTCTCAGCACACTTGTGACCTTTAATGTATTTCTTATCACAATTGTAACAAAGCCCTTTTTCTCTTTTCTCTTCCAATTGTTGTGGTGTCAGCTTTATAGGTTGTGGAAGGCTAGGAGAAGCAACACTTCCATATTTATAGTTGTGAGGGGTAGACTTCCTTGTTGCCATAATTTTGCTTTCAACTTTTCTTGCCAACCTAAATGCATTCTCCAATGAATCAGGTTCCCGAAGACAAACCTCATGTTGAATGTTATCCTTTAAAGTCTCTATGGAGACATCAATTTTATTCTTCTTTGGAAATCATTTACCCTTATATTCAATTTTTGAAAGTCCTCAATGTTCTTTTCCATTGCATACTTTTGTTTGAGATTTATCAATTGGCTAAAGAAGGTGTTTCTCTTTGTATCCTCATAATGTGCTATCATTTCCTCCGTGAAAATTGATCACGTAACAAGTGGTTTACGAGAAAAAATCCCTTTATACCATAAAAATTGATCCAATTCTAAATATGAAGATGCAATACGTACCTTTTGTAACAGTTGCAACTCATGTAGATCAAAATATTGCTCCATCTGTAGTATCCAATTTACCGGATCCTTTCCATCAAAATTCCTCATATCGTTTTTTCTTGATTTTAGGAGCTCGATTTTGAAACAGACGTAACTCTGTAATTTCAGATCTTTAGGTTATGAAATTTCAGCCTATTATAGCTCTTTGAGTCCTCATTCTAACCCCACAAGTCTGATCACAATTGGATTCTCGAAGAAAGAGTTATGCCCCACCTCCCAAGATGACCTTCTTATATACTTTTTCAGTAGAGAGAACTTGTACGACGTGCCACGTGTTACTGTTCCAACCTTCGGACCTAAAATAAACAAAAAAAAAGTACAGTTCGTCCTATTTCTATAGCTTCTCACGAAATTTCAATCTGATGCTAGAGAGAAAGTTATGACGTTTTTCCCAAGGTCACTTGTTTAGAATGTAATTCGGGAGTTTGCACAAACCCTATCTTCCTTAGATTATATCTCCGAACATATAGCGCGACAAGATCTAAAATTTGGATCCAAGGTTCACCAAGATTTTGGCTCAAATGGGTTTTAATTTCAGAGTTTGAACCTTTGTAGAAAAAAAATTATAGTGCAACTACCACGATGACCTGTTTGAGATGAAATTATGGAGCTTGCAAAAACCCTAACTTCCTCAGATCATAGCTCCGAAAATATAGTGAGACGAGATCTGAAATTCAGACCCGAGGTTCAGACCGATTTCTTCTAAAATGAATTTTTGTTTTAGCTTCTGAAACTTCATAGAGAAAATGTTATAGTGAAAATTCCACAATGGCCTGTTTGGAGCAGTGAAACCTAGAATCCAAAGCTCTGATACCAAATGTTATGAAACCAGCTCACAAAAAGATAGAAAAGAAAGATAAATGCCTTAGAATTCAGCCTCTTCAAGGGGGAACCCTCCTTTACATTACACAAATGAACAATTCTTGGATGATACAAATGACAAGACCTCCTTTCTATATACAGGAGTCTAAGGGGCCATAATATATAATTAGAGCCAACATAACAATAATAATGGAAGGGCACAATAATAACAATAGCGGGCTTCTATGGGGCACAATAATAACAATATGGGGACTACATGAGCACAAAAATATAATAAGGGGGTTGTACTAGTAATAATAAGGGGTTACACTAGTAGTATAGGGACCTAACATACTTTCATGAGTATTCCTGTTGCTATTATGCTAGTTTTGTATGTGTTTTATGAAAACAACCATGAGTGGATCTCATAATGTTTTTACTTGTAATTGAATGATAAATGTATCTATGACCTAATGAATGGAATGGTAGTTGATGTGTTGAGGAATCTGTTAGTGTCAGTCTTTCCAACCTTCCTCCAGTGATCAAATATGCTCTTACAAAGTGGTCTCAGAGTGTCAAGGTAAAATTTTGTCATTTCAGTGAGTCTTCAAGCAAAATTTGGTCACTAGGCATTAGGTCTAGGGTTTGCTTTCACTCTTTTCAAAATTGCCCAAATGTCAGTCTATTCCACTATTCAGCTGAGCCTATCATCATTCATAGGGTTGTCATTATCATGTCAGCGTCTAATGAGTCATTTTACACCTTGTTCATGCTTCAGTTGCGCCTAGGTAAGGTCATTTCCCTCTCCTAGGGTTTTGAAGGCAATTTCTCTTGGATGGTCAAATCATTAGCAAAACTTGTATCCAGATGTTCATACACCTTCCCCTATCCTTCATGTACCTTATCAAATGCTTCCCATCACTGAGATCCCCCAAATTCCTCATTTTCGCACAAACCCTAGTTTCTTGCTACAACCTGGCAATTTTCTAGGTTGGACCTGTGTTTTGCCCTTTTGGACCCCTTCCCCTCACTGGATTTCTGAGATTCCACTTTCCCCTACTTCCTAACATCCCTCCCCACTCCCAAAAATTTCCTTAAGAATTTACAAGCCCCTCATCCCCTTCATTGCGCTTCATTTCCACAAAGTTCCTTGTTTCACACATCGGGATAAGTTTCACTCAAAAGATGTTTCAGAGCAATCAAAGATGAATTTTGGAAAACTGAGAGAGGTTTTTGTCCACAACATGCCAAAGAAGAAAAAAATCCTTCACTTTTTACACAGGTGTCATGGTTTTAGATAAATGTCAAAAATATCGTTGCCTCAGGAGAATCGAATGCACCTCTGAAGTGACCTTGGGAAAATCAAGTTTTCTCCTAGCTTGGTTGGCCAAATGACTTTCTTGATGAGTCAAATGATAACTAGACACAAAGAGCTTTCCAATGAGATATCATTAGCTCAATGTGGAGTTGAGGAAGGCATTCAAAAGTTGACTGCAACAGCACTTTGCCTTGAGGCAGCCTCATTTGGCACATTTTGACCAGTCTTGGGAGATTTGATTTTTGACAGGGACAATGAACTAAAAATTAAAAAATTACAGTTGTGTTGGAAAGTAGACTCAAAGACCTTTCCAACGAGCTATCCTGCGCCCAATTTGGATACTGGGAAGGCCTCCAAAAAGCATCTGAAAGTCGCGCTACATGTAGGGCTCAGGTGGGCTACGCATCAGGGTTTTGGCTCAACGCATAGCGCGTTGCGCGCTACCCTTAAGTTGGGGAGGTCCAATTCACAAAAGGTCTAAATTTTTGGATTTTTCATGATGAAATACACCTGCTCAGCCACTGCCAAGACATTTCATCAAGTTTTGGGCCCCCAAAAGGTAAAAAAACATGCAAAAAATGACCTCACTGCCCCTTTTTGGACACACAGGAAGCAGTCTTGGGAGATTTGATTTTTGGAGGGGAAATGGGAACCAAATTTAGAAATTACACTTGGGTTGGAAATTAGACATCCAGACCTTTCCAACAAGCCCACTTGTGCCTCATTTGGATGCCAGGAAGTGCCTCAAAAGTGTCCTGAAAGGCGCGCTACGCATTGAGAAATGGCGCGCTACGCGTTGGGAAAATTTGCCAGTTTTGCACCTTCAGCTTAGGAAAACGCAACATTGACTAGTTTTGACTCTTTGGTGGGATTTTTCATCCTCTTTGATGTAATTGATGTAATTTCATGTTGACATGACACTTTTTTACCTATTCTAGAAGATTCATTCATAAAATGGCAAAAAATTAATGAATGAATTGGTTTCTAGCTTATAGAGGCAAGTTGTTTTGATTGCCTAGATTGTAGTGGTCAGTTTAGAATTGGTTGAAACAGCTTAGGATGATGAGCTCAACCCCTAGAGGCTAGGGAATGGGTTGGCATGGTCTATATTATGTATTTTCTAAATCATTTTCATGGTTGGAGAGGTTGGACTCTTGAGGGATAAGCTTAGACTGTTTTACTCTTTGTATCTCTGCAATTTTGGCAAAGGAAAGACCAGGGTTTTGCAGCACTATTTGGGATTCCTGTGGTGATTTGTGTTGATGGTGTGTTTCTCTCATGTACTTGTAAGTTTGTTTATGTGTATCATTTTCCTACTCCTCTTTTCTGCACATTAAGTAAATGAAGTGTTAAGGTAGAATTCATGGTTTCTATGCTCTGCCTTTAAGTTTGCTTAATATCTATGTTTTCATCTGTCTAAGGAGAACTCTCGAAGGTTTCTTGCTCTCTTTAGCTCCTCACCGGTCATTCCTATCCATTCACTTAATTCAAAGGCATCAAGACAATCTCCTACCTTGCCCCAAAAAGACCTCTGCAAAAACTGTGTCTCATCCCCGCACCCAAAATTGCTGTGCTCAGTTTTCCAACAAAACTCTAAAAATTTAAAATCAAACTTTCCCTATCAGTTTACTAGCCTAAAATCAGTGTTCTTTATTGGTCATCTCCGCCCTTTGAAGACCTTTTTCCGAGATAGACCCGGAAAGAGCCCTCTCCTGTCCCCGTAGGGATAGCTACGAGGCTAAGTGGTTTGATGTTGCCTTGGATTTTGTCTTTTTCAGCCTGAGGCCAAATTCAAGCGCTAACAGAATCAATGGTTCGTAGTGATTCTCAGCTAAGTATTAGACCCATATGCTCAGAACTATTAATTACACATGTAGATTACACATTTGTAATATGTTTGACGAAATGCCTATCATGGCTAATAGGGGTCCAGTCAAGCTCTTGAACAAGTATTTTCCTTAATATTGTCATTTCCATGTTATTTTACTGATATGAAGAGATGGTTCAATTATGGGCATTGACTTGGGCTTTGGGCCTGAAAAAGTGGTTTAAATCTCGGAGTCAGTGGCATAACATTGATAATTTTAGTCTCTGGTTGCTTGTAGGCAAGCCCGTGAGAGCGAATTTGGGTTGTTGGTCGCACTCATGCCTATAGCGTGGGAGAAACTAAGCCCTAAATTGTCCAAAATATCAGTGGGACCCCAAGGCAAGTTTTCTAAAGTATTGGATTGGTTCTTTAGGGTCCTGTAGCTAATGATTAATGTCTATATGGTGTGTTTCCCTTGGTTCCACTTCCTTAACATGACTTAGGAGGTTGAATCATATCATAATGGCCTCTCGTTGAATGTTTATCCCAGCTGACCGATTTCTTGGGTAGATGTGGGAGGAGGGTGTTACAAGTGTTTTCCCTAAAGACAAACTTATGCAACCATTCTCCTTCTAAATTTTTTTTCTCTAACCAAAATATGGTAAATTTACTTCCTCGATTCAATAGGTATTTTCCTTTATTTGTGTTCTATGGCACTCCTTTTTCACTCCCCTCTTTCCCAATTTCTGTTGGCCTCCTTGGATGAAGCCAACACCCTTGGGTCACTCTTTTCTCAACAAAAAGGTAACAACCATGCTCAGGGAACATTGATTTACCCAATATTATCACATTTTTTGTCCCTTATATGGTTGTCAGGGTCTTAATCCCCCTTTTTTTGTTTCTATTAGATTTTCTTTAGGGTATATGATTGAAACAATTTATTATTGTTTTAATATTATAGTTTATTATTGGTTCAATATCACCTAGGTATGTTGGCCAAGGAAATTTCGTGGGATTTCTACTCAAATGAGTCACGTCAAATTTTGGATATAAGTGCTAAGGGAGGATGCATATATTTTTGAGTGTAACATCCTTCAGACCAAAAAAGTGCAATTTGGAAATAACAATTATTGTTTTTCGTTAGTTTGTTTTCCTTCTCTACTTCAGATTACATTGTCTCATTCTAGGTGACCCTTAACTTGGGATAACCTTAGCTCTGGAGCAAGGTCATGTCCTAGCTACATTAATTGGGTGGCTAATTCTCATTCTATTTTTTCACAATTAACTTGTTTATGGTGGCCTTGCAATCTCTGAAGAGGTATGCTTCTTTGAAAAAATTTCAGGTAGAGATAATTCTATTTATAGCTCATAACATTAACTAATGTTTTTTTCAAACAATTTCCTTTGTTTATTATGTTAGGTTTTCACTATAACTCATGGTCCTAGAATTCTCTTTGGCAGTATGATCTTCTCCTCCAAGTATCAGATAACATGATAGTGAATCACTAGATTTCTAAACTACATGTGCTTAATTAACACCAGAGGATGCTACAATTTTTTCACAACCACAAAAACTTATTTCAATGTTTTTCCTTTAGAGCAAATGTATGCTTAGGCTTGAGTCATGCCATTAGGATTTTTACTTTTACTTTACATGTTATCGTTTCTAGTTACAAATATATGAAGGTTAGGCCTTTCACTAGCCATTTTGGATAAAATAAAATTATTCTTAAATGAAATTATCCAATTTTATTTTTATTTATTGTTATTTTTAATAATTTAACACAATAATTATGTTTATTGTATTCATTTATTTGTTCCTTAACTGCCACAAATATTGCAAGATAATGACTTTTCCTAACATATTCATAATAATTTTGTTAAAAATAATCGGCTTTAACATATTGGGTCCCTAGCACCATTATATGCATATATTCATACTAAAAAAATTAGCATGTGGTTAACCTATATGGTATCCTTTTGTTCTTTGATTTATCTTGTCATGCATATATATTTTTCTTCTTCAAAAATATTGTTTTGAATGTTCTTTAAACACATTCAATTCTCCTCTGAATACCATATATCCTCAATACCCTAAAATATTAGTTTCCATTTCCCCTTCCAAATGATATGTAGGTTATTACTTAGGTTAGCTCAGAATACCACCTATAACTTAATGGTGTGTGCACCAACTTAAGCATTTTACCTATCAAACTAATATTGCATGTAATATTTAGGTTAGGATTATTTTTCTATATCCTACAATACCTTATTTAGTTCAATACATATAATATCACTTTGACTTCCACTTTTATTGTATTAACCCATGTGTACTTTCTTGCCTTTTTTAAGATCTTATTCCATTTCCAATTGTACTCTTTTATCAAAAACACCCTATAAATAATTATACTCTCTTCGTCATAAATATGCTTGGTATCATATGAATATTACGTCCATTTTAGTATTCCCCTTGTCTATATTGAAAATTAATGTGTGCATGTTTGTGCGTATTTTATTCAATGTTCATCTTTATTTTTTGATTACTCCATATACCACAACATACATTAGAACTCATTAGCACTAATACTCAACTTACATTCAACAACTTTGCGTGTTCATAAATTAAATACATAGCAGTTCATGGATAAAAGTATAGTAACTAATAGCTATAATGAAATTACTTAAATACCCTTTTAAACTATATATAGTAGGAATTCCTATTTAACATATGCGATTTTCCAAGTGTTCAAAACAATTATAAACATTTGGTACGATATAGAGGTGCATCTTTATCCTAACCCTTATACATTATATTCATCATACACATATTTGAATTAGACTTTATCCATACAAATATTGAATAATAACAACAAAACCAATTACTTATATGAATAATAGTGTTTGGGGAATACTAGGGAAAGCAACACGTTCCACCGAACCAACACGTTGCACTCCCAACAATTGCCCCCAAGCTTGGTCTTTTTTGTGTTTCTCCCTAATTGTGTAAACCCCCCAATTTTTTTCACTTAGTGGTATTTATTAATTTCCTTCCCTACTTATTTTTAGTAGCGTCCCACTTTTAAGGTCTGCACACCCTTTTCTTTACCAAGATTTTCTTTTTTTCAAAATATGAAAAACCTTTCCTTTTTTCCTTATAAGCATGCATTTCTCCCTAGAATTACTTATCCTTAGTATAAGATATATCTCTAGTTATTATTATCCTTATCTCCCCAACCATCATTATGTTTCTCTTAAGTTATGTTGTTTTCGGTGGTGGTTGTTCTCAAAATCTTGGATAATTGGGGAAGTTTACAACTATGACCTCTATCACTTTCCACTTTTCTATCCATAACTTGGACTTAATGATTTAAAAATTTCCTGGAAAACAAAGAAGCCCAAATACTCGTGTTGTTGCCCATAATATTCCCAGGTGATTTATTTTTATTTTTATTATTATAAAATTTATTTACATAAGTCAAGCAAACTTAGTCTTTTCCCCATCACTAACGTTTACAACTTCAATATTTACAAGTAACATAAGGAAATGAAGTTTGCAAGAAAACAAATTCAAGAGGGGTATTACAACTTGCTCCACTTAAATTAAACACCATCCTAATGTTTCATCTTCCTTCATCACTTATGAAAGGTTAAGGAGATGCCTCCCACATTTTCTCTTCCATCTCCTTGGTGGATTCCTGAGGGATCAATTGCTTCCATTGCACTTTAATTAAATTGGTGATGGATCAATTCCAGAGTAAATTTCACTCCTACTTAAATTTTGTATTCATCACCATCACGTCCTTATTCTTGCTAAGTAAACATTGTCAATTTTCATTCATGCACCCAACAAGGGTCAACAACATTAGTGTAAGCACATCAACAATTTAATCGTAATATGTCACTTGTACACTTACCCAATGTATAATCCATGTGACATGAAATTCATTAAATGACTTCACTTCGTAACTCAAAACATGGAAAATTCCAACTCCATTTTCATAGCATTCACACAATGATCATAATATTTTGAAGGATTAATTACTTACCTTGCAAGTTATGATAGCTCACAACTAATGATTAGGCACATTAGATAGCATCATTATGCCTTTATCTTTATTTATCATCCCCCAGATAGTCATAAAATATACATACACACACACACACACACCTATCTTTACTTGTTATATCACTATCTATTCAGTCCAAATGGATTGATCCATGTCCATATTAATTGTACTATCATTATCTTCTATCCCCTTATTTCCATTTATTTTATGCATTGGGTTTAACTAGGGTCTTGTACTTCTAGTTGGGTTTATTATTTAGCTCTCCTTCTAGAGTTCTTTTTCTTTCCTTCCTCGAACCCAAAAAACCATCACAACTAAACCATAAAAGGAAAAAATAAAAAATTGATAATAACATCACATGGAAATAATATGAAGCAACATGGCCATTCTTAAGGTTAGCAAACAAAAGAAATAAGAAATTTCTACCTACAAAGACATGCAAACCATTCCCCCTACGCCTCATCTATTAATTCCCAACAAACTCACTCCCTTGAGTTACCATCTCTTCCTACATCATAGGTGGTTGGTTTAGGTGTATTGAGGTTGCATGCACTTTTCTTTCATCCAATAGATGTGAGTTTTTTTACCCTTGCGCTTATGTGCATATCAGTTGTCTCAACACACATTGTGTTAGTATAATGGTCCTAAACATGATCATTTCCTCCATGCAATTTCATAAGTACATACTCATATCGTGCACTTAATCAAGAATTCAAACAATACTTCAAATGTGCCTGTAGTTAAAGAGTCATATTAAATACTTTTTATAGCAAAATTATCTAGAGAATACCACTTAATTTTATCAACATCTTATTAGTTCACTCACAACATGCATATCAATATGCATAGATGTCACTTTTGTCATTCTCTCATCAACGCCTTATTTTCCATAGCCTTGATTCATTAAGACTACAAGTAGAAATTTCATTGGCCTCACAACAGGGTTTTCAACCTACTCCTAGTTTACAATTACCCATTATTATTCATCTATATCATGTTACGACCACTGACTCAAAGTCCTTATGCATGCACACCATTTACGATATGCACCTATAATATCATTATTTAATATTTATTTGGTGGACATGTATTTCTAAATTATTCATTTATCGTATTTTTATGATCCCCATGTTATCATTCATTAGCTTATGGAAAATTATTAACAATTAAAGAATAATATTAAATTAGCAATATCTATGTTAGGAGTCCCCCCTAATCGTTCTGGTTGTATCACTCAGCCATAAATTATTTTGCAATTATGCTCACATACTCTAGGGAATCTCGTCAACATCTTGCCTATTTATCGTCTTGTATCATTCGAATCAAATTTTAATTATAAGAGCTATAATTAATAGATATTTCAACTAGTCAAAAATTTCTTGACACTTTTGGGTCTAGACAAACTTAACTCTTTTCTTTTGCAAATATGTTATAGGATAGGTCAATTTAGAGAAGCTCCAATGATTTTATGGTAATATATTGTAATCCCCATAAAGGATATGATGTTCGATACATCATTAGGAATTCCAATTAAGGATTTCTTTGATCTTTTTAGGGTCTACTACAATTTATTGTTTGGATAGTACATGCCTTGAGTATTGAATTTGACCCGATAAAAACCAATAGTAGCTAAAATTGGCATAAATTTGTTGTTCTATGAGTATTTGAAACACTATTCTTATGTGTTTTTCATGCTCTTCTAGTGCCTTGGAATAAACCAAGATGTCATAAATGAAAATCAATACATATTCTAAAAGTACCATCTTTCTTTCTCACAAATAGTATTAACGCTCCCCAAGTGAGACACTTGGCCTTATATATCACTTATCCAATAGCTCCTAAAGTTGAATTTTAAGTTCCATCAACTCTGGTACACTCATTTTATAGGGTCCCCTTAAAATTAGTGTGTCTACAAGTACCTGCTCAATATTAAAATCAATCTCTCTTTTGAGTGGTAAAGTAGGAATTTTATCTGTAAAATATCCTTGAAATCTTGCACCATCAAAAAGTCATCAACTCAATAGGATAGTTCTTATCCAAGATGATAATCTTCCTTTTATACTAGTTGCTAATTTTACAAACCAAGTAATTTTTTTTTTTTTTTTCCATCATTATTATTGGGGTTAAAGCCATCATCACTTTCATTTTAATTTTAGTGTTTCGTGATGCTTTACTCACTTTGTTATTTTCAAGAACAATTTTTTTCCTGGTCATGAAATTTTGTGATATTCTATCCCTACCTACCAACACCTTGATATTTTTGAAACAAAAATTTTAAACTAGTAATTATTCTGCAACATATAGTTACCTATTTTCTCATGTCCCTTTCTCTTTGAAACTACAACTGACCATGCACTATGCCATTATTATTAGCTTATTCATGTGTGGGTTGCACTAGGAAATTCCCATCATACAATCACATATTCTAAACCTTATGAAATTTAAGCTACAATAAATCAATCATGTGATTCCTTAATCAAGGAGGTCAAAATGATTTCCCTGAGAATTCCCAAAAGATGTAAAATTCCATAAGCATCTCAGTATAAAAAAAATGTTACAACCTTCAAAATTGCTTCATATCGAATTAATTCTTATTTCAATTTCTATTCTCGTGATTCTTACCACGATTCTTAAAGGAAGAATATTTACACCCTTTATTCCACTGCAAAAATATGTCTTTTTCTTATTTTTCCAAGATTTGGAATTTTTGTTCCTTTGCTTATATTGTTGGTAACATATTATGGTCTTTATAATAACTTTATTCATGGTATTTGGGTTGTCATACTCAATTTCCTCTTTGAATAAATAGGGAAGACAACTAATGAATCATTGAATTTTAGCTATCTCCTCAAAAATGTATTGTACATATCGTAGAAGATGGGTGAATTTAGTAACTAGTTCATACATGGTCATTTGACCAAGCTTTAATTCAATGAAATATTTATCTTTATTATCAAAATACACACACACACACATATATATATTTTAGATATTTTTCTTTGATATGCTTTTGAAAGTATTCCCAGCTAATAGTTTAATCCTCCATATTATGCACAGTACTAATCTCTTTCTTCTGTAGGGATGCCTTGTTTTGCAGTTGATAAGTGGCCAATCTAACTTTTAAATTACCAGAATACTCATACACCTAAAATATTTTTTCACATTTAATAGCCATGCACACACACACACACATATTTCATATATTTTTCTTTGAAATGCTTTTGAAAATATTCCCAGCTAATAGTTTTATCCTCCATATTATGCATAGTACTAATCTCTTTCTGCTGTAGGGATGCCTTGTTTTGCAGTTGATAAGTGGCCAATCTAACTTTTAAACTACCAGAATACTCATACACCTAAAATATTTTTTCACATTTAATAGTCATGCCCCCACTACTTCTTATGATTCACCATCAAATGTCGGAGGTATAATATTTTTATACTCTCCTTGTAGTTCTACCTTTTGATTCTTCCCTTGACTAGGTACTATCATTGAGAATTTTGATTGAATTATCTTCATTTTCCTCTTAATCTTCATGTCTGATGGCCTCACCCTCATCTATGCTCTCTAGAATATTCCTTTTGTAGGACTCCTCCTTATCCTCATCTTCTATAATTGGTCCTATTATATTTAGATGTGGATTTTTAGTTAAACTTTTAATGAACCTTTCTTGCTTAACACTGGATTTCAATAATTTTTCATTATATGCTTTAATATTGATTAATCTAGTTCAACCTTTCATAATATATAATAGTTCTACTATATGTGGTGATGCGTCACCACCTAGTTTCACCCAGAGGTGTTCTTCTCCATCAGAAATTCTTGTAGATGGTTCCACAATTACTGTTCTTTACTTTGCTCCTTAGAATCTAAAACAATATTTACTCTGTTCATTTGTAGTTGTGATCTAGCTCATAGGCCTTAGTGTTGTGACCTACAACTTTGATACCACATGTAATTTATCTCTACTTCACACTGCAATTTTTATTTATATATGCTTCTATTTTCACTACACTACCCCGAGGTCACTATTGACTTATGGCATCTATCTCCAAGAATTGTTGATCATATTACTATGGAAAATATTTGTTATCAAGGTCTTAGGAATTTCCCTTAACAAGAGTTAAGGAAAATGTTTGTAATAAAATTTCATTTTTGAACTTTTTACCTCATTACTCCACAATAGTTACAATTTCTCATATAGCCACTGTGCCACTTGCTAGGTTGTTGTTGTGAATACCCCTTTGGATCTATATAAACTTGGATTACCTTTTTCACTTACACTCACGAACCATTGGGCCATTCATGGTGGTTCTTCCTCTTTTCTCATGTCATTTTAGGGCTAGGTATTGTGTGGTATGTTATCAACATATCAACAAGAAGATTATATTTTTTTTTTTGTAGATTTACAAGTGGAATACCTTGCTAAAAAGCCTTGATTAGGTGGCAACCATGAATTTTTAAACCTTTTGGGTGGACATACTATCCCCATAGCTTTATCATTTATCATTGTGGAAGGGTGGCATCCAATTTCGTTGCATAGGTTTAGGTATTACCCTTCACTTTTACTGTCCTAAGAAACTTTATTATTTGAATCTTGCTTAGATTAGTTTCTACCACGACTTCATGTAACCCAATGATTCCTTGCTAGTCTCTTTGTTACGTTATTGGTGGATCTTTTTCTTAAATTATAATCTTTTGATATGGGTTTTTAAAATACTTACTTTTGATATATCTCTAGTGCATGAAAGTATACAAAATAAACCACATATTAAAATGGGTTCAATGCTTAATTTGATTGGTGTTCTATAATCCTTGTCTACAACTTCTATGTGTAATTTATCTAGAGACTCGAGCCCTACTCCCCTGGTAATAGTAACCCTATCCCCCCCCTTTTACTACTAGGTTTTGTCCTGAAAAGGATTTTCCTTGTTTATTTATGTCTAAACTCCTAACCAATAAGAGGGTTTAGACAATGGCAGGAAATACTAAACATTTTGTTCTCCAAATTTAGTTAGAGTTTCCCCTAGAGAGAAAATTGTGGTAGCCATTCTCCTTCTAAGGGTTTTTTCTCTAACAATAATTATATATATTTACTTCCTCTATTTAACATATATTTTCCTTTACTTTTCCCTTATGGCATTTCTTTTTCATTCCACTCTTTCCTAATTCATCTATTCTGTAAACTAAGCACTCGCATTTGTTTAAAATGTCGAGCTTTTCCCGTAGCATCCTTGGATAAAGTCAACACCCATTGATTCACTCTTATCTCAATGTTAGGGTATCTCATTGTTCATGTTAGATTGAGTTCAAGGTACTTGATTGAAACCATTTCTTATTGGTTCAATATCATAGTTTTATTGAGATTTAGAAGTTGTTGTCCATTTGAGGGTTATTCTTAGATCCTTTCACTTGGGTATGCATACAAAGGAAATTTCTTGGGATTTGTACCTAGATGGGTTGCCTCAAATTATGGCAACAATTATGAAGAGAGGTTGCATATATTTTTTATTGCAACATCCCTCTAACCAATAATACATGACTTGGCACTAAGAGGTATTGTTCATCTTTTAATTTGTTTTCCTTCTTTACTTCAAATTACCCCATGTCGTTATAGACACTATTATCTATTTAATATTAAAATTAACCCTTAACTTACGACACACTCATCACTGAAACAAGGTCATGTCCCAATTGCATTAATTAGGTGGCTAATTCTCCTTTCGGTTTCTTCATATTTAACTTGCTTATGGTGTCCTTGCAATCTCCAACAATGTAATATTCTTTGTAAAGTTTTAATTAGAGACAATTGTATTTTTAGCTCATAACTTTAACTAGTGTTTTAAAAACATATATTTTCCTTATCTTATTGTGCTAGGTTTGCACTATAACTCCTAGTCATAGAATTCCCTTGAGGAGTAGAATCTCCTCCTCGAGGTAGGGGATAATGTAATACTAGATCAATGGATTTCTGAAGTACAGGTTGTTAGTTAACACAAGATGATATTGTTGGTTTTCCACAACAAGAATGACTTGTTTGAATTTTTTTGGTTTAGGACAACTATATGCTTAGGCCCTGGTCACACCATTAGGATTTGTACTTTTACTAGTTCATGTTACTTTTGCTAGTTACATTTATCTTCAAAGTAGGCCTTTTACTACTCGTTTTAGAGATAATAAAATTATTCTCAAATGAATGAATGTCATTATCCTTTTATATATTGTTATTTTCTATAGTTTAACACAATAGTTATGTTTATTATATTCATTTTTTTGATTCCTTAACTTCCATAGCTATTTCAAGCTAATAAGTTTGTCTAGAATATGTATAGTAATTTTGTTAAAAATACTCAATTTTGAGATATTGGTTCCTCAACCCCACTATATACAAATATGCATATTAGTAAATTTAGCATGTGTTTAACCTCTATGTTGTTGTTGTATTCTTTGATTTACCTTCTCATGCATGTTTATTTATCTTCTTTAGAAATATGGTTCAAAATGTTCTTTAAATGCATTCAATTTTCTTTTTTGAATATTAGATATCCTCAATACCCTATAAAATCTTAGTTTGTATTTCTCCCTATGACCTGATATGTAGGTTATCACTTATGTTAGCTCATACTACCTTATGTAACTTAGTTGTGCATGCACCTAATTAAGTGGTTTACCTATAAAATATTGCATGTACCTAAAACATTGAGAATAGGTTTATTTTTATATATCCTACAATACCTATTTACTTTAATACATATAATAACACTTTTCCTTCCACTATTACTGTAATAACCCATGTGTTTTTTCTTTTTCCTTGCAAACTATATATATATATATATATATATATATATATATATATATATATATATATATATATCTATATATATCTATATATATATATATATCTATATATATATATATATATATATATATATTATCATTTGTTAAATATTTAACTTCATTCTTTGATTAGTACGTATACCACAAAATATATTAGAACTCATTAACACTCATACTCAACTTGTTTCTAGCAACTTCATGCCTTCATAAATTAAATACACTAGTTCATCGTTATAATTCTTGTAACCAATAACTATAGTGAACTTATTTAACTGTTAGTTTAGGAGTGTAGGGACAAATTCCCTCTATTGGATAACCTTGCTCATCAAGAAAGACCCCTCCAAGCCCTTGGAAGAGTTTATTTTGGCTAGGGAAAAATATTTTTTAATATGGAAACCCACATGTGCACAAAAGGACAGGTTGACCCAACAACGAAATTGGACACCCTTGGATGGCTATAAATATAAATCAAGTGACCTTCATTTGGAGACACATAATCATTCTTATTTATTTATTTTTGGCTCGCACATGTGTGAAGTTGGTACGCACAGGTCCGAAATTGTAGGGTCTAAATATCGCACACGTGAAAAGGGTTTTTGGTTCTAAACCACAGGGTTGCCACATAAGATTTTCAGTTGTAACTACACACATGCAAGCCTATGCCTGCAGTAGGAGAGTTTCAACCGCACATATTGGAAACTAGGGTTTTATTTTTATAGTTAACCACAGTTGACAGTAGAATGGAATGTTATCTCTGATCAGTATTGTTGCCAGACCCATATCTTGGATATTGTTTGGTTGATTTTGATGGATAGTGTTATGGATAAAGAATTGGATTATTTTTCTCTTTTGTTGTTGAAACATTCAATGAAAATCTAAAAAGAAGAAGAATTAGAAAGGGTATTCCCCCTTGTGGGATTTTTACCTGGTCTCTGACCAATCTTGGTGCATCTGTGTGTGGATGCTTTTCTTCTTTTTTTCCTTTATGTTTGATTGAATTGATGATAATATTATCATTTCTATATAATTACATGTGTTGTTGAATAATGTTATGATGTTGTGGGGTGAACTAAATTTGTAAATAATGAAATGCAATTATCTAAAGCAAAGAATAATATGGCCTAAGAAAAATTAACAAGGTATAAGAGTCAGGCCGAAGAAAGGTAATTGAGATTACCTTGATGAGAGCAAGAGAAAATGGAGGAGTCCTAAAAGAATACTAGAGCTTCAAGAAAACCATACACAATCTGGTTATTGGGGTTTGATGGATATCAAGAGGTTAGTATTTGGATGAAACCATATAATATGACAAAGGATTGTGTTATGAAGTCTTGAAACCCTAGCATGATCAATGAGGAGTTGTTCTAGCACTTGTGACAAATTTAGTATAATCTTAGTTGGGCTATTCTCATTAAGGCCTTGGTTGTTGATGAAATCGATGGAAATATGGAAGGAAACATTTTTATGTGACTCTTGAAGGTTGGTTCTAGAGGGAGTTGATCACCTCTCGTTAAAGATAAGTACCCTTTAGATTTTTGTTACTTTGTTTCTATTCTTGTTTATATTTTTATTGATTTGATTATTTCTTATACTTCCTGCATCAATATTTGAGTATATGTGAATACTTCTAACCTTTAGATAAGATGTGATAAGCAGATCCTTCTTGAGGATCATCTTGGGTGCAAGAAAACAAATCTAGTGCAAGTAGAAAAGAGTTGGTGTTACCTGATGAAAAGGTTTTAAAGTGGCATCCAGAAATTCTAATATACAAGTTCTACAACTACCAATGATAAATAGTAATTACACGTTACAAAGGTATTTTAATGTTACAAGGTATGCATAATACATTGTTTTAGTACTATAGCTGCAATATTGGATGGCAAGGTAAGCCCTAATATATAAAGAGAATATCAACTTCCTAAATGAGTAATGTATGCATATGAATGTAAGTTTGATATCTAGTACATGTGATATATTGGTGCACTTTATATGTGGCAAGTATCTTACATTTTAGACATGATGAATTTCCTAGATGCATTGATTTTCATATATTGTGACTTAATACTATTGTTAATGCTTGTGATAAGCATGGTAACCTTGATGATAAAAGTGTAACAATAAGATTGATGCTCAAGATATTCTTGTTGACCTTGGTTAGGTTTTGATAAGCTTAGTAAATTTGACAATGTGACAAAAAAGGATGACTTGACTTAATAATGGTTGAAGATAGACTTGTCAGCTACCCTAATTATATGATACTAATATTTGATGACATGTTCATATGTGAAAATGAAGTAGTTGATGGTGATTTGTTATGACTATGATGAATATATGTTTTATAACTTGATATAGTTTGACTCTGCGACCTGACAATGTTGTTGATGCATGACAATATTACGGTAGATAGGTTGATTTTTTGAATAATGATGACTGAAGTGGCTTCCCATTTATAGGGAGAAAATATTAATAATATTTTAACACCTATTATTATTTGAAAAGAATACATTTGACTATTGAAGGAGAATTGCAGCCATGAATAAACATTTGATGTTGTGGAAAACGTTTTGGAAAAATTTGAACTAAGTAATGAAGGTTTCTCCTCGTCCAACCCCCAACCATTGGGAGAAAGGCTTAAGGGTGCAATTATAGACCTACCAACAACACAGAAGAAGGCCTATGGGTGTAGTTGAGCCTATAGGATACAAAAACATAAAGTCTTATGCACGAGACTAGGAGTGCACCAGGAATATGATAGTCCTATAGTCATGGAGTAGATGATAGAGAGTTTTATGAATATGGAAGTTTTACCTAATGTTTGACTTATTATAGAGAATATGGATGTCCTCACTATTCTTGTGTTTGCAAGAGAAAAAAATATGCATATATATGTTATATGTCTTGAGTTGATCATTGGACCTAGTATATGATAGTATTTGGGAAAAATTACAATGGTTTGACAAGATTTGACTTATTGGCTTGAATTTATATAGACGAGAAGTATTGGATTTTTGACATGATGCTTGACAATTAGTAGATATCTTTTCTCTTATGGATTGATTGAATTCACAATGATAATAAGTTAGGGTTTTGATCAGATTTGATGCTTGAAAATGGTGATTTGCCTCGCTGAGGCATGAAAATATAGGCATAATGACTCTCAATTATTAAATTTAGTACTTAGTATTGATTATGCATTGGCATCATTGACCTTGCCACATTGATTGAAGTGTAAACAATTGTGATTTAGTATGCAATTATTTTTATTTCAAAAATCTCACAATGAATGGATGAAACTTATATGACACATCCTTGATGTATAATGAAAGAAATAATTCATATCATGATTCTGTGGATGGCCTGATGAAGTTTGGTATTACTTGATGAGAGTTGCTAATAGGATAAATAGATAAATATTATATTTGCAAAAAGCATTGTATGGTTTGAAGCAAGCTTCCTAAGCCTGACGTGTCCACATTGATAGTTACCCAGTGAAGCTCAGAATATGTGCTGATTCAAACCTCTACTTCAAAAGTGGTCCAAGGTATGCCTTTGAACTTGGTTTTATTTCTTGATAATCTATTCTTGATAGATAATGATCCTTTCATGATCAAAGTAAGAGGGTGTTAGACTCTAAAGTTTGAGATGAGGAATCTTGGCATGATGAATTACTTTATGAAGTTTGGAAAAGAAAAATATATCGTGAAGCTATTGGAGAAGATTTTGGAAAGTGGAAATACAAATCCTTGGACACCTCGATGGAATTGAATTTCAAGAAGTTATACAGAGATATTGCTAATCTTGACTATGAAATCGACAGTTGATTGAGGCATTGATGTTCCTTGTAACATCCATCTAGATATATGTTTTGCAGAGAAAAACCTGAGCCAATTCATGATTGAGCGGCTTCATTCACATTAGGTTGCTTCCAAGCACATTTTTTTTGATATATGCACATCCGATGATCAATATTGGTTTGAGATATACTTCTAGATATGTACAACTACATAGATACACTAATTTTTACTAGGTTGGAAAGCATTATTGAAAGAAATAACACATCTGGGTGCTACTTTAACTTTGGATCTACCATGACATTTTGATGAGTAGGAATAGAATCCGATAACTTTGAGGATGGATGAAGTTGAGTATATTGTTGCTAACATGGCTAGTTGTGGGGAATTTTCATTTAAGTAGCTCTTTGGAGAGCTACATGAGTAGGTTTTGGATATGACATTGATACATTGCGACATTAAAGAGTGGGATTTGATTAGTAGAAAATCTTGTATATTGCTGAGACTAAGATATCTTCATGCATTGAGACAACACTGCTATATGAGACATGATTAAGCATGTGGTTGCTACCACCTTGAGATGGAGAAAGGAAGAATGAGGTATCCTTTTATGATATATTTTTATTCTA
Source organism: Pinus tabuliformis (assembly GCA_031772625.1). Classification (NCBI taxonomy): domain Eukaryota; kingdom Viridiplantae; phylum Streptophyta; class Pinopsida; order Pinales; family Pinaceae; genus Pinus; species Pinus tabuliformis. The sequence goes on along the minus strand of CM062814.1, from coordinate 910,806,655 downwards.
ACATAATATTTGACTTGATGAACTGCATGAATAAGTAAATTGGAGGATAGCTACTCTTGGTAATGTATGAGGTAGGGTGACTGAACTCTTCAGTGAATTATTTAATCTGTTACCAAATATGCATTAAGGGATTTTTCAGGTCTAAAATGGGCCTCCTAAGGAAATTATAAAATAATAGTGGAAATTGTAAAATAAGAATAGATAACATCATCAAATTTTAGAGAGGAAAAAGACAAATTTTTCAACTCGTATTTTCAACTTATCTCCATATGGGTTTACTCAAATTTCGAGCAGAAATACTCGTTGGATGCAGAATTTGATTCCTCATCCAAGGAGTACCCATGTTACATACTTTCGATGGATCCTACTATGCGAAAAATGAGAAATACATGAAAAACGTGATTGCAATCACATTTTTTCATGTATTTCTCCTGTTTCTTGTAGTAAGGTCCATCGAAAGTATGCAACATCGGTACTCCTTAGATGAAGAACTAAATTTTGCATGGAATGAGTACTCGTGGAAATTTGAGTAAAAAATTAGGGAGATAAGTTGAAAGTACGAGTTGAAAAAGTAGTTTTATTATTTTATTATTTTTTAATCTTTTTACATTTTTACTCCAAAAATGGTGAATCATCCCCCATGGTTGACATCATCAGCTTGAATCCTATTGGTTCTTATAAAGTTTATTTTGGTTGTACATTTTTCTTAGGAGGCCCATTTTAGACCTCAAAAATACCCTAATGAAGCATGTTTATGTCTTTCTGATCTATAGAGAGCAACATGGATTGATGGATTTGACCCTCCTAGGTAAGGGTCTGGGCTGATCGAAGACACTATACTAGCTCTTCCCCCATGTTTGAGCTCATAGGATGAGGAATTGAGCCGGAGATCTCCTCGGGTAGGGGTAACTCTCGACAATAGCATAGTTGTGATCCTTACCTCACTATAAGTGGTATCCTGCCTATTGTCTAGAAATAGGATGGTTGGGATCCTTGCCACATGGTAAGTAGCATCCCACCTATTGTCATATTTGATTCGTGACAAAGTATACCCCCATTGGCATCCTACCCATAAGTTGGGATTTTTCCTCCCCATATGGCTAATGCGTTGAGGTGAGTAGGGAGAGTTATGATCCTTACCATTCATGGTAAGTTGTATCCTTCCAAAGTGACTTGGGATAGTTGCGATCCTTACCTCTAGGTAAGTAGTATCCTGCCTATGTGAGAGGATGTAGATGTTATACCACTTGACTCTTGTAAAAACCCTGGTTAATATGCATGTAATATATATATATATATATATATATATATATATATATATATATATATATATATATATATATATATATATATAGATATGTATAAGACCAAGGTCATGGGAAATGTACTCCAAGATGAATTTTGGGAAAAACATCCTAGTGGGTGTTCATTTCGGTTATTATGGCTAAGGAAATTGGAAAAGGAAATGGAAAAGGCTTTGAAAAGATATGTGACATTAATTAAGATTTTAGTTATGAATAATGGAAAATAGGAGAAAAGGAAGGTGAAGAGTCACAGGTTTCATTTGAGGAGTAAAACGAAGGAAAATAATGGAAATTGAAGAAAATAGAGGGCTCGTTGATAAAAATCACTCTTGGACACTTAGAGTTTTCTTGGAGCACTCTAGCATTGGATCAAGAGAAGAAAAGATGGTAAGAGGAAGTAAAGATCAAGGAAGGAAGAGCGGGATTAAGCGGATACATTGAGATTCTTTGCAGGTATCAAGTTACATGTATGATTTCCTTGCTAGTTTTGGTATGCATGGTTATGCATGTGTGTTCTTGGTTCTCTTGTTGTCATTGGTATGGGTTTCTCCAGGTGTGATAGTGTTATTCAACCTTCCCTTGCCATTTCTAGATAACCATGGCGTGATGGTTTCTCATGTTTTTGGTTGAGTTGGATTGCTTCATGGATTCAAAAATGAGAGAGGTGGTTTATGAAAGAACAAACACATGGCCTAGTGATCCATGAATGAGACTATGGATTATGGTAAAGCCTTGGCCTAGTAACCCCTAAACTAGACTATGGGTTACGATAATGCTGAATTTTGTGTTACCTCAGCGGGCCTAGGAACCCTCAACTGGTGAATGGAAGGATATACGGTAAAGTATAGAGGTGGATTCCCTCAAACAGGTCTAGGAATCCTTGGGAGGTGAATGGTAGGATATACGATAAATCCTGGAGGGTGGAGTCTCGATTAGGGCCTAGTGATCTGATGTGGATTATGGTAAAGCCTAGAGACTAGGAGACATGAAAATTCCTCACGGTGTAGGTGGAGAAATACAGTGGAATGCATGCTTGTTTAAGGCCTAGTGATCTAGTGGGGATTGCATCAAAGCCTTGTTCTATTGATGAGGGTGAGGTGGTGTAGCCTCGTGAAGCCCTGATTGAGTTTTGGTTATGAGTCCCACATTCATGCTTCGAATATGGTAGAGGAGTGATTAGCTGAAAGAAATATTTGGTTCAACCAATCTATGGTTGGGTGGTTCGTGGAAGTCCCATACCTGGTTGGCTTATGAATTCATTAATAAGATTTCATTCTCCTTGATATTTCATGTGTAAATGTATTGGTTTATATGTGGATTTTATGGTTGTTGTATCCTTGTTATTTCTATTGTTTATATGTTGGTTATGAGTATGCTTATGATAGTGATGATGTATGCCTCTCATTATGTTTTGATTTGTAAATGAATGATCAATGAGTATATGACTTAATATATGATAATGCAAATAATGTGATAAGGAAACAATGTGTCTTGTTGATTCATAGATAAGTATGAGACCCTTATGCTTAGATATGTTGTTATGACCTGTAGAATGCATATTTGTGACATGTTTGATGAAATGCCTATCATGGCTAGTAGGGGAAAGTTCAATTCTTTGTTCAAGCATGTACTTCAGTACCATTATTTCTATTTTATTTATCATTTCTAAAAGTATCATGAAGTTCTAGGGAGTGGCTTGAGACCTAGCCCTGAAAAAGTGGCACAAAATCCAGGGTCGCAGGATCAAAACTAGTTGAAAAAAACCCCAGGCGCTTGCATGCCCTTGTTGTGGGAGAAACTAGAAGGTCCCAATCGCATGCCTTCCCATGTCATGGGAGTGGATGAGGCTCTAGGTTAGTAAAATGTTAAGTTTCCACAAGGGTTCGTCACCTGGAAGGGTTGGTTGGCTCCTGGACGTTTTGTAGCATGTGTAGAAGGTTAGATTGGTTATGTTTTATCAGTTCCACTTCCTTAACTATATATGGTGAGTTGAATCAGATCATAGTATCCTCTCATCACATGTTTACCCCAGTGGACTGGTCAACTTGGGTAAATGTGGGAGGAAGGATTTGGAAAGTGGTTATCATAGTATGGTTCAACACTTGGACTGGATGGGTGGAATGTGTTTTCCATGCAAGCATGTAGGATGTATATGTGATTGTTACACATGCATGGTGGTAGTCATTATTACACTTGTGTAACCATGTAGGAATTAATGATGTTGTTTTTGGGATGTGCTTGTCATGCTTACATGTTGGTTGTATATGAATTTGTTATGCATGTTAATGTTTATAGGCTATTGTGCATGCATTGTTATGGTTATGGTTATGCATGCACAGTAGGTCAAAGATGAATTTTGAGGTCATTGCATGTATTTTATGGCATTGTGATGTTGTTGGTGTGTTATGATGCTGACATGTTGGGTGAGATAGAGCAGGAGATGCATATCATTAGAGTGAGGTTGTAGCACCAAACCTCAGGGTAAGAGCAGATCGTCATATAGGTTTGTATGTTGGAGATGCATATATGTGGTTAATGGTTGTTATAAGAATTAGGATTACTTATATACTTGTAATATTATTGTTTTTATGGTTACATGTATGATAAATTCCAGTTGGTTCGTGTAATCATATGCACATGTGTTAGATAGTCATGAATGATAGTAACCTATAGTTGTATGCATTGTGGTCATTGTCTTTAAGTTATTGATGTTATATGTATTGTACTAAACTGAATGGGCCTATGAAGATGGTTAAGGTTATGATATCCAGGTATGATCAAACATATTTGTGATATTGTGTTGTACCGATCTAGACTGTCTGTGCATATGCTATTGTTATGCATGAATAACAATGGTGTATGAACTTATGATGTGAACATGTTAACTAGTTACTGTTATGGATATCATGACCTTATTTATGTTTGATTTGATGTTTTGTGAAGTTATATCATGCCAATCTAGATTGATTGTGTAGATAAGATAACCTCCCCTAAGATACATTAAGGTATGAGTTTTCTTATGTTATCTACTTAGTGCTTGAATGTTTGATTATGTCGTCTATCTCATGTTTGAGTGTTTGGTGTTTATTATGTCGTCTATTTGTTGTTTGAATGTTTGATTAATTTCATGATATGAGTATGTGTCTATAAGATTGCATGAAGAAATGATCTTTTTTAAGAAGGTTGTACTAACACATATGTGTTGAGACAAATTATATGTACTTGAATTTAAGTAGGTGATAGTTGTAGAGTTATGTATTATGACCAATGAATGTGAGTTGATTGTTGATTATGACATGACTTTTCATATTTGTAAAGGTTAATTTGAAATTAATATATATGATGTATTGATCTTTGGAACATGTGGCTGACATGTGTGAATAGTTGCAAGGAAACATGCTTGGTATTAGCATGACAAGGTAATAGTTGATGTTTTTATATAACTAACAAATGGGCGATGTGACAGTACATAGTATGACTCAATTGCAACAAGATAAAAAAAAGGAATTGGGTATGAATTCCTTTGGCAGTGTTTGGGAACCACAATTCCAAATGGATGGATGATTTGAATATAGGAAATCTTTTTAATCCTAATCTTTTATGAAATTATGTGGATATGTGCTATATTCATGGACATGTATTTGGAAAGTATAAAAGTTAGTGTCTAGTTATATCTAGATCTATCAAACGAATTGGATTCCCTTGAGAGATGGCACAAATGTATTCAAATACAAGGAAACATTCTTGGAAAAACAAGGTTAGATAGATAGTATATTGTTATATTTGTTTATACACTAACAATTATGTTTTTATGGCAATATGATGCAGGGCATTGCATGGTAAAAGAGACTACCATGAAATATTGAAAAAGTCTTGGGTTGAGCTTTCCCTTGGAAGAATAGGGAACCCATGGGGTTGAGTCATTGTGGTTTTTGCTAGTTTTGTGCCTTCTATATTTTGTGATTTGATTGAGCTTTATTTATGGGTTTTTATTGCATATGGTGCAAGGCATTGCCACTTTGTTTGTGGTTTCGTGTTGCTATTGGTTTTTCATGGTTTTCTTTTTGTTGGTTTTTCTTGTTCTTATCTCTTATGTTTTGAGGGTCTTGGGAGTTAGTTTGGGAAAGAGAAAGTTAATGGAGTTCGGGAAGAGATGAATGAAACTCAACTAGTAATGTAAGACTCAGATGAAGCCTAATGCATGTATAAGGGTAGCAGAAGGCAAGAGTATGAGAGCCAGTTGATTGGTTAGGTCCATGGGGATAATGGACGATGACAGGACAATCATGAGGAAGGTAACAAGAAAGGTAAACTAACTGGACTTGAGGCATCAAATACCTTAACTATGTTGGGAATGGTTGTTATCAATGGTGTGCATGCATGCACATATAAATGGAGTTCTCTTAACCTTGACCTTATGATATTTGGTAATTATGTTGTGATCATGATTATGTTGATGTCTATATATGTCTGTATATAGTTTTCTGATAGGGTCGTCAGGGATCATTCTTGTGGAGGAATGATTTCTTATGCAAGTGAATAGCATGAAGAGGTTCTTATCTTATGAGGAATCAAGCGGGAAGAGTAACCCTAACATATATATGAGGTCAATGTAATGTTGATATAAATTGATATTATATGCTTATACCATTCCTATATTTATGTTATGGACACACTATTCTAAGGGATACATCAATGAAATAAAATTAGTGTGCTTTGCGGTATGATAGGATAAGCATCAATGGCAGAGAGACAATGGAAGCAAGGTTTATTGGTAGAGGCATTGTGGTCTTAGGATGTGTATTACTAGTGTTGTGTGCATGTTGTATATATGGTGTTTGAGTATATTGCATATACAGTGCTGGTCATAGATGGTGCTATGTACATGTTGTATATGCAGTGCTATGTATATATGTTGTTGTGTGAATGTCGTACATGTGGTGCTATGTACATATGGTGTTGTGTGCATGTGGTGTTGTGTACATGTTGTACATATGGTGTTGTGTGCAAGTGGTGCTATGTATGTGTTGTTCATGTGGTGTTGTGTACACGTTGTGCAAGTGGTGCCATGTACATGTGATGTTGTCCACATGTTGTGCAAGTGGTGTTGTGTATAGGTGATACTATGTACATTTTGTACATATGGTACTAGTGTACATGTCGTATTAAGTCGATGTCACACATGATATGTTGTGGGCATGTGGTACTATGTATGTGCATTTTGTATTCATGGTATCATGACGTGTATTCGTTGTGTTGTACTCTGTGTACGTATATGTATTGTGTTGTACACTAGATGTAGGTGTATGTATTGTGTTGTGTTGTACACTAGATGTTGGTGTATATATTGTGTTGTGTTGTACACCAGATGTAGGTGTATTAATTGTGTTGCATTGTACACCGGGTGTAGGTGTATGTGTTGTGTCATACACTGGATGTAGGTGTATGTGTTGTGTTGTATGCTAAGTGTAGGTGTGTGTGTTATACGTTAGGTGTAGGTGCCTATATTGTATGGTGTTGTATGTCATATGTGGGTGTATGCATGTCATGTACACTGTGTGTATGTTTACTTGATTGAAGAGAAGCAAAGGCACAAGGTTCTTGTCAGGTGTGGAAACCGATCGAGTGTGTGTACCTAAAGGACAAAGGATAACGATACAAGTCAAGGACTAATTAAAGGATAAGTATCCGTACTTTATTTTAGTTTTATTATGCATGTGATCTATGATTTTGATTTATGATGGTTACATGTGATCTATGATTCTTGTTTATGATGATTGCATGTGATTCATGATTTTGATCTATGATGGTTGTATTTTGAGCTAACTGGATGTGATATGTTTATACATGATGATTTGGTCAAGAGCTGGTTTGGCTTGTTGTGATAGGAAGTGAACATAAGTGCAAGTGTACCTTATTGACATACCACCGATGAGGTATGATTTGGATTTATTTCAATTTTTTTGAATCTAATGGCAATTATGTGCTTAATACAGAAAAGCATGGAAAATTTGTGGGTTGGGTGGTTGAAATTGATTGCAAGAATTAGAAGCAACAACAAAAGGACTTGGAATAGGTGACAATATGTTGGTAAAGTGCTTAAGGAGCAATGCCATTATGGGAAATAGGTACCCAATAATGTCCATTGGTTATCATGAGCATGTTATGACTGGTATGATGGTTTTGAGGTAGGGATATGCCTTGGTTTTTTGACCTTTTGATGTGAGGAAACCTTGCCAAGGGAGGGGTTGCTCGAGGGACTATGTAGCAGAGAAGGGGATTCCTGTGGAACTTGGAAGGTGTGTGAATACATGGAAGGGGGTGACCGGATTTCCCAAGGGACTGTATACAAAGAAGGGAAGGTTGGGGATGGATTTCTTTTGGTAATTAACATTTCCAAATGGAATCAAATGCACATTGGGAGTGTGTCGTGGAACAATGAGCCGGTAACTATTCATTGAGAGCATAAGTGGCGCATGATTGTAGCACTAGACATTAGATGTAGCTTTGACTTTCGTAGTGGATTCTGGACTTCCTGGAAAGGAGGTGAATCCTAGTGCTAATTTTGAGGGTGGAGGTGTGAGCCTCTCGATTCCCTTGTCGTGGATGTAGGCATCATATCCTTTTATTTACTAGTTTAGAAAATGTGGATATGTGTATATCATTGTAAATATTGTATTTAGATGGAGTTATAAATCTCCATGAATAGTATGATTATTTACCGGTTGAAGAAAATGTTTATAAGTATATGTGGATTGTAAATACAGTAATGAGTTGTGTTATAAAGCTCAATTAAATGATAAGTCTATCATGTTTTAGTAGCATGTCATTGTAAATACTACAACAAGTTGTCTTATAAAGATCCACGGGCAGTATGTTTTTTTTAGCGGTCTTGCTGGTTATAGGTGTTATTGAACACCGAGGACAGTGTTATTGAACACTGAGGACGATGTTCCCCCAAAGGGAAGGGTTTTGTAATAGCCTTGGTTAAAAATCCAAGTAAAAAAAAATATAAGACCAAGGTCATGGGACACGTATTCCAAGCTGAATGTTGGGCAAAAAATCCTAGTGGGTGTTGATTTTGGTTATTATCAGAAAGGAAATGGAAAACGCTTTGGAAAGGCATGTGGGATTAATTGGAATTTTATTTATGAAAATAATGGAAAATATGAGAAAAAGAAGGTGAAGAGTCATAGGTTTCATGTGAGGAGGAAAAAGAAAGAAAATAATAGAAATTGAAGAAAATAGAGACCTCATTGATAAAAAGGCTTCTCAGGATCAGTTCATAGGATTTTTGTCAATTTAGTTTTGGATCTTTCTCTCTATTCTCTCTCTCTCGCACTCTTGGACACTTAGTGTTTTCTTGGATCACTCTAGCATTAGATCAAGAAAATAAAAGAAGGAAAGAGGAAGCAAAGATCAAGCAAGGAAGAGCATGATCAAATGGTTATAACAAGATTCTTTATAGGTATCGAGTTGCATGTTTTATTTTCTTTATACTTTTGGCATGCATGGTTATGCATATGTGTTCTTAGTTATATTGCTATCAATAGCAAGGGTTTTTCTAGGTGTGGCAGTGTTCTTCAGCCTTGCTACGACATTTCTGGATAGCCATGGTGTGATGGGTTCTCATGTTTTTGATTGAGTTGGATTTTTGGATGGATTCAAAATTGAGTGAGGTGGTCTCTGAAAGAAATATCACATGGCCTAGTGGTCCTAAATCATACTGTGGATTGTGGTCAAGCCTTGGCCTAGTAACCTCTGAAATAAACTATGGGTTGTGGTAAAGCTAGATTTTGTGTTACCTCGGTGGGCCTAGGAATCCTTGACCGATGAATGGAAGGATATACGACAAATCCTAGAGATATATTCCATCAATCAGGCCTAGGAATCCTTGGCTGGTGAATGGAAGGATATACAGTAAAGCCTAGAGGGTGGAGTATTGGTTAGGGCCTAGTGATTTAGTGTGGATTGTGGTAAAGCCTAGAGACTAGGAGATAGGAAAAATCCTCACAATGTAGGTGGAGAAATCTAGTGGAATCCATGCTTGTTTAGGGCCTAGTGATCCGGTGGGGATTGCAGTAAAGCCTCGTTCTATTGATGAGGGTGAGGTGGTGTAGCCTCGAGAAGCCTTGGTTGAGTTTTTGTTATGAGTCCCACATTCAATTCAGTCAATCTATGGTTGGGTGGTTCATGGAAGTCCCATACATGATTGGCTTATGCATTAATTAGTAAGAGTTCCTTCTCTTTGCTATTTCATGTGTAAATGTACTAGTTTATATGTGGATTTTATGGATGTTGTATCCTTGTTATATTTGTTGTTTATATGTTGGTTATGAGTATGCTTTATGACAAAGGTGATTTATGGCTCTCATCATGTTTTGATTTGTAAATGAATGATCAATGAGTATACAACCTAATAGATGATAATGCAACTAATGTGATACAACAACAATTCTTCTTAGCGATTCTTAGATAAGTAGGGGTCAATTTAATTATTTGTTCAGGTATTTACTTCAATACCATTATTTCAATGTTATTTATCAGTTTTGAAAGTATCATGAAGTTCTAGGAAATGGCTTGAGACCTATCCCTGAAAAAGTGGCACAAAATCTAGGGTTGTAGGCTCAGAACTAGCTAAAAAAGACCCTAGTTGCTTGCATGCCCTTGTTGTGCGAGCGACTGGAGGGTCCCAGTTGCATGCATACCCATGTCATGGAGTGAATGAGGTTATAAGTCTGTAAAATGTTAAGTTGTCTGAGGGGTTGGTCACCTGGAAAAGTTGGTTGGTTCCTGTAAACTCTATAGCATGTGTAGAAGGTCAGATTGGTTATGTTTTATTGGTTCCACTTCCTTAATTTTAGATAGGGAGTTGAACCACATCATATTAGCCTCTCGTCACATGTTTACCTGAGCAGACCACTTAACTTGCGTAAATGTGGGAGGAGGGTGTTAAAACTCTTTAGGGTTTTTATGGGAAGATAAATGAACAATAGGAGAGCGTTGATCGTCACCTCTTGGTGGGAAGTTTCCTACCTATTGTTCAACCAATAGGAAATTGTGATCCTTGAATTTCATTGAGTCGTGTCCTACTTATTGTCTACAAATAGAGGTTTGATCTGGGCTACCTGATGTGGTTCCAAGTTGAGAAGGGTTCCCTGATGTTGTTCTGGAATTAACTAAGCACTCTGATGTTGATGTGGTTTGTAGAATTGGCTCCCTGTTGATGAGATTGCCGGGTTGTAGATTTGGGCTCCTCTCTTGGAAATTATTTTAGGTGGTAGGTGTGGCTCCTTGATGAATAAAGGGTGGTAACTTGGGCTACCCTCCTATGTCAAATTCTTATTCTTTTTTATTCAAGAGTGTGCGCGTATGATAAAAGATAATGAGAAGAGCAGCAGAAGCAGGAATGATAAAATAAGCATAGATTAGCACAAATGAGTATATGACCAACAGTGACAATATTTGTTGATGAGATACTTATGATGGGATAAATGTTACAACTCGTAATTTCTCCCTAGCTGAGGGGGAGTGTTAATTTGGTAGCTCAAGTACAAATTCCCTCCATTAAACAACCTTCCTCATGAAGAAAGACCCCTCCTAGCCTTTGGATGAGTTTAAGTTGGTTAAGAAATATATTTTTAATATGGAAACCCACATGTGCACAAAAGGACGAGTCTGCCAAAAATCGAAATTGGGCACCCTTGGATGGCTAAAATGCAAGTCAAGTGACCATCATTTGGACATCGTCAATCATTCTTATTTCTTTATTTTTTTCGCACACAAGTTCGAAATTCTAGGGTCCAAAGCTCACACATGTGATTAGGGTTTTTGGTTGTCAACCACAGGGTTGCCCCAAAATATTTTCGGATGCAACTATGCACATGCTAGCCTATGCCTACGGTTGGAGGGTTTTAACTAGACACACCTAAAATATCTTTGTGTGGATGGAAGCTAGATTTGTTTACAATTGACTGTAGCTGACCATAAACTGGAATGTTATCTTTGATCAGTACTGTTGTTGGACTCATACCTTGAATATTTTTTGGTTTATTTTGCTGGATAGTCTTGTGGATAAATAATTGAATTATTGCACTCTATCTTTGCTTAAACATTTATTGACAATCTAATAAGAAGAATAATTTGAAAGGGATTTCCCTCTTGTGAGGTTTTTCCCTAGTCTCTGACCAATCTTGGTGTCTCTACGTGTGGATGTTTTTTTCTATTGTTCCTTTATGATCCACTAAATTGATGATGATATTTTTATTTCTATATAATTTCATATGTTGCAGAATAATGTTATGATGTTGTGAGGTGATTTCAATTTGTAAATAATGAAATGAAAATATCTAAAGCAAATAACAATATATCCCTAAGAAAAATTAACATTAATTACCCTTTTAAACTATATATAGTAGGAATTCGTACTTATCAAATGTGTTTGTCCACGCATTCAAAATAATTATAAACATCTGATATTGTAGAGAGATGCATTTTTATCCTAAACATTGTACATTATATTCATCATACATATATTTGAATTAGAATTATCCATACAAATTTTGAATAATTCCAACAAAACCATTTACTTATTTGAATAATAGTCTCTGGGGAATACTAAGGAAACTAGCATGTTTTATCCAACCAATGAGTTTTGCTCCAAGAAACTCCCCTAAAGATTACGCTTCTTCTTATTTCTCCCTAATTATATGAATGCCCCAAATTATTTTGACTTAGTGGTAGTTATTAATCTTCTACCCTGCAAATTTTTTAGCAGTGTCCTACTTTTACTGTTTTCCAAACTTTTCCATTACCTTTTTTTTTTTCAGAATAGGAATTTTTTTCCCTTTTTTTGTTATAAGCATGCTTTTCTCTCCAACAATTTTTATGTTTAGCCTCTCTCTAGTTAAATCTTATCCTTATCTACCCACCTAATATAGTATTTCTCTCAAGTTATAGTTTTTCTTGGTGGTAGTCATTCTTCCTAAAATCATGGAGAATTCAAGAAGTTTACAACTATGACCTTTATCAGTTTCCACTTTTTTGTCCACAAAATGGAATTAACCACTTAACACATTCCTGTAAAACAAATAATCCTAAAATACTCAATTATTTTTTCCCATACTATTCCCAACATAAAAGAATTGATTTATTATTATAATATTTATTTACATAAATCAATGAAACTTAGCCTTGGCCACACTACCAATGTTCCAAACTTCAATATTAACATGTAACGTAAGGCAATAAAGTTTACAAAATAATAATTATAGTAGCGGTATTATAGAGAGGAGAGGAGGAGGAGGAGGAGGGGATAAGGAAAGGACAGGAGGAGGAAGAGGGAAGAGGAGGAACAACCCTACCTTTAGAAACCATGAAGCCACCAACATCAAAAGCTAATGTTGTATAATTTCCCCTAGGAGGAGAACATAATGGAGAAGGTGGATTTCTATCACATATGGTACTCACACTAGATGGAGTCACATATTTTGGGAGAGATGAACCAAATATAATCATATTTGTATTTTCAGTAAGGGGAAACTAAGGACAAGCCCTTGTGGTGGCAACCACCAATGAGATGTTTAACTTCTTGGCACAAAAGGAACTTGAAGGGTATCCTTAGGTAGGATGTTTATATATTTGAGGGGCGGGGATAGGGAGAGGAGGGGAAGAGGAAGAGGGAGGAGTGGGAACAACCATACCTATAGAAACCATAAAGCCACCAACTTCAGAAGCTAATTTTGTGTAATTACCCATAGGAGGAGAGATGGATGGAGAAGATGGAGTGTTGGAACACTTGCTACTTTCACCAGATGGATTCACATCCTCAGGGAGAGATGAGTCTCTATGAGTAAACTAGGCTTTTTGAAAGGGGGTATTTAAGGATGGGCCATTGCAGTAGAAATCGACTATGAGATGCCTCACTTCATGGAATAGAAAATAATTGAAGGGTATCATTAAGTATTCAATACTTTGGATCCATTTTAAACCCTAAAAATTAATTTTTATATTTTCAAAGATACCCTCCTTCAAGTGAACTTCAACATTTATCTAAACCCAAGGATGATAAAGATTAGATTCCCATCTCGGAAAATCTCTAGTTGATATGCCAATTTTTTTCACAATAACTTTGAGAATGTCTTCATCCCATAGTGAAAAGGGAAACCCTCATATAATAGATCATTTCCTAAAGGAAACTATGGGTTTCTTTTGGGGGTTAAAATTAACGGACTAGGGCTTAAGAGTGGGCCCTGCAATGCCCGAAGACCAAGAAGCATTGATGATAGAGTTGCAATCCTTATCTAACTTAAATATGAAGGTGAGCCAACCCTCAAGAAGAAAGTGATAGTATGGTAGGTATCCAATATGTGGCTTCTAAGAATCTAAGAGTTGCCACCCTAAGCCTAAGAGATTGAATAGAATTTTGTTCAAATGCCCACTCAAGTTACTAATCAGGGATTTACCAATAAAATCCAATATTTTGGAGAGTGGGATTTCCTTCGCCACCACAAAACATGCTTGGTCTTCTTTGTGTCGCTAACAATGTATACTCCTCTTACCTATGGAATATTTTGGAATCTGAGCTACCAAGGGAGGTTGGTTAGTAGGAGCAGGAAGAGGTAAAGAGGGACTAAAATGTGCCTTTGGAGCAAGGAGTTATGTGGGATAGGGATAATATGATAAACCAAGAGGTGAAGGGGTGTTTCGTTTTGTGAATATGTGGGAGAGGATTACCTAGAGGGTCGAAAGAGTGGTATGGTCACATGGAAGGGAACAAACATCAACTTATTGTTGTGTTATGAAAGCTTGGAAAAAAGTAGGAGTAGGAGAATATTCTACCTTGTCGCCCCTCACCCCAATTCTTCCCCCCCCCTTGTGGTGAAGCAAAATTATGAGTGTGGACACAAACAATTCCTCTAGCCCGATAATGGGTCTAGCCACAACTAATACATTCTATGGAAGATTTCCTTAGGTTAGAACCAATTAATAGGGCCTACCTCTTAGTACGCTTATCCCATTTGGTGATGAATTTTTTTGCTCGCTCCAACTATCTCTTGTTTCCTTCTTTGAACACTTGAAACAAGTAAAAAACAACAAACAACAACCATGATAATAGACAAATTGTAATTCAACCTACTTAACAATTCAAGAAACATTAAGCCATAAACATGTAAGATGACACATTATGTAGGAAATCAATCGATAGTTTCATATATATTGAATCAAGAAGATATTACAACCATTGTCTTGACGTTGTTGTTCTCCTCTGACAAAACCAGGTTCCCACACACTTCCGTTAGCATTCCATGATGGCCTCAACAATGATAGTTTTAAGGCTCTTCCCTTTAGGCTTCACACTAAACCAAATTCACACTTCTCCCTCACACAACTAGAGAGCTACAATTATGAATAGCTTGCTATTTACTCCAAACTTAATTAGCACTAGCACACCAATATTAACACTCAACACTCGCTTGTGCTCAGGAAAAATGGAGGTTTATATAGCATGAAAGGATGGGAGATGGTTCCTATTCTCATGGGAGAAGGTCTTATCTCTTGAGGTAGTTCCATCCTAATAGGGGAAAGGAGCCCAAACTGACATCCTCGACTCCATCCGGCCCAACCATTTACCAGACTTCCGTTACAAAGCTTCTAGAGCTGGAAGCTTCGGCTCCTTATTTAAAAACTTTCCAAAAGAGGATCGGCACGAATGAAACAAAGCTCAGTCACTCCGATTGGCACTAGGGATAGTGTTAATCCCTAAATATTGGTGCGAGGAGGATAAGGGTCATTAGTGCCAATCTTGTAAACTGGAAAAAACAGAAGATTTGTGGGAAATGGTGCAAAAGGGAATTGTTCTGCTCATGAAGAGGGACACAATGGGAGTTTCTTCATGAAGGGAAAGCATGTAGGGTTCACTGTAGAGGTCCTCCAGGATCAAGGAATGGGGAATATAGGGAGAGTGACAAAATGCTGTGTGACAGATGCCTCCTAAAGCGTGAAAGTAGAACTAGAGTGAGGGATGAAATGCTTTATGAATCAGTGCGGGGAACCAGAGTCTGTTGTCGGAAACTTGCAAGAAAGTATAGATACATATACATAACTGAAAACTTTGTCAAATGATACATGAATCATGTCATGGATGCAACCATCCAGAGAATGATCATGTAAATTGATCCACGTATGGGTGCAACCATCTGATAAAGAGGATCATATCGAAAATAAGGTATGGTCACAACCATCCAATAATGAGAAGGATCACATATGATAATTCATGGTATGGTCGCAACCATCCATCTGAGAGAGACATGCATATCAACATAATCATGTCACACCACCTCGCAACCTAGAATTTTGTAATTTGATCCCAAGGTGTTGCGCTCCAACAGGACCCAATAAAAGTACAAATTCTAGCATGTGAATAGATGTGTTGACGTTGAACATGCTAGAAAGTCGCTTGATTACCAGTCAATGATGTAGATTGTTAAAAAGCATGAGAGAAACCACCAATAATGAAAATGATCCTGAAGGTACTATCAGCACAATCCACAGAATGTGAAAAGAGGAACTGAAGTCAAACACCCGTGAAATCACTCGATCAAAAGCCAATGATGTGAACTTGTCATTGAGTGCGAAGAACTTGCCATTATGGCATGCAAGCTCTAAGGTACTAGAAGGAAGTCTCTCGGTCAACTTCCCAGATAATGACTTGAAGTCAACAGGAAGCGACCGTGTCGAAGGAGGGCGATAATATATCCCACATCATCGACATGAGACAAAGGGATGTAAAATGATTTTGGATGATACAGAGAATCAGGGATAAGTGTAACTGTAGAAGGAAAACTATTGAACACATAGGCGACACGACTCAGATTTTGGTAGCCTTTGGATCCATAGAATCAGTGGTCATGATGATATGGAAAAAATTAAATGGAAGGAAAAAATAAATGGCCCAACCCAGGAAGATCAAAGATGAAGTGAGGATATCCCAACCCGACACGAAGCAAAAAGTGTCATGTTCAAGAGTGAGCTCCCGACACAATTGATAGAATTTTCCAATTTTCCCCCACCATTTCTGGAAGGTACCCCAATTATTTTTGATCACAAGCTTGAAGGGGATAGCATATGCTTGCATTGTAAGTCCATCCTTCAGATGAATCTAACCTCGTAAGTTTAACGAGCCCTAGGAAGGAGAAGCTCATGTTTATCAGGGTGACTAATCCAATGTCCTTTTAATATTTTAACAAGTACGACAAAGGTGTAACTTGGTATCTTTTTCATGTTTAGAGAGTTTGAAAAAGACATGGAAAATAAAACTCCACATGGTCCCTTTTCGTACATTTGTGTATCTCGAGCAGATCGCAAAAGCAAACCTCCCATTTTTATTCTCTTTTACGAGTCAAAAAGGGAAAAATACTTGGCAATCTTTTCATTTTTTATGAGTCAGAAAAGATCTTAAAGGTGACTCGTCCTGGAGGAATGAGTGATATAAAGGGTAGCAACTAGTTCCAACAATGATGGAACTTCTCAAAAACTAAGAGGTTAAGAGGCTGTCTTACAAGACCACTCATTGTTGCGGTTCCTCAGGAAAGGAAAAACAACCAAGTGAAAGCATATGATCAGCCAAAGAGATGGTGGCGATGGAATAAAACAACCAATGCTCATCTTAGCAGAAATCAAATGATTAAAATGGCAATCATGAGATGTAAATCGGGCATGGGTTTATTTTTACACAAGCTTGAACCATGGGGAAATCTGTTTGAATTCGGTTTCATGTCTACACAAGCTTGAAATGAAAAACTGTGCTTGAGATTTGGTTGCATGCCCCCAGCATAATGACTCAATTCGAGGTACATGCCCCCCAAGCTTCATTTCATTCACCAAAGTGGATTGAATGAATATTTACTTGCGAGATCCAAGAAAGACTTGACTGGGATTTTATGAGATCTTAATCAAAGGCTTGATTTGGAAAAGGGAGCTATTTCCTTTTTTAATGAGGTTTACACAGTAAAAGAACTATCCTCAGAACCCTTGTTTCATTTTTAAACGAGCTTGACACAAGACAAGGAACTATGCTCTATAATATGTTTTATTTTTTTAACGAGGTTGATACAGGAACAAAATATCCTCACATGTTGTTTCATTTTTTAACGAGGTTGACACATAAAAATAACTATCCTCATGGTCTTTGTTTCATTTTTTAACAAGGTTGATACATGAATAAACTATCCTTGAACATCTTGATTCATTTTTTAACGAGGTTATGACAAGACCAGGAACTATCCTCATGACTCCTTGTTTTAATTTTTTAATGAGGTTGACATAAGAATAGGAACTATCCTCATGACCATTTTCATGAACCATAAGAGAACATGGCTCCCAAGAGGTCTTCACTATACAGAAGAACCACGCTCTGGGAGGAATACACGTCAATTGGCACCATAGACAGATCGGGTTCCAATGCCCCCAGTGCATAATGTACCATACCATCTGTGTGATCATCAACATATGTGGAGACAAAATGGGTAGCCACATAATTGACCTATGGCAGGGAAGGTACTGCTTGCAAACAAAAGCTGATAGGGGACGATGGTTACAAAGGAGGTGCCTGGTGACTAATGAACTACAGTTGATCAATAGTCACAATTCTCCCTTCGTGTGGAAAACAAACCACACGGAAAAGTGAAGAAACAAGAGCTCCCATGAAATAAACATAGTCACGACCAAGGAGAATATTGAAATCTAAAGGACGTTGGACTACCATCATGTCTATATAGACAATCTTCCCTTCCAATGTAATAGGGAACTTTGGAAGGACCCCCAAGGGTTGATTGGTTCCTCTGTTGAAAGCCAACAGATTCTGAGTGATAGACACAAGCTGTGGCGAGCCCAAAGCTTGCCAAGTAGTAGAATAAATGATGCTAACAGACGAGCCTTCATCTAATATAGTCCCATGTACTACCATATTATAGGCTTGTACTGTAATCTGGAAAGGCATATAAGATGGAAGGTGGAAAGTAGTCAATGGACTCCAATCACAAGAGATGACAAAACTACTTGGTGGGGGTATCATGTGATTGCTCCCATGCTCTGCGGGAATAGAAGAAGGACTCTCCTGAAAAACCAAGACGGGAGGGTCATGCTTCGATTCATGAGAATCTAAGGATACAAGAAGAACATGAGCAGTATGATCACCACTCTCTCTCGGAACAAAGTGAGAAATTGGTGGCGGAACCAAGTCGACATTGTTTTCGACCAATGGTTGGTCGAAAATGGACACCAGAGAGTCTCACTCAGTAAGAACAGGACAGGAAAGAGATGAATCCAAGTCAATCTCTTTACCAACCGGGAGAGGGTCAAAAGAAAGCCTGTGATAACTAACAGGAAGTTGGGGTTGAGGAGTTGTAAGGTTTTCCAAAACTTTAGAAGCTTATCCATAAGAGGACAAAGGTGAAGAAGATGTTTCCCTTCACATAACCTACTGGGGAATATAATATTTCCCTTCTTCTTACCATCATTAGCTGAAGGCGTAGCATTGACATGATCTCCAAAGGTCGACGGGGATGGTCGGTTCAGGTCTTGAGATAATACCTCTAAGAGTTTGGGAATGCCAGGACAGTCTCGAAGGAGATGGTCACCCTTACATAGTCTGCAAGGGAATTTTACCTTTCACGAAGGATCAAAAGGTTTGTCAACGGGGGTTGAATTTGGAGCAACAACTGCACGGTTGGCCTCTCACTTATTTGACTTCTTCTTCCTTGTCTTCTTCTTCTTCTTAGCCTCCTGGTTACTGGATTTCAAACTTTCAGCAAGCGAAGTAGAAGAGGAGGGTGAAGAAATGGGGGAAGAAGGCAAGGGGTCAACCTTAGAATCATCGTGACATGATTCGAATGAAGGAGATGGTGAGGCAGGAGTTTGGACACTCGGGACCACAGAGGTAAAAAATAACCAAATAGGTAAACCAATGGTTAATCCTGGGAGGGACAATGTTGCCATATAAGGAGCACCATGTTAGAATTGGAAACAAGAGCAAAGATTCATGTGGGTCATCTTATTCATGGCTGATAATATTTTTATTAGATTCCTCTCGTCGAGAGGTGTAGGATTGATATAAAGGTCATCCGATTCTGATAAGTATTTATGGAGATATGAATTTATTTTGTTTATGGAATTATTATCAAGCCGACCTACAACTCATGTAGGCTCAGAAGCCCAACAATCACATCTATTCAAACATCATCAGTTGTGTATAAATACAAGAGGAACTTTCCTCATTTGCACTCACTCAACTCATCACATCTCTCTCTCTCTCTACTCTACAGAAAAGAGTCTCTTCTCTATTGTGCAGAAAAGGGCTTCTCCCTCACACATGTGAAGTCGGAAGCTGCTGAAACTAAAGCTGCAACTGCAGAAGTAAAGTTTGACCTACGTGGACTAGAATATCTCCTCATCTGAACTACACTGTAGGTTCATCTAAACCTCCTCTAAAAGCCACAACTTTTGGTGGTGGAATCAAGTCAATCCGATGGACAGTTTGCAAGATATCGACTGCCCTATTTTGAAGGAAGCTACTGAAACTGAAGCTACAACTGCAGAAGTAAAGTTTGACCTACGTGGACTAGACGATATCCTGATCTGAACTACGTTGTAGGTTCATCTGAACCTCCTCTGAAAGCTACAACTTTTGGTGGTGGAATCAAGTCAATTCGACGGACGGTTTGCAAGATATCGACTGCCCTAGTTTGAAGGAAGCTACTGAAACTGAAGCTGCAACTGCAGAAGTGAAGTTTGACCTACGTGGACTAGAAGATATCCTCATTTGAACTATGTTGTAGGTTCATCTGAACTTCCTTTGGAAGCTGCAACTTTTGGTGGTGGAATCAAGCCGATTCTACACTCAATTTGTGAGATATCGTCTGCCCTAGTTTGATGATGAAGTCGCTAATGCTGATGCTGCTGATCTAGGGTTTGCTACTACTGATATGAATTAGATTTATTGTACTATTTCTCTCTGCTAAATTATTGAAGATAAAGGAAGATTTGATCAAAGGGTTTCCCCACACAATGTGGGGTTTGTCCCTGGCTAGCCGCCACATCTTGTGTCTCTTGTCTTGGCTTGTTTTCTATTGATTGTTTAATGTTCTATCTACACTTTACTTTATGAACATGTGATTGCTAATCTGTGGAATATAATTAGAAAAAGAAGTAAACTGTTATAAGCATAGAACATACCATAACTTAACATGGTATCAGAGCTGAGGTGAAGACAAAGCCTGAGAAAGAGCAAGAGCAATCACCGAAGAGAAGATTAGCAAGGCCATGCTAAAAGAACTATGAGGTCCTCAACACTCTTTCCTGCCGAAGACAAGCTCTGTGAGAAAGCAAACTATCATGGATAGAAGATGCCTATTGATCTAACCCTAAAAGATGAAGGAGGATTGGACCATGTAAGAGGCAATATTGTTAAGCCTCCATCAAATGCATCTGCTGCTGCCTGGAACAAATGGAAAAATGAAGAAGTCAAAACAAAGAAGATCATCTGGGACTCTATCAACAAGCACTTGGTGGCCTACATCTCTGAACTGGACACCTCCAAGGAAATCTACGATAGACTGGTGAGTTTATTTAAAGTAAATGATGCAAATCAAGTTTTGTTTCTTAGAAATAAGCTGAAGGAAATTAAGAAGGGTAAAGATGAGAGTATGCAAGAATACTTCTTAAGAATCACCGAGATCAAGGATGATCTCCTATCTATTGGGGAGACTATTACTGATAGAGAAATGGCACTCACAACTCTTGGAGGATTACCATCCGAATGGTATGTGTTTATGACTACTCTTCTGAATAATAATGTAATTCCTGATTTTGAGGAATCAATGGATAGATGCATTCAAGAAGAATCAAGGGTAGAAGAGCAAGAAATTCCCATGCCTAAAGGTCCTCCTACTGCTTTTTCTTCTCATGCTAAGAAAAGAAATAATTCCAGGACTAAATCAAAAGGAATGGCTGGACCTAAGGGTGGAAGAAAGGGACGATGTTACATCTGCGATAAAGCAGGTCACTATGCAAGGGAGTTCCCTGACATTAAAGACTCACACTGGGACGATGATCAAAATCCCTATGATGGCAATCAAAGGAATGACAAATTCAATAGCAAAGGTAAGAGGAGAGCTGGGAATCAAGGAAGAGGACAACCATTCAAGAAGGCTAGAAATTCCAGCATGTATTAAATGCACCTGACCTCTGAAAGAACTTGGTGTCCATCTTAGCAATGGAAGACAAACGCTACAAGGTAACCTCCAGCGATGGCAAGGCACGTGTATTGAAAAATAATGTTAAAGATGCCTTTAATCTTGGGTTTCATGTTATCAGGTCGATGAAAGTCAGGTAGGTGTCATGTCTTATGACACATCTCTTCAGTCTGAACTTTGGCATTGGAGGTTTTCTGTTATGAAACCAGCTCAAGAAAATATAGAAAAGATAGATCAACGCCTTAGAATTCAGACTCTTCAAGGGGGAAACCTCCTTTACATTACATAAATGAACAATTCTTCGATGATACAAATGAAAAGACCTCCTTTCTATATATAGGAGTCTAAGGGGTCATAACATAATCAGAGCCGACATAACAATAATAATTTAAGGGCACAATAATAACAATAGTGGGCTTCTATGGGGCACAATAGTAACAATATGGGCACTACATGGGTACATCAATATAATAAGTGGGTTGTACTAATAACAATAAGGGGTTACACTAGTAGTATAGGGGCCTAACATGCCCCTCTCCTTCAAAAAGCATTGTCCTCAACGCTTGAGTAGTTCTTGATGCTTCTGTATAAAATTCTTGTCCTCCCATGTGGAATCTTCAGCGAGTAAGCTCTTCCACTTGATGAGATACTCTGAAATTGATCGATTTCGTAGCTGTCGGGTTCTTATTTCTGTGACTGCTCCAGGTTCCAATATGATTTTTCCTTCCTCTTCAATTTCTGGCAATATTGTTTGAATTGGGATCTTTTGCAACTTTTGAATAAGTGGCCATACTTCTTCGTCCTTCTTCCATTCATCCCTTGCTTCGTTTATCCAATCTAGTTGAATAATAGAAATGGCACAAAACAATGCTTCCACATCCTCATCCTTTCTTGAGAGTGCATCTGCAACAAAATTTTGCTTCCATTTTCTATAGATGATGTCAAAGTCATAACCCACAATAGTGTTGTTTCTCTTTGGATTCTGCTTCGATATAATGGATAAGCAGGAAGCAAAAGTCGGTTGCCATAAGCACTGCCGAGACCAGATACATATCTATGAGTATGATCTCGTATGAAGCTGCCTGGTTGGGGAAGCTCTTCAGTGATCTGTTTGAACACATACCACTGTGATTCTCTGTAACAACCAGAGGTGGGATTCGATTATTGAGGAATCCCATATTTGTCGATTGCTCCATCAGATAGACATCATCTGGGATATGTTAAGTTGATGAGCAAGGAGGCTCCATTGCATTAAGATGATGTACAGGTAGATACACCTTGTCAAAGCCCAGAGGAAAGATCTAATTTGTGATTTTCCCAAACAACTTGGAGTCGTCAAGAAACACTTGTATAAGGGTCTTGCATGTTTCATACATTGAGCTCTGGGTGCTTTGAGGGCTTTCGATTCTTACTGGAGCAACATACGACCACAGGGTGACTCACCCTCCCCTGGTGGTGCGCACTGGAATAAGATGATTCGCTCTCTTATGGATAGGATGATTCGCTCTGCTGTGTAGTAGGATGATTAGTTCTCCAGTGAGGCTTGGATTGATGTGTTCTCAATGGCGATTGTAGTAGGATTGATATGTTCTCCTTTGAGGCCTGGATTGATGTGTTCTCCATGGCGATTATAGCAGGATTGATGTGTTCTCCTGTGAGGCTTGGATTGATGTGTTCTCCATGGCGATTGTAGTAGGATTGATGTGTTCTCATGTGAGGATAGTATTGATTAGTTCTCCTGTCGAGGCATCCTACCTGTGCAGTCTGGGACTCATGGGAAGTACCTATCATCTGATCAATGAGTAGGGAAATGAAGTTAGGGACCATAGTAGTACTTATGGATGCATCATTGTATCTACCGTACTTCCTATGCTAGGATGACCTCCATTGATCTGGGATCAATGATATTGGTCTAGGACCAGTGGTAGGAGTGGTACTTATTATGAAGCTGACTTCGGGTCGTTGAGACTGGTCTGGGACCAATGGTACACACTCTGAGACTGACTTTGAGTTAGTGCAGGATGATATTGGTCTGGGACCAGTGGAGTTGTACTCACTATGACGTTGACTTCGAGTTGGTTGATACTGGTCTACTACCAGTGGTACATACTCTGAGACTGACTTTGAGTCAGTATGATACATCCTCGACCATTTCTTCTTCTTCATAATTCGGACAAAAGCAAAGCAGAGCAAAATAATATAGATCAGTACAGGGTAGAACAAGACAAAGCAGAATAGGCAGCATAGAGCAGAGCAGGGCAAGGGTCAGGCTATACAGGGCAGTGCATTTGATGGATGAATAGTAACGATTGATAGACAAATTGCAGATGAAGTTCTCCCTAGTTGAGAGGGAGTGTTAAAATTGGCAACTAGGGCAAAACTTCATGTGGGTCATCTTATTCATGGCTGATAATATTTTTATTAGATTCCTATCGTCGAGAGGTGTAGGATTGATAAAATATCATCCAATTCCAATAAGTATTTATGGATATATGAATTTATTTTGATTATGGAATTATTACCAAGCCGACCTACAACTCATGTAGGCTCAGAAGCCCTACAGTCACATCTATTCAAACATCATCAGTTGTGTATAAATACAAGAGGACTTTTCCTCATTTGCACTCACTCAACTCATCACATCTCTCTCTCTCTACTCCGCAAAAAATAGTCTCTTCTCTACTACAAAGAAAAGGGTCTCTCCCTCACACATGTGAAGCCGGAAGCTGTTGAAACTGAAGTTGCAACTGCAGAAGTAAAGTTTGACCTACGTGGACTAGAATATCTCCTCATCTGAACTACACTGTAGGTTCATCTGAACCTCCTCTAAAATCCGCAACTTTTGGTGGTGGAATCAAGTCAATTCGACAGACGGTTTGCAAGATATCGACTGCCCTAGTTTGAAGGAAGCTGCTGAAACTGAAGCTGCAACTACAGAAGTAAAGTTTGACCTACGTGGACTAGAAGATCTCCTCATCTAAATTGTGCTATAGGTTCATCTGAACCTCCTCTGAAAGCTGCAACTTTTGGTGGTGGAATCAAGTCAATCTGACGGACGGTTTGCAAGATATCGACTGCCCTAGTTTGAAGGAAGCTGCTGAAACTAAAGCTGCAACTGCAGAAGTGAAGTTTTACCTACGTGGACTAGAAGATATCCTCATCTGAACTATGTTGTAGGTTCATCTAAACCTCCTCTAGAAGCCGCAACTTTTGGTGGTGGAACCAAGCCGATCCGACAGTCGGTTTGTGAGATATCATATGCCCTAGTTTGATGGTGAAGCCGCTAATGCTAACGCTGCTGATCTAGGGTTTGCTACTACTGATATGAATCGGATTTATTGTTATATTTCTCTCTACTGAATTATTGAATATAGAAGAATATTTGATCAAAGGGTTTCCCCAAACATTGTGGGGTTTTTCCCTAGCTAGCCGCCACATCTTGTGTCTCTTGTCTTAGCTTGTTTTCTATCGATCGTTTAATGTTCTATATGCACTTTACTTTCTGAACATGTGATTGCTAATTTGTGGAATATAATTAGAAAAAGAAGTAAATTTTTATAAGCATAGAACATACCATAACTTAACACACCAACATTTCCAAAAGAAAGAAAAGGATGAGGATTCCCATTCGATGGGAACCCTTGACTGGTAGACTCTATGAATGTTGCCATTGGAATTGACCCTAAAGAATCACTAAGGAAGATAACTTTAACCAGGAATATTTCGTGGGCAGTTAATTTTAAGACACTAAAACAAAACTTTGCCTTTTCATATTTTAAGAGTCGAGAAAGGGACGAAAGGTGATTCTAGTTGCTTTCGAAGTTGACAAGCTTGAAAGGACAAGTGCTTGATGATATTTCAAATTTAAAGAGTCAAAAAGACCAAAATGATTGCTTAGGATAATCTAGGCAAAAAGGATTACCAGGTAACCATGAACTGCAGAATACCTTCCAGCGAACCGAGAAGTACGGGCAGGCAATCTCCACGAATGCTATATTCAGTGTATCACATTTACAAGGTGGCAGACTCAACTTCCTAGGGATAAAGGATTGTAGCCTAGTAGGGTCTCCCTTTATACACATGAAGGTACAGGGAGCACAAGTCCGTATTGGAATTGTATAATGCCGAAGTGAACGACAACTTCTAGGTTTAAAGACGTCGGGACACATCTCTAGCCTAGACCTCTAAATGTGAGAATTAAGTTTCAATGCTTCCTTAGATTAATTCAATAAATTTTAATGGTTGATCTTGAAATAGGTTTCAATTTCAAGGCCCTACCACTGTCATCTAAAAATTCCTATATGCAACTATATGAGAAAAGAAATCTTTCTTCGATGAAAGTTAACAATAATTGAGGTATAGAGAGCACACAATCAATGCAACAATCAGAGAATGAAATCTTTCCTTAATAAATCTCCTAAATGCACTCAATCTTCCTATAACAACATAAGAAGTTTCATTTCATTTCCAATGCTTATGATGATGCAATTCTAGCTTCTCAATAATGCTACTAATGCAATATTTTCACTTAAGTAAACTAGAATGATATTCTCCTTTTCATAAAATGCAAAATGAATCTTTCACATAAAGCACTTTAAATGAAAATTTTCACAATTCCGAACAAACAAGCATCGATCAAATCCAAAGCATGATAAATGAAACTAAAAGCAACTTCTTCCCTGAATCAAACAATCCAAACACATAAATGCTTCAATCGACAAATCAAGCAATGTAATCTATGCTTGGAATGAGAAAAAGGACACTCGAAATAAGAGAACAAACAAGACTCTTTCACTCATTCAATTGAAAATGAAGCAAACAAATCATCCTAGTCACCTTTGGGCAAAAGAAGAGAGTCTGAGGGCCAAGACACACCAGCACTGGAATGGGAGAAATTCTGATTTTTTCTTAACTCAGAGATCGGAGCCACTGCCTAGCTGACAACTAGCGCTGATAGGCACATGAATGACCAGTACTACGACTAGCGCTGATGGCCTAATCGACGCGACTGTCTAACTGACAACTAGCGCTGATTGAGGGATTCAAAGAAAATAAAAAAGAACTTCCCACAGGGCTAGACTTAACACATCAGAGGGTGGGATAAACCAAGCAAGCACACAAACCAAGCTAAATGAAGCTTTCTAGTTAGGGAGAACATACTCAAAACAAGTTAGGAGGCAGAAGTCAAGAGAGCAAGACACACTGGTCGAGATCTAGGGTGAGCACTAATCTTCACCTATAGGGATCGATGCGATTTCCTAATTGACAAAAAGTGCCAGAAGGGGGTCGACGCGACTGTTTCTGAGTATATTGTGCTAATCGGTGCGAATGTCAGCGAAATAAGCATGCTAAACGAGGATGCAAGGAAAAAATAAAAAAATTTCAAATGCGGAGACCAAACTTGCTACTGTAAATTTTAGACCTAGAGTAATGAACAAGGTAAAGCAAAAAAAACTAAAATGAAATGACGAAACTAAAAAAATTCACACATAACCATGAAATTTCAAGTAAATAGAAGGATTGGTTCTCCAGTGGAATCACCAATTTGTGGTGAAGTAAAATTATGAGTGCGGACATAAACAATTCCTCTATCCCGATAATGGGTATAGCCACAACCAATACATTCTATGGAATATTTCCTTAGGTTAGAACCAATTAAAAGGGCCTACCTCTTAGTACGCTTATCCCATTTTGTGATGACTTTGCTTGCTTGCTCCAACTATCTCTCGTTTCCTTCTTCGAACACTTGAAACAAGTAAACAACAACAAACAACAACTGTGATAATAGAAAAATTGTAATTCAACCTACTTAACAAGTCAAGAAACATTAAGAGATAAACATGTAAGATGACACATTATGTAGGAAATCAATCGATATTTGCATATATATTAAATCAAGAAGAGATTACAACCATTGTCTTGACATTGCCATTCTCCTATGACAAAACTAGGTTCCCACACACTTTCGTTAGCATTCCATGATGGCCTCAACAATGATAGTTTTAAAGCTCTTCCCTTTAGGCTTCACACTAAACAAAATTCACACTTCTCCCTCACACAACTAGAGAGCTACAACTATGAATAACTTACTGTTTACTCCAAACTTAATTAGTACTAGCACACCAATATTAACACTCAACACTCGCTTGTGCTCGGGGAAAATAAAGGTTTATATAGCATGAATGGATGGGATATGGTTCCTCTTCTCATGGGAGAATGTCTTATCTCTTGAGGTATTTCCATCCTTATAGGGGAAAGGAGCCCAAACTGACATCCTCGACTCCATCTGACCCAACCATTTACCATACTTCTGATACGAAGCTTCTAGAGCTGGAAACTTCAGCTCCTTATTTAAAAACTTTCCAAAAGAGGATTATCACGACTGAAACAAAGCTTAGTCATTCCATTAGGCGCTAGGGATAGTGTTAATTCTTGCATATCGGCATGAGGAGGACAAGGGTCATTATTTCCGGTCTTGTAAACTGGGGAAAACAGAAGATTTGTGGGGAAAAAATGCAAAAGGGAATTGTTCTGCTCATGAAGAGGGACACAATGGGAGTTTCTTCATGAAGGGAAAGCATGTAGGGTTCACTGTAGAGGTCCTCCAGGATCAAGGAATGGGGAGTACAGGGATAGTGACAAAATGCTGTGTGACAGTCCCCCACAATTTTCCTTGGTAGATAAAATTAGATAGATTTTAATGATTTACCCTGAGAGATAAACATCTACAAAGTTCTAGAGAGTTACCATTGAACAATTCAAAACCATTGGGGGTGAAGACACATTGGGGCCCCCAAGCTATCTCAACTTTAACAAAGGGGTCCAATTTTTATCTTGGGCTATTTACCACTATGATTCATGGAAATTGTTGAGGTTAACCACTTCACCCATCTTCCTAGTGGTTTCCAATAATACTAAGGACATGCCACAAATACTTCTTTAGTGATATGACCATGAGGCCTTGTGGATGTCAACACATGCAAAATGACATGGAAGCAGATGAGAGGGATTTTACAATCTATAAGATAGATGGCATCCCAAAAGCTTTCCACTAGAATTCAATAGAGATATTGATGATTCATATATGTAATAGTGATGAATTACTAATGAATAAACCTCCAACATTTCCTCCACATTTTTTAGTGCTCATATCACTTCTTTTAGTGAGTCACAGTAAATTGAAGGCTACATTAGATGGGTTATGAAATTGTAGAGTTTCAAAACCATCGCCAAAGATTCAAAGTGTTATCCTTGAAAATACCTTCTCATCATCTCAGAGGAGATAACTTTTCTTTTGGATGAAATACACATATTTCTCCAACACATTTAAGATTACAACACACCCTTAATGCCTATAAAAGTGTGTTATAATGATGGATATCTATTGTGTAACCTTTGTTACCCTAGTATATAACACTCTACCGCTTCATCTACCCCATGTTACTGGAATCTCATGCAATCAGAAGCAAAAATCCCGAGTTAACTCACTATGACATTCTTTTTCACTTAAGGAAAATATTAAACAGTGGAATCTCATTACCTTGACCTCATCTATAGTTGTTTCCTATTCAAAAAAGCACTATAAAGCTACATAAATCATTAAGGCATCAGGAAACATCATCCGACCCAAATATTTTTCCAAAATTGCATTGAAGAGACACTGACAATATTCATAGCCTCCATTTTCCTATAAATTAAGAGCTTGATGATCGAGAAAGGGATTGTAATTCTATGCATTGTTATGTTGTCAAGATCTTCACTTATAGAGAGAGTATTGGAGTGAGAAGTTTGAGGAGGTGTTGTTGCAACTTCACATTTGGTTGTAATATTCCTTCTACTTATTAATATATAGATCAATTGTTGCTCTTTCCAGACTATTGTTCAATGATCATTTATATGGTCTTTAACTAATTGTTGTTTGGAAGCTTGGATTATAATGGTTTATTCAGTAATGAGTTGTTTATTTACTATGGTTTTTATTGATGATATTGTCATGTTGTGAATGCTTTGATATGTTCTTCTTCATGTGTAGGAAATCCTTTGGAGTTGGTTTGGAGCATTTCCCAATCACACTGACCACTCAAATGGATTTGTATTCAAGGAATCATAGGTTCATCTTTTACTTATCTTGTCAATCTCTAGTTTACTCTTTGTATTATTCAAAGTGTGAATCCTTAGGAAAGCCAATTTATTACCTTGTCTCTCTCGGGTTTCTAGGAAAACCTTAGAGGGTTTTTGTTTCATTATCCAAGCATTATTCCCTATAATAGAATTGGAGACTCCACTTGGGAGCATATTGCTTCCTGATTTTTTTATGTTCCTAGATTCTAGATCTATGATCCCGTTACTGATTGAAGATTAGCTTAGCTTTCATCATTAAAAGAAAAGTAAGAAAATATTTTTCTCTCCTTATTTGCTTGATTGTTTATTTTATTAGTGTGCGTTTAACTTTTGTATGATAGTTTGCATTTCTTAGGTGTATTGGAATTTTCATTGTGATAATTTATTTTCGAAAATAAATTGTATTGCTCTCTCCTTGTAGAACCATTTTTCATCAAAATAAAAATATAAAGAGCATGATGTGCATGGTTTGAGCAGAGTCATCAGGATTTCATACATCAAAACCCCTTCTAATGACATTTAAGATGTACCCTAAAAAAATCATGTAATAAAATTGATCAACATTTCTTTTCACAAGAAAAACACCCAGTATTTTAGACTAGGGTCTTGGGTTATGTTGTGAAAGTCAACTCCACAAGGATGCAAACCAAACTAGAGTCACTAGCGAATGAAAACCCTACTACACCCTCATTGACTGAGACCACTCCTCTCACACAAGAGTTAATTACGAGGTAACTTTAGAGTGTATGGGAACGAAGCTTGCCTTCAAGTTAATAGTAGATATCTTGTGTACTGGGAATTCCTTCAGGAATTTCAAAGTTCAGTTTAGGACTTAAGTATCCTACCGACATAACATGTTTCCCATGACGATGTCCCCTTTGATAGTGACAATGATTTGTAGGCAAATAGTAGTGGCCTAAATCTTGGGGAAACATACACAAGGTGACTGGGGTGGGCTACCCTAGTACCTGAAGACAAATGAACCTACTCCATCTTTGGTTTAATGGGAGGATACTCTTATTCATAAGAGTTCTTGACCCCTTCACACTGGATATTTGGGTGAAGATTAGGAGTAATCATAACTGTCTCTATGCCAACTCGATTCTTCTTATATTCCTTTGATACTAGATTCCATCACTATCTAGTTGTGACTATCGGATAAATTCTGTCTGATTGATGATATCTTAGAGTCCTTTTGATTTTTAGAAGTGTGTTATTTTCTATTGAGAATGTAATTACAAAATTTTTTGAAACATACACACACACACACACACATCACCATTTCATAGATTTATGAAATATATATTTTTCCCCTTTGCTACCAAAGGACCTTTTCAGTTTATACGCCTACAACACGTTCCCCCACTTTATGTGGACGGATATACGAGTCAACCTAATTTCCCCTCTGCTTAGGGGATTTTATCTTAATTTTTAGACCTTGAATTGCATCTCACCAAACCAAAGCCTCTTCTACTAGAGGATCCTTCTACTAAAGGCTTTGTACCTCCCTGTAATCCTCCCCTTATTGATCCTGTTGGGCGAGTATCGTTCTAGGTCACTCAAATTCCTTTTGTTTATTCACTAGTTCCCTATTTAAATACCCCAATGACTACTAATGATTCATGGTTTTGTACACACATTTTCTCCACCACCACCCAACATGCATGCATAAAGTTCCACACTTGTTGTTGGTTATCCCACTATACAACCTATGGTCAATCCAATAACCTGAGATACACAAAATTTGGGTGGTGATAAGCAATTTGTTGACTCCACCACCCCAATTCCTTTTTTGTTGGATCTTGGACCCTCAACCCTCACCCCATCAGGTGTTTCCAGTTCAACAACCTTCAACAATGATTTTGGTTGGAACCCTTTGATTAGTTCAACTCCTCCTCCATTAGCAAGTGGGGGCAATGTTTCTGGCACCCATGTACCTATCAAGGTCATTCTTACGGCCATCAAACATGTGGTATGACCAAGCCCTTCTTTGATTTATGTCTATCCTGGTTGTTTTTATGCTAGTAGTGGTGTTCCTTTACCTAGTCCTTCATATGTGGACTATGGTGTTTGGTTTCCTGGACCCACTATTTCTCCTTGGGGTCTCTTAACTTAGCAACCATTACATATTGGGGGAAACTTCTATCCTAGAGGAAACTAATTCAATGCTACCTTTCCTCAGGTTGGGAGTGTTTCTTATGGCATATTAATGTATACAACCCTGCCACCACCTCAAGGAAATTACTATACTTCATAACATGTGTACCTTGCTAGAAACCCATTGATGTGAGGACATTTTGGTTCCTCTTGTCACCTTTCTCTTTATTGGTCTGATCTAAGGGAATCTACTCCATTATCATGATTGGCTACTCTTGATATTCCATATCTATACAAGTTGAACAATGATCCCATCAATCATAACTTGATTTATCCTCCTATCTTGCATAAGATTCCTACAAACATTTCTAAGTTCAAGGGAAAACAGGGAGATGGAAGGAAGCAATATTATATATATATATATATATATATATAATGTTGTGGTTCAAAAACACCCTGGTCAACAGGTGACGCTACGTCCACGGAAAAATCTGGGTTGATCGACCCCGAAGGGAATCTAGCCCTGTGGCCCACTAGCAAGGCCTGACCCTAAGGGCTTCGGGGAGATTGGACCCTGTGACCTCCCGATGGTGAGGCACTGATTTTGACCAACTGAGCTAACCCTTGGGGCTGTATATATATATATATATATATATATATATATATTAAATAAATAAGATAATTTTATATTTATTTTTTATAGCTAAAAAATTTAATATAAATTAAAAAATAATATTATATTTTCAACTTCCATAACTAGGAAGATGTGTAATTTATTTTATTTATAATATGAGACTAATATATAAGATTTTAAAATTATCAATAACAAAGAAAATATTAACATAGGTTATAAATAAAATATTTCGATACTCAAAATATTTTGACATGAAACATATATAGATAAAAATATTGAGAGATTTGATATTTGCAATTCCTTCAATGCTTAATATGGATTTGATATGTAATATTTTAGACAATATTAATAACAAAAATAATTAAATGTATGCATATAGGAAAGGGGGTATGCTTTAACATTTTAATGTGGATAACATGAATTATAAATAAAATATTTCAATGTCAAGTACATATATATTATACCAGCCAAGATCCATCTTAACTTCTGATCTACCAAGGGCTGAGAGAGATCAAATATCTTTTCACTCTAAAATATGTTTTCATTTCATGAGATTTGATCCCTCTTAGTGCTTGGTAGAACTAAAGTTTTCTATTACTTCTAACCCCTCCTTAATTACACCTGCTCACACTATTGTTCCATTGGATGCTAAGATTAACTCTACGTGATTTACAAAAAAACTCGGCGGTGAGAAAAATAAGAACAAGAAAATGACCTCTCCTTTTGAGGAGCAAACAATGGCTCAAAACACTCAATCTCAGAAAGTACCCATTATTTGTTAAATATAACGAAGGAAAGAGAAAACTATGAAGTTTCTTTGCAAAATTTTCTCTAAGGACCATTTAACCTATAATTGATTTTGCCTACAAGAGTGTACTAACTTTCATGAGCAAAGGGACACTTCACCGAATATTGTTGTCCTTATCAACATCTAGTTGTGAACCCACATCCACCTACACAATGGGGCAATGGTGGTTCTCATCCACCTCATTCTAGAGAAGTATCATCTACCGTATATGCACTTGATCATATGGTTAGCTTAAAAATGCAGGCCAAAAATTATGGCAACCATGTCCCAAACACATTGGACACCCTGTCATATTCTACTCGACCTTTGCCTAATGATCTTCATGTCGTGAGACCTATTTTCGACCCCATTATTCACCCCACAAAGGGGCACTTTACTGAACTATGCACAAAATTAGTGGTCACACTTCCCAAAACTACATCATTGTAGAAGATCTTGTGCATGCTCCATGTGTTATGTTTGCCCTTAAGGTATTAAAGAGTTGTCTAGTGCAACGTAAAGATTTACCTAGGGCTATATGTGATTTAAAATGACCATAAACTAAAAATTGATGTAGAATTGATTAACCATTAAGGATTTTGAATGTTAGTTGAAGCATGCAAACCAAGGAAAAACTGAAAAGAACACTTTACGACAACTGAATAAACATAAAATAAATGCATAACAGAAGTGAAAACAGTAAAAAAATAGTGATATCAGACAAAAAATTGATGATGGAGTTCGTCCCTGATGGACTACGTTTCTGGGTTTGCTTTCAAGATGGGCGACCGTATTTATTAGGAATGATAAGAAGAAGTTGATTACACAGAGAAAAGACTAAATTGAATATGCATGCAGGCACTTCTGATCACTATCATCAGATAGCCCTTTGAACCAACTTTCCAGCGCTTCTTACAGTTTCGAAAACTGACCCCGGATGCTCCCATAACTCTGAAAAACAAATTGCCTATGTCCTCCAGAATCTACATACAAAAGTAAAAAACCACTCCTCCATGGGAAAAACTGCCTCTTATAGGCCTATGGATACATAAAAACCTCCCCTGACTACATTTGAGGTGAATTTGTTTGATTTTGGATATGGTTTGGCTTCGGTCCTGTTGGCATTAGACACCTAGGTGTTGGTTACATGACCTTTGAATTAATTTTTAACAACAAAACCATAATAAACCCCAAAATAACTTTATCGTAACCCTAAAACCGCAAGTAGTTTGAATGATTGGGCAGAGGCTTGATAACCCATGTGAACACATGTAATAAATTGTTTGGATGGCGGCTACCTCAGCAGCTTGCTCTCTGACGGTTTTAGTCTGCGGAGATGTGTCACATGCTGACAGTTGTGGACCATGAGGCTAGCTAACCTCCATGTGCTAACCTTCCAAGCACTAACTCTCTCTCATGTGATAGTTCATAAATCCGACACGGTTTGCTGGCGGTCTTCTCACACTACGGTTTCCCGTTGGTGGTTAGCTCCTTGCTGCTCACATGGCAGCTACCTCAACGCGGTTTCTGATAGTGGTTAGGGGACTGTGTTTGGTTTTGTAATGTTGTTACATTGTAATGAATAGGCTGAGAGCTATTAGGTTAGGGTTTTAGTTCATAGAACTTAGGTTTTAGCTTAGGTAATGCATTTTTTTTAATACATAGTTGTATTTGCAATAGTTTTAAGGTTAGGACTTAACAAAATTTTGTTCTAAGAACCCTTTTACAACAATTGTCACAAGGTGAAATTTTGAGATGTTGGTCACATGATGACAATAAACCACATTCCTATCGTCATCAAATAACGAGATCGATCCTTTGCCACGATGACACCCATGCCGACACTAATCCTGCAAAGATGAATGACAAAACACATGTCGTTGACCATTCCTGGCAGAACTATCGATGAACTCAAGTCGACAGCCAAGTACAACCCATATCAACTGAATCCCATGAACACTATGAACATTACCTAAACAACCTAATTCCTAACCAACACTATTGATGTGTCGAAGCTAAACTAAAGTGACGATGGCACTGAACACTGACGACGACACTTGAACACTTGTACAATTGAATCAACATAATTCTCTTGGATCATTCCTCTCCACTTGAAAGCTTTTGGACCACAAAAGTTTGACTAAACAAATAGTTGATGAGGGTAGAACTCCCTCTCTTTCCACCTTGACCTGATGATGTACCAATAAATTCGATAAATCACCTACAAGTGATGATCTTGATGATGCTGACCATGGAACTTTTCGATTCGGTGACCTGTTTCTTCCATCTGCAGTATGAACAACTTGCAACGATGGGAAAACAACCTATTATCAACATGGAAATTCAATTCTTTCCACGAAGAATCATGAGTTAGTGATTCACAATATTTGAAAATAGTGTCTACTGGATGTTGTTTAATACCATCAACCTGTATAAACAATCTATTTTGTAGAATAACAAAGACAATAAATGATACTTTCGACATCAAACCAACTACTTGATTTAACATACTTTCTTGATTCCTATTTACTAAGTGAAATTGATGCACTGAACCTATCCAACTGTAAGATGAAATTTGTTGCAACTTAGTTTTTTTTTGAAAGTATTGAGTTAGTTGTTGATTTCTTTGAATCACTTTTCCTTCATTTATTACATGATGTTTCCATTGATTAGCACTTTCCTCTGATGCATAAGTTCCCATTAGACACTTTGACACTACTTTTGAAAAGGCTTTTATACGAAAACAAATAGGTTTCCTTTCCACTTGAAAAGAGGTTTCCAAACTGTTCGAGGCATGACATGGCGACACAATACAAGAGAAATCAAACACTGAATTTCCCCAATACTGAACTGTATCCCTGCAACTGTTAAGTTCCAAACTTAAACTGAATTGATTCATTCTGACATTAGGAAGAGGAGGAGATTTACGCACAAACTGTAACTCATGTTGTATTCCTTGCTCATGAATACGATGTTTGGTTTTATATAGAACTGGAATTGTTTCTATCTCTTTAAACAAACCATCTTTAAGATGAGTTGCATAGCTTGAACAAGAATCATGTTGATTGTTATGTTGATCCTTTACACACATGATTACAAAACGCTTGTTTGAACTTATTAATCGCTTTATCTAAGTAACATTAACTAAATTCAAGTGATTTTTACTTTGATGTACCTTGACAATAAATTCAACCCCATCTTTCTTAAGGTAATATTTATGTTCTCTCCTATAAAATACTACATCACGATCATAAAGATAAGGACTTCCTAAGACAACTCCACATATGTCTACTGGAACCACATCTAATTCCACTTCATTAATGTAATTAGCTGTTATGGAAAATCTTAATCGACACTGTTTGGTGACTTTTATTTGGTTTGATTTATTTAGCCATACTAATGGGTAAGGTCATGGATGATTTTGTGTTTCCAAACCCAAAATTTTAACTAAATATTCATAGATTAATTTTTCCTGTGGTCCACTATAAAACATTTTATCTATATATGTATGCTTAGAAGTTATCCTTATGTTAAACAATTCAACTCTTTTATCCTCATGTGGAGGATTTATGTTTGAAGAAGATGCAATAGTTTTCGAACTTGAACCAGTTTCAGAAGTTTTACCTGTCGTAACCATGGCAGTTATCCTCCTTTCATCACCTAAATCTGAACCTAGATCCTACTGGACTGCTGCAATGGCCTTCTTTTCATCCTTCTCCTTAAGGAACTTTTTGGGCTTAAGTTTTTGATGAAGTTTCCAGCACTTTGATTCCTCATGACCGATTCTCTGGCAATGAGAACAAGTAGGTATTTCCTTCTGAATGACTGCTGATTTCTTTCTCTTCGAATTGTTCTTCCCCTTACTGTCATTGGAATCTTTGGTTTCCAACTCTTTGGATGACTGTGATGAAAACTTGAATGGTCTGCCACCTGATTCAATATGTATGGCTTGAACACACACCTCATCAAAATCATCAAGATTAAACATCAATAAAGTATGCTGCAAATATGAATGTAAACTGCCGATGTATTTTTTTTATTTTTTATTTATTTATTTATTTATTTTTATTTTTTATTTTTATTTTTATTTTTATTTTTTATTTTTTTTATTTTTTTTTCATTTTATTTTATTTTATTTTATTTTAATTTTAATTTTTAATTTTTTTAAATTTTTATTTTTATTTTTATTTTATTTTATTTTGTTTTTATTTTTATTTTTTATTTTATTTTTTTATTTTTATTTCTTTTCTGAACTCCTAAGTAAACTCCTGAACACTCTACACTTTACCTTGCCTTAGATGCTTCCAATCAATAACAACTTACTACATGCATCCTAAAGGATAGAACTGTCTCCTAAGAGATTTTAAAAACTTAGACCATGAAGAGATGACTTTTCCTTTACGCTTTACATCTACCTGAGTTTTAATTTCCCACCAGATTAAAGATGTCCCCCCCATTTTGAGTGTAGCTAATTGAAATTTAGTTTTATCACTAGAAATGTTCTGAATGCGACAATACACTTCTAACTGCTTTATCCAGTTATCTAACTTTTTAGGATTCATTTTGCCATCATAAATAGGTAACTCAAATTTAACATCAAGTTTCAAAAGAGATGTTTTCTTAGGTTTCTTTTCTGTTTCGGATTCTACACTGGTAGAAGAAGAAGAAGAAGAGGATGATGGAGATTACAGATGTGAAGGTGGTTTATCAACCTTCCCTTTACCATTGTCCTTCTTCAATGGTTTTGAAGAAGCTGAATCTCTCGCCTTCTTGTCTTCATACAATTCTCCCACATCTGCTGCATAGTTAAGAATGCCTACTGAAACTGTTCTTCACTCATCTTAGTTTTAGTATTTTCACCTGCATCAGGTCCTGACATGGTCAATTTCTAAACGACTCATCACTTTCCAATCTCTGGATTTATCTGCTCAAGGATTCCTTCTCCTCATTGCAACTTTGACCTGGTTAACATTCAATGGCACATTCTACATATGCAACCTACTATGATACCAAATTATATGATCTGAAATGAC
Source organism: Pinus tabuliformis (assembly GCA_031772625.1). Lineage (NCBI taxonomy): Eukaryota > Viridiplantae > Streptophyta > Pinopsida > Pinales > Pinaceae > Pinus > Pinus tabuliformis. Next base: position 910,768,427 of record CM062814.1, on the reverse strand, counting down.
CATAAACTAAAAACTGATGTAGACTTGATTAACCATTAATGATTTGAATGTTAGCTGAAGCACGCAAACCAAGGAAAAATTGCTTGATAAGAACACTTTACGACAGTTGATTAAACAGAAAATCGATGCATAACATAAGTGCAAACAATAAAAAAACAATGATACCAGATAGAAAATTGATGATGGAGTTCGTCCCTGATGGAATATGTTTCTAGGTCCTCTTTCAAGATGGGAGACCATATTTATTAGGAATGATAAGAAGAAGTTGATTACATAGAGAAAAGACCAAATTGAATGTGCATGTAGGCATTTCTGATCACTGTCATCAGATAGTCCTCTAAACTAGCTTTCCAACACTTCTTATAGTTTAGAAAATCGACCCAGATGCTCCTGTAACTCTAGAAAACAAATCGCCTATGTCCTCCAGAATCTGCATACAAAAGTAAAAAACCACTCTCTCTTTTCCTCCATGGGAAAAACTGCCTCTTATAGGCCTGTGGATACATAAAAACCTCCTCTGATTGCATTTGAGGTAAATTTGTTTGATTTCGGATATGGTTTGGCTTCGGTCCTGTTGGCATTAGACACCTAGGTGTTGGTTACATGACCTTTGAATTAATTTTTAACAACAAAACCATAATAAACACCAAAATAACTTTATCATAACCCCAAAACCACAATCAATTTTGCTAACTGGGTGGAGGCTTGAAAACCCATGTGAACACCTGTAATAAATTGTTTGGATGGTGGTTACCTCGGCGACTTGCTCTCTAGCGGTTTCGGTTTGCGGAGACGTGTCACATGCCGACAGTTGCGGACTGCGAGGCTAGCTAACCTCCAGGTGCTAACATTCCAGGCGCTAACTATCTCTCATGTGATCATTCATAACTCCGACATGGTTTTCTGATGGTCTTCTCCCGCTACGGTTTCCCACTAGTGGTTAGCTCCTTGCTGCTCACATGGTAGCTACCCCGACGCGGTTTCCGATAGTAGTTAGGGGACTGTGTTTAGTTTTGTAATGTTTTTACATTGTAATGAATAGGCCGAGAGCTATTAGGTTAGGGTTTTAGTTCATAGAATTTAGGTTTTAGCTTAGGTAATATATTTTTTTAAATACATAGTTGTATTTTCAATAGTTTTATGGTTAGGATTTAACATAATTTTGTTCTAAGAACCCTTTTACAACAACTGTCACAAGGTGACATTTTGAGATGTTGGTCACATGATGATGATAAACCACATGCCTATCATCGAAAAACGATGAAATCGATTCTTTGCCATGATGACACCCATGTCGACACTAATCCTGCAAAGATGATTGAAAAAACACATGTCGTTGACCATTCCTGGCAGAATTGTCGATGAAATCAAGTCGACAGCTAGGTACAACCCATATCAACTGAATTCCATGAACACTATGAACATTACCTGAACAACTTGATCCCTAACCAACACTGTCGATCCGTTGACGCTGAACTGAAGCGACGACGACACTGAGCACTGATGACGACACTTGAACACCTATACAATTGAATTAACGGAATCCTCCTGGATCAATAGGTGGGTTGTCCACCGGGATTCCAATCTAGTTTTTTTTTCTAGCGATTTAGATTTGTTGACTAGTGGAATTGCAGCTAATATGAAATTTGAGTTAGAGATGTCCATGCTTCAAGAGCAACCATATTTCCTTGGATTGCAAATTGTGTAGACCCCTAAAGGAATTTTTATTTCTCAAAGAAAATATCTCAAACAAGTTCTAAGGAATTTTGGCATGGAAGAATGCTATTTAGTAAGCACTTGAATGGTGAGAGGTTTCAAACTTAGTAATATGGATGAATCTCTAGCAATGGAGTAGACTTTATATAGATCCATCATTGATAGCCTCTTATATTTGACAATGTCGAGACTAGACATAATGCAAATCATTGGTATTGTTGGAAGATTCCAATAAGCTCCTAGACAAAGGAATATACTAAAAACCAAGAGGATTCTTAGATATCTAATAGAAACAATGAATTATGGACTTTCGTACCCCAAAGGTAAAATTTTTTCATTAATTGATTATCCTGATGCTGATTGGGTAGTTGATGTAGATGATTAAATGATCCAGGTCTGGGTGTGATGAAGGACCCTTTACTTTTGTGATGTGTTAAATTGCATTTTTAAAAGAACATAAATGAATACATCTGTAGGCTGTAAAGAAGAGGAACATGTTAATCATCAACACATAAAAATGTAAGACGTTGATAACAGAGTTTGTCTAGGAGGGACTACATCTCCGGGTGCTAGTGTCAAGATGGTGTAGGCCGCTGCATTAAGTGTTGTCAATAGTGGTGATGTACATAGAGGTGACGTTGATATCATACAAGGAAAAATTCCCTCACACAGGAGTGGCTCCAAGAGATGTTCCGCTACAGGAACTCTCAATCAAAAGACTCCTATCAGTATGACACAAACTTATGCATGATGAGCATCTCGCCAACATGGCATAAAAGGGATCTCAATGCAAAAAACATGCATGACGACAACAAGAGTATCCCAAAAACATACAAAAAAGGGATCTCAACACATAACATTATGAATCATGACAACAAGTACATCACATAGAAGATTCTGCATCACATTAAGCAAGGAATCATGAAAACATGTAAGAAACAAAATCCCGCATCAAACATCAAAAGGGATCTGTGCAGCACAATGCATGAAGAAGAAGTAAATGGACACATCATATACCTCACAACCAAGGGCCATCTAAAGAAGAAGATGTCAAACAATTGAAGTTGTTCAGACCATTGATCTCACAGCATCGATCTCGTGAACATGACTACTCGCACATGAATGTGGACATCTACACTGGCACTTAGAAAAGTGGCTGGAAAATTAAATGAGAGAATGACAAATCTGAATGCACCATCAAATTGTGGTGTCGAGTAGTGCAAAATCGACTGTCCAAAATCTGAATTCTGAGAAATTGAGAATCTGCGGCTCAAGGAATCTTTTAGATTCCCTCAGGATTCCTCAAAGATTTTGCTCCATGAGTGGACTGGAAATCTACAAATCAAATGGCAAATCCGACCTCGCCATTGCCATCCATGTGGAAAACCATGAAAAACAAGTATAAACTTGACTATATTCCGACATGGCAAAATTTTACCTCTTGGGGAAATTTCAAGGCTCATGGTTTCGCTCATTGTTTTTGTAGCGATCATGGTTCCATGTGCATTCTAAAAAATGACCGAAAAATGAAGAAATCTGATGGATAAATGGACAACGCCATTGCGTTTGTGGCGACAAGAGGTGTTGAATCCATATAAAATTTGTCAAATTCTGACAAAGTGAAAATTTGGCCCTCTCGTATTAAAAATTAATTAATTCACCTCGATTTGCGTGCCCACTCCTGATTCCTCCATCTCCATCTCAAACTACGTGCAATGGTAAAAATACTGGGGTTATATTAAAAAACCCGGTGGATTACCCAATGAGGGTGGTTGGGGTAATGGCAATATTAGCATATGGTTGAGGAGGGGTTGGGTGGTCAAACCCCGCCCCTCTCATTATGGCTTATTTGTTTTTACGAAACCCAAAAGTATATGAATTGGGGGGGGGGGGTTGGGTCTACATTGGGCAGCCCGCCCCCAAAATCCCATGACATATGGCTCCGGTGGGCATTGTATTAATGTTTTGGCTTTTGTTTTGGGGTCGCCCGCTTGGGGGCTGACCACATGGGTTGGGTGGGTTCGACCCCCGTTGGTCCCGTAATCCATGTGACGACGTATGTTGAGGGTTATCGAGGTGTGGGCCGGGTCCACCGGAGGTGGTCTATGCCCACCCCCATTAATACATGGGTGTTAACATTTTATGCGAGGAGGTTGGAGGGTTCGGCGGGGTGATGGTTGCCGATCCTAAAATATATATATGATTTTTAAATATAGTTGCGGGAGGTTGTGGGAGGGCCGGTGGGGGTGATGGTCCATCGGCCCAAAAACTTTGATTTTGTTATGATATATTTGGGGGTGGTGGCCTGCCACCATATTAATAATTTTTTTGATTTTTATAAAGAGGGGGGTCATTTTTAAAACTTTTAGAAAATAAGGGTCATTGGGAAAATTAACAAGGCCGCAATTTCGTCCGATTTTGGGAGCTAGGTTTATGCCTCGGGGTTGGTCAAATTGTAGGACACTTAAACCTGATCCGCAACCCAACTTTGACCAAAACTTTGACTGGCCCATTCTCCCTCATACGAGCTCGGATTGACGAACCGTTTGCAACTGTGATTAGGATGATGAGATCAATGCTTTGGTCCTGGGTTGGGATCACTCTAAATACTTTGATTTTTGAGTGTTCATAAACCCTCTTTGTCTTGTGTGTCTCTCTAGAGCCTCCTGGATCAATCCTCTCCATTGAGGAGCTTTTGTTCCTCCAAAAGCATGAAAAATAATATGCAACTTTCTCTGTACCCTACCTACATCACAAGCATCCTGAAAAGGCCTCACTTCCATATCCTTCACCTTTGTTCTTCGAAGCCTTAAGTGACGATCCGACACATGCTACCTCTGCAACCTGCAGTACATTATTTCGCAAATTACATGCTTGAATGACATGACCAAATAATGACCCAAATGTCCCACACATGCCATGAGTTTACAACAAGATGGATCCAATACCCCAGCTATGACAATAAGGCCAAACTATCATTGTTGCTTCAACAAGTGATGGAAAACACATCATCACTGCAACACATGATTTACAAACATAAGGCCAAACATTATTGTTTTGACAAGTGATGGAAACATAACATCACTTTCAGAGTGTAAAATGTGACTCAAAATAAGACTAGACATCATTGTTGCTGAACAAGTGATGGAAAACACATCATCACTTTTACATTTTAAAATGCAACAAATGATTTACAAAAGAACGACCATGAAATGACAACATGTCTAGAAACCATTTTTCACTTATCAATGTGAATGGGTCACCTCCTTGAGGTGGTTTTGCTTGTCGAACAACTGCTTCACCTGGTTCACGCACTGACGTTTTGTCTTTAAGGTGCTGCTATTGATGGAGCCTCCAACAAGTGGCTATTTGATGGCCACTTTTGTCGCAATGACTGCAATACATCTTCTTCCTCCAGATTTTCTTAACTTGTTTCTTTACCTGCTGTTGAGAGGTCTTTCACGCCTCATCCTTTTGTATGCTGCAATTCTTTTCCAACACTTAGAAAATGTATGGTTATGTAATCCACAAAAGGTACATGTTTTTCGATGCCATGTTTTATGTTCATCTCTAACAACATGATTATAATCGAAATGAACATTCAAAGATTGAAAGTGGTTATACCTTCTCTTGTTGTCTTTGATGTCATTATGACGATGAGAACTTGCCTCAGCTCTCTCCCTGCAATGGGCACTGTCATGCGATGATGGGGATGTGTTCCCATCATTCTCTTTCCTCGACGATTTCAATGATGTCTTGGACGAATCTGACACCTTTGATCTTTCTCCTTTAGTGTATCTCGAGCCTGCAAATCGATGTTCGTGCACAACCTACAAAGGTTGATTTATGCCTTGGTTATTAACACCAAGTTCTTCTTTCTCCTTGTGCCTCATCCTTGTAAGGAGCCTCATGTTTGTCCCTGTAATTGGGATCTCCACATCTCCAACATAAATCATACTATGCGACGATGAAACTGAAAGGAAATCAACATCTTTTACCTCCTTTATCGATTTAGAAAGAAGTAATGAGGGATGCTCATCATCCATTGTTGGTGGTTCGCTAACTGTCGAGGCACATTCCCCAACTTCCTTTTTGACATACCCAAGTCCCATTCGACATGGTAATTCCTATACTTTGATGGGGTAGACAATGCCTTGGCCATTAATGCCCAACCCTTTTCCTTCATACCCCATTCCCTTCAACAGTTTGGAGCCAATTCCTGTGGTATGATTTTCAAAAATAGTGAAATCATCATCAGGAAACATACATGAAGATGGAAAACTACCTTTTACCTCACATGGGTCTCGCTGTAGCTTTTCCAAGGCCTTGTCCTTTGCTTGCAGCTGTCGTAGCAAACTTTGGTTTTCCTCTTTCTCTTCATGTAGACACACCTTCAATTCAGCATTCTCTATTTGAAGATTTTGGTTTTTGTGCTTCAGTTCTTCCAGGGCCTCTTTCGTGGCTTTCAATTGAAGGTGCAATTGCTCCTTTTCCTCTGTCTTTGTCTATAAAGTTTCATACATGATTTCCACTCTTTTGGAAATTTTGAGCATGGTCTTGTACATCGCTTTTTCATCCTCTATCGCTGCATGTTCCATTGTTCACACAACAATTCACATCAATGCAAAGACAACTTTGATTCAACTCAACAATCGCCCCGCCACCCTGCAGGCGGGCGGGCCACTGGGGTGGCGCGGGGGAAAGCTGCAGCAGCACCCCCCCGTGCCACCCAGTGGGCGGGTGGGCCGCTGGGGTGGTGCGGGGGGGAGCTGTGCAGCTACCCTCGCGCCACCTCGGCGGCCTGCCTACTCACATGGTGGCACGGGGGAGGTTGGACAGGTGGGCATTGCAACACCCCCCCCCCCCCCCCCCCCCCCCGCCGCTACCCTGGCGGCCCGCCCCCCCGTGGGTGGCGGGGCAATTCCGAGAATCACCGTGCCACCCCGCGTGCGGGCAGGCCAGCCATCCCCATTGCCCCTAACCTATGGGCCCGTTTGTCCGCCGTGAGCATTACCAGGCCTGTTTGGCCGCTGTGAGCTTTATCGGGCCCACCATGCCTATAATGGATGTAGTTGGTAAATTTGGCCCGCAAAAATTTTTAATTAAAAAAAAAAAATTAAACTTCATTAAACTTATTTAATATTAAAATTTGCAAGGAAAAAAAATTTAACTAACCTTTCAATTGCGAGAATTCTTCGTTGAATATGTTGTTGATAGCAATGTAGCTGCTCCACAAATTTTCTCCAAGTCTTTCAACAAACCTCAAAAAACCTTGATGTGATGTGAGTAATAGTGATAATGGAATTTATTATATACGTGAAATTACAGAGATGTTTTACCATACGGTTAATGTGGGATTAATTTGTTTTAAAATAAATTTAACATGTACTCTTTTATGGCGATATAGGAAACTATGATAAAGCGAATATTATGGAATCGTTTTACAACACGGTGAATGTGGGACTAATTTGTTTTAGAATGTATTGTTAAAAAAAAAAAAAAAAACATTCAATTGTTTAGTAAATATTATATAGTTTAACTATTAAAATAATTTAGGTAAACGTTTTAGTTTTATTTTTATTTTTTTTAAATTTATTTCATAAAAAAATTTAGTTTACATTTTTCAATAAATTGTAGAATAAAATAATGAAGGGAAATACATGAAACAAAATTTTTGGAGGGAAATATTTTGGTGAAACTTTTTGGAGGGAAAATTTCATTCTCTAAGCTATATAATATCTTTAGGAGATTCTGCATTTGTATCATTCAACCTCTTATATTTGAAAGGGATGGATTCTCCTAATAGTGAAGTTTCGCTTTGTACAACATCAACATCTTCATCGCATAACAACTCTATTCATATTGATGAATATAACAAAAATTCTTCCACTATGAATAGAAAGTCAATTCTTCCACTTAGTCCTAATCCTAAGGACTATGAGAGAAGCACTGATGAAAGAGGGGATGGAGAATTTCAAATAAATAAAGAGTCACGGGTTCCACTTAGTCCTAATTCTAAGGACTATGAGAGCAACAGTGATGAAGAGCATGATGACGAATTTCAAAAGAATGGAGTGTCACGGTGTCCACTTAGTCCTAATCTTATGGACTATGAGAGCAATAGTGATGAAGAGCATGATTATGAATTTCAAAAGAATGGAGTGTCACGGTGTCCACTTAGTCCTAATTATGAGGAATATGAGAGTAGCAGTGATGAAGAGCATGATGATGAATTTCAAAAGAATGGAGTGTCACGGTGTCCACTTAGAACTAATTCTAAGGACTATGAGAGCAGCAGTGATGAAGAGTATGATGACGAATTTCAAAAGAACGGAGTGTCACAGTGTCCACTTAGTCCTAATTCTAAGGACTATGAGAGAAGCAGTGATGAAGAGCATGATGATGAATTTCAAGAAAATGGAGTGTCACGGTGTCCTCTTAGTCCTAATTCTAAGGACTATGAGAGTAGCAGTGATGAAGAGCGTGATGAAAAATTTCAAAAGAATGGAGTGTCACAGTGTCCTCTTAGTCCTAATCCAATGGATTATGAGACCAACAGTGATGAAGAGCATGATGACAAATTTCAAAACAATGGAGTGTCACGGTGTCCATTTAGTCCTAATTCTAAGGACTATGAGAGTAAAAGTGATGAAGAGCATGATGATGAATTTCAAAAGAATTGAGTGTCATGGTGTCCACTTAGTCCTAATTCTAAGGACTATGAGAGCAGCAGTGATGAAGAGAATGAGGATGAATTTCAAAAGAATGGAGTGTCACAGTGTCCACTTAGTCCTAATTCTAAGGACTATGAGAGCAGCAGTGATGAAGAGCGTGGTGATGATTTTCGAAAGAATGGAGTTTCACGGTGTCCTCTTAGTTCTAATTCGAAGGACTATGAGAGCAACAGTGATGAAGGGCGTGATGAAAAATTTCAGAAGAATGGAGTGTCACGGTGTCCTCTTAGTCCTAATCCAATGGACCATGAGACCAGCAGTGCTGAAGAGCATGATGACAAATTTCAAAAGAATGGAGTGTCACGGTGTCCACTTAGTCCTAATCCTATGGATTATGAAAGCAATAGTGATGAAGAGCATGATGAAAAATTTCAAAAGAATGGAGTGTCACAGTGTCCTCTTAGTCCCAATCCTATGGAATATGAGAGCAATAGTGATGAAGGACAGGATGAAGCACTTAGTCCTAATCATAATGACTATAAAAGTAGCAGTGAAAAAGGATAGGATGTAGCATTTTTAGTAAGTAAACAATCACAATTTCGACATAGTCCTAATTCTATAGACTATGAGAGCAGCACTGAAAATGCACACGAGGAAGAATATCCAATAAACATCGAGTCAAATTTTCCATTCAGTCCCTATTCTAAGGACTATGACAGTAGCACTGAAGAAGGGTAAGATGAAGAATATCCTCCAAGTTAGTATTTGAAAAGCACAACTGATCATAGTGTGGATAACATTCCTCTTAATGATGATGAAAATGCTTATACAAATGATGATCCAATGATGGAGATGTTGCCAAGAAATATTGTATCGAGAAGTAGGAGCAAACCTTTTTGTATCAATGCAAGATGTTCTAGTTATACAGGGGGTAGAGCAGAATATCTGATGAGAAGAAGTTCTATCAGTGCTCTCATTTCAAGTGAATGTTGTCAAAATATTGCTTGAAACATATGGATTTCAAATTTGCATTAGAGAGAAGAAAGAGATATTTGTCAATGAATAAAAGCATGAAAAATTCATATTTAGTTGGGTGCATGCAATCTACATTGTCAGGTTATTGTCAGGCCAGGAAGTAACTCCTCAAGGCAAAAATGATTCATGCTTCTTAATTCAGGTAGGTCTTCATTAAATACATGAGGGAGAGACTGTTCAGTTCATTTCCTGATGACTGTTCATATTACTTATTTATCTATTTACATTATATTCACCCAATCATGAGGATTAGGTGTCAACATTCCCCCCCCCTTAATCTGAAGGGATGTTGATGAGTCCAAGCATCATTTTGAATCGTTCAAGCTTTTCTCTTCCAAGTGCTTTGGTGAAGATGTCTGCAATTTTCTCATTTGTGGAACAATGACGGAGATGGATTGTTTTGGCCTCAACATGATGTCGAATCAGATGATATTTAGCATTGATGTGCTTTGTTTGATCATGGAACTTTGGGTTCTTGGCCAACTTTATTGCAGAGGTATTTTCAACCATGAGTGGAGTTGATTGTACTTGTTTTACCTGCAAATATTCAAGAATTTTCCTAAGCCACACAATTTCTTTTGTTGCTTCAGCTGCTGCCACGTATTTTGCTTCTTTTGTGGAATCTACTGGAACTGATTGTTTGTGTGATCTCCAAGAGACAACTCCTGATCCAAGACTCATAGCATATCCTAAAGTAGATACCCCAGTTTCTTTGTCTCCATCTAAGTCTAAATCAGAGTATCCAATCAAGCTGAAGTTGTCCACCTGTATATACTTGATTCCAAAGTCTTGAGTTCCCTTCAAGTACCTTAGAACTCTTTTTGCAGCAGACCAATGTCCCTCACAAGGCTTTTGCATAAACCTGGAAAGGATTTCAACAGCAAATGAAATGTCTGGTCTGGTAGTAGTTAGGTAGTTGAGACTTCCTACAAGCTGTCTATACTTTGTTGCATCCTCAAATTCTTTTCCTTCAATAGATGTGAGCTTTAAGTTTTGTTCCATTGGAGTAGTAAGAGGATTGCATTTTGTCATGCCAAACCTATTCAACAGATCTCCAATGTATTTCTTTTGAGAAACAAATATGGACTTCAGATGTTGGGTTACTTCAATGCCAAGATAGTAATGAACATATCCCAAATTAGTCAATCCAAAACTTTTCCCCAATTCCTTCTTTATGGATGCAATGTAGCTTTCGTTGTTCCCTGTCATCAAAAGATCATCTACATATACCACAAGATATACAACTATTTTGCCAACTTTCTTGACAAATAAAGTTGCATCATCAAGATCATAATGTTTGAAATTGAGTTTCAGAAGATGCTCAGTTAGTTTTTCATACCAGGCTCGCGATGCTTGTTTGATACCATACAAGGAATTCACAAGTTTGCATACTTTATGTTCATGTCCTTTCACAACAAATCCTTCAGGCTAAGACATAAAAACATTCTCTTTTAGATCTCCATTTAAGAAAGCAATTTTTACATCCATTTGATGGACTTTCCAACCGTTCTGAGCTGCTAGTGCAAAGAGTGTCCGGATGGTAGCCCATTTTACTGTGGGGGAAAAGTCTCCTCATAATCGACCCTTCCTTCTATGCAAAACCTTTTGCCACAAGCCTAGCTTTGTGCTTGTCAAGTGAGCCATCAACTTTATACTTGTTCTTGCAGACCCACTTGCAACCAATTGGTTTGGTTCCTAATGGAGGATCAACCAGCTTCCAAGTATTGTTCTTTATGAGGGCATCATACTCCTTTTGCATTGCTTCTTTCCATTCATCATGAGAAGCAGCTTCTTTGAAGGAAGTTGGTTCAAAATCTATAAACAAGTTCAATTCACAATCATAAGAAACATCCATATCAACAGGTGAATTAGAGTCATCCACATCACCTCCATTTTGCCGGTTTGAATTTCTAGTTCCTGTCTTTCCAACCTCATCAGGATGAACACTTTCAAGTGTCTTTGTCAGCCACTTTGGGGGACCTTTCTCAGATGGTCCAGGCTGCTCCGTTGATTGAGTTGGGACTGAATCAATATTGAGTCTCCCAATTCTATCAATCACATCACTTAAAGCATCATCTGTTGTTGGAGTTTCATGCGGGGGAGAATGTTCTTCAGAAGAAGATTCCACATGTTGATCTAGTATAGGAATCCCCCCTTCAAGATGTGGAATGTAATTATGAAATTCTTGAAATGACTTTTCTTTTGCGAATCTATCCAAGCGATCAAGTTGCCGCTCAACAACATTGTCAGTTTTGAATGATTCAAGAAAAATTACATCTCTAGATACAACAAAGTTTTTATTTACTTCATCATAGAGATGGTGTGCTTTGGAGGTGTTTGAATACCCCAGGAAGATACGCTTACGACTTCTAGCACCAAGTTTGTTTCTATGTATCTTTGGTATCAAGGCATAACAGGTGGAACCAAAGACCCTAAGATGCTTTACCAAAGGAACATGTCCATACCACATTTCATAAGGAGTCTTGTTTCTAATAGCATTAGATGGACATCTATTCTTTATATATGAAGCACATAGAACAACATCAGCCCAAAACATTATCTTTACATGTTTGAAGAAGAGCATGGATCGTACCATATTTAAGATTGTCCTATTCATTCTTTCAGCTACGCCATTCTGTTGGGGATTATAAGGCACAGTTGTTTGATGTTTGATCCCATGTTGGCAAAGATAGTTTTCAAATTCATTTGATGTGTATTATTTTCCATTATCAGTCTGAATAGACCCAATATGAGATTGTGCATAATTTTCAATCCATTTATGAAAATTTTTGAATGTTTGAAACGCATCAGATTTGTTCTTCAATAAATAAACCCAACACATTCTGTTGTAGTCATCAATAAATGTCATCATGTATTTATTTCCATTTGTAGAAGGAACATGCATTGGACCACATAAATATGAATGAATGAGTTCAAGTTTTCTATGTGCTCTTGAATGTGAATCATGAAAAGACTGTTTGCTATGCTTTCCTAGAATACAAGCATCACATTGCTTAAATTTCCTAGGAATTGTAGGCAAACTAGCAACACCATTTTTTTTCAACAAGCAGAGACTGTCATAGTTCAAATGTCCAAATCTAGCATGCCATAATAAACTTGATGGAAGTGTACCTTCTTCATGATGAGAATTGTATGAGAAATGTTGTGCTCGAGCAATGGTTCCTTGCAGCTTGAGAAGCCTTTCTTCTTCTATTCCCCTCATGACAAGTGAGTGGTCAGATGCTTTTCTTACGTCAAGCTTGCCATCAAACATATGAATCGAGTGACCTTGCTGACAGATGTGGACCAAGGACAACAAGTTTCTCTTGACCCGTGGGAGATATAGAACATGATGCAGAAGAAAGCCTGGAAGACCACGCAGTTTAAGCCTGATTGTGCCAAGCCCTGATGGCTTGATTTTTTATTGTTCTGCAAAGTATACTGCTCCATCAACATTGTCAGTGAAATCTTCAAAAAAATATTTTCTATGAGTCATGTGGCAGGTTGCTCCTGAATCAAGCAACCAATCATTTTTCCAAGAAGCAAGTGAAGCATTAAATAAATCTTCATTTACTCCAATGTTACATTGTGCCGCAACATAGTGAGCAGATTCAGGTGCTTTACCTTTGTCTATATCATCAGTTTTACCTTTCTGTTGGTTTCTTTGCTGCTCAATTTTTTCCCATGGTAGTTTGCATGTAGAGCCATCATGTGATCCATTCCTTTTGTAGCGAATGTAGTGCAAATCTACCTTTTCTCCTTGAGAGTGTCTGACCCCCTGCATTTGAAATATCTTCCTCTTCCTCTTTGACCACCTCTTCCTCTTGAAGAATCTTGAGCAGGATGCCTTTCTTTATGAGCAACGCACACAACCTCTTCAGAAGATTCAGGGGCTGACTTCTTTCCAAAAGCTTTCTCTCTTTCAGCAAACTTTTTCACAAGAGAGTCAAAGGTGATATCTTTGAGATTACCATTTTCTTGCAATGACTCAAGATAATTGGAGTAAGTAGGATAAAGTGCCCCGAGAAAAGCGATAAGAGGAATATCCAATTCAACCTTAATGGATTTAATATCATGCATTATAGAATTTACTTTAGATGCAAGAGCAAGAGGATCATTATTTTGCAGTTCAAGAGTGAAGAGTTTAATCATGAGTTGAACAACTTCAAGTGCAGAATGTGAGTCATAGAGTTCTTTTAGCTTTTGTAAGGCTTCAAAGGCAGTTGAATATGACGAAATATGGCGACTCAACTCTTCATTTATAGATGCTGCGATTAATGCATAAGCTTTGCTGTTCTTTTTTTCCCAAATGACGAGAGAACTATTCCCACCATGGATACGATTGAATGCATACTATAAAAAAATACTTCTACTGATAGAAAAATACTTCTGCTGGAAAAAAATGCACTGTAGTAGCAATATTCTGAAAAATGAAATTATGGTAGCAATATGGAGGAGGTATGACAGTTTCAACACAGGATGTTTAAATTTGAAGATTCCAGTCATTATTTCGTCAAGTAATAACCATCTTTATTTTTCAAAAAATGGAAAATTTGTAATTTGAAGACTTTGCTATCTCTTTCAAGTAACAGGTGGGTCCGATGTCAGCTCAAAAAATTGGAAAATTTTCTTTTCTTGACTTTATCAGCCAACATTATGAGAACAGTGAGATCCAGTAGAGATATAATCAAATCCAAAGTAAAGCGACCGGTCCTCATCACAAAACTGGCTTCTCTGGTTACTGAGATTCATTATACGGGAGTCATTTATAGCGGAGATATATATGGTGTCAGGTCACAATGGACATCGAAAATAAAAGCATTATTTCAACATATTACATTGTGGACGGAGAGCAGTGCTCAAGCCTTCATTGTATCATAGTCACCAAAGTGTGGACATAAGAGTCGACTGTGGTGGAGGAACAACATTTGCTGTGCAATGTGAATACCAAGGAAGCCAACGAAACAGAATACCTTTATGAATACCTGTGACGCAGTTTCGAAACAGAATCGCAGGCCCTTCTGCAGCTTTTGGCACTTGCGCTTCGCAGCACAGGTCCGGAAGCTCTAGGGATTCCCCACGCAACCCTCTCTTGGATATGGCGAAGCCTCCGGTGAAACCTTTGTCAGGCTAGCGCGCTGTGTGTATGACATCGATGGGCTCTTCAGAGAAGGATCATATGGAGCATACCAAAATTTTCACGCATTAGAGTTCACATTCATTAAAGGAGAGGAACGCTTCCGGCGTTGCAGCAGAGGAACATTGGGAGCAGCATTCAGGCCACTACGTGGAGCAACGTTCAAGCCACTGCGTGGCAGCAACACTCAGGCCACTGCGTGGAGTATCATTTTGTATGCAACGTTTATGGGCAACATATTATATGTGCAGCGTATGGACAATGCTTTTGAATGGAGAGCAGAGGAGTAGAATAGGGAGTTACAAAGGGCATAAAAGCTAAAAAAATGGAGCTGGCTCTGATACCATGTCAGGCCAGGCAGTAACTCCTCAAGGAAAAAATGATTCGTGTTTATTCCTTCAGGTAGGTCTTCATTAAATACATGAGGGAGAGACTGTTCAGTTCATCTCCTGATGACTGTTCATATTACTTATTTATCTATTTACATTATATTCACCCAATCATGAGGATTAGGTGTCAACATTCCCCCCCTTAATCTGAAGGGATGTTGGTGAGTCCAAGCATCATTCTGAATCATTCAAGCTTTTCTCTTCCAAGCGCTTTGGTGAATATGTCTGCAATTTGCTCATTTGTGGAAAAATGATGGAGATGGATTATTTTGGCCTCAACATGATGTCGAATCAGATGATATTTAGAATTGATGTGCTTCGTTCGATCATGGAACTTTTGGTTCTTGGCCAGCTTTATTGTAGAGGTATTGTCAATCATGAGTGGAGTTGATTGTACTTGTTTTACCTGCAAATATTCAATAATTTTCCTAAGCCACACAATTTCTTTTGTTGCTTTAGCTGCTGCCACGTATTCTGCTTATGTTGTGGAATCTGCTGGAACTGATTGTTTGTGTGATCTCTAAGAGACAGCTCCTGATCCAAGACTCATAACATATCCTGAAGTAGATACCCTAGTTTCTTTGTCTCCATCGAAGTCTAAATCAGAGTATCCAATCAAGCTGAAGTCGTCCACCTGTGTATACTTGATTCCAAAGTCTTGAGTTCCCTTCAAGTACCTTAGAACTCTTTTTGCAGCAGACCAATGTCCCTCACAAGGATTTTGCATAAACCTGGAAAGGATTTCAACAACAAATGAAATGTCTGGTCTGGTAGTAGTTAGGTAGTTGAGACTTCCTACAAGCTGTCTATACTTTGTTGCATCCTCAAATTCTTTTCCTTCAATAGATGTGAGCTTTAAGTTTTGTTCCATTGGAGTAGTAAGAGGATTGCATTTTTTCATGCCAAACCTGTTCACAGATCTCCAATGTATTTCTTTTGAGAAAGAAATATGGACTTCAGATGTTGGGTTACTTCAATGCCAAGATAGTAATGAACATAGCCCAAATCAGTCATTTCAAAACTTTTCCCCAATTCCTTCTTTATGGATGCAATGTAGCTTTCATTGTTCCCGGTCATCAAAAGATCATCGACATATACCACAAGATATACAACCGTTTTTCCAACTTTCTTGACAAATAAAGTTGCATCATTAAGATCATAATATCTGAAATTGAGTTTCAAAAGATGCTAAGTTAGTTTTTCATACCAGGCTCGCGGTGCTTGTTTGAGACAATACAAGGACTTCACAAGTTTGCATACTTTATGTTCATGTCCTTTCACAACAAATCCTTCAGGCTGAGACATAAAAACATTTTCTTTTAGATCTCCATTTAAGAAAGTAGTTTTTACATCCATTTGATAGACTTTCCAACCATTCTAAGCTGCTGGTGCAAAGAGTGTCCGGATGGTAGCCCATTTTGCTGTGGGGGCAAAAGTCTCCTCATAATTGACCCCTCCCTTCTATGAAAAACCTTTTCAAAGTATGGAGAGTGTATGTCAAATAGAGAGATAATACATATTCCAGATAATTTTTCAAGACGAGAAATCTACAACTTTTATAAAGAATATACAGAAGGTGCTGAGGGACATGGCCGTTTATTACATATCAATATTTTGTGAAGGTATGGAAGAAAGAATTCAACAATGTCTGTATTCCTAAGAAGACAAGGATGGGGATTTGCAGTACATGTGCTTCTCTTAAATAAAAAGGGACAAATGTGAAGGGTCGGAAAGAGGTAAGCATTCATAACTTTAACTTTTAAAATTGTATAGTTATCAACTATGAAAACATATTTCTTAATGGTTTTCTTTTAAGTTGTGCAAATTCAATTGCTAAAGAACTTCAGAAGCATTCTGAACAATAAACAAGTGAAAGGAAAAAGTTGTACAAGCATCGAAAGAAGTGTTATGATAATCCAAATAAATATTTGGGTTTGATAATTGATGGTATGGACCAGAAGAAAACACTTTTACCACATTTTGTTCACCCAAAAATTTACAGGAGGAAAATTTTATTCATTATCACTTGTCAGTTGTATGGGCTTCAATGGGAAAATGCTTCCAAGGGTGTACTTCATAGCTCCAAATATTAATAATGATGCAAATATAACAATAACCATAATTCGTGATGTGCTTTCTCATTGGTTTGGTAATCTTCCTGAAGATTTGTATCTACAATTGGACAACACTTGCCGTGAAATAAAAAATCAGGTTGTTTTTGGATATCTAAACATGCTTGGTGAATTGAGAATTTTTCAGAAGGTAAAGGTTGGTTTCCTTCTTGTTGGGCACACTCATGACCATATTTATTAGATGTTCAATCGTTTTCAGTCACATTGAGGAGGAAGGAAGTTGGGAGCTTGCCATCATTAATTGAATGTATTAAGAAATCATACATGCCAAAGCCTAATTTTGATGTGTTGGAAGAAACTGTTGACATGCGAAGGTTTATTCTGGAATCGCATGGTGAGGAGAAATGCACTGAACAACTTAATGACATTAGCTTCCAACATCAATTTCGTATCAAAAATATTGATGGGAAAACACTAATATGGGGCAAGAAGTATTCAACTACTGTAGAATGGGCACTGTCATCAGGTTTGGAATTTTTGAAGTTCATTCTAGATCATCCAATATTTGCATCAAAAATATTGTTATTACAATAATAAGTTGGTGAAGTTCATAATGTACGAAGACATAATAGAGATATAAATTATTCTGATTGCTTAGAAGAATTTAAAAAATGTATTAGATATACATATGAGTACTTTGACATTGCTGATTCAGTTTGGTGGGAGTCATTTTTCAATAATCAAAGTGATATCATTTCAACAACAACAAATGAAGTTGTACCTTTGAAAAATCCATTTATTTGGCCACAAAATGTGTCGAATGAACATGAGGAAATAAAAATTGTTGAACAACAACAATCTCAAGGTATTATTAATTCTTCACAAGAAGAGGAAAGAGAGATGTATATTGGTTCCATAAGATCTCGTGCACAACATGAAGCCATGGAAGACCTTTACAGGGGTTCAGTACAGGATATTAAGGAGGGTTGCATGATCACAATGCTAGTAGATGGAGATCCCAATGGCTATCCATTCTGGTTTTCTAAAGTTATAAAGGTCTTTACAGAAAATGAGGATGTTACGGGTGTTGAAGTACATTGGTATGCCACAAATACACACCCATTCAATGGTGTGTATAAGCTAGAGATGGTAGTTGACAAAAAAATGGCGGAAAGAGAAAAAGAAAGGGTAAAAATATACAAATATAAATCGTCGCCGCACAGACATCTTAACAAAGAGAGGAACTCTTCGCTTCAAGATGATAGAGATTCTGAAAAGGTTGCTACCATAAGGAACAATGTTGAGATGGGAGTTTGCTGAAACTAGTCGTAGATCTAGAAGAATTTTGAAACCTGAAATGGTGGGCATGCATGTGGATTCAGATGGGGCACTAGTTGATGAAATAGAAGAATATGGAACATCTTCATCAGCATCCAGTCACTCATCTGACGATGTGAATTCTAATGGTGTGCAAGAAAATATGAGTGATTTTGAATAATTTTTTAAGATAGTTTATATAACTGATGCTTTCATCGTATCTTGAAATAAAATTTTTGATTTCCATATGGTGTTAAATTAGAAGTTATGAGTCATTTTTATGTTGTTGGATTATATGTCTTAATTATGATAATTTTTATTGTTTAGAATACCTACAATGCAACATTAAATTAGAGATATAATGTATGTTTCATTCAATATATAAATAATGACATTTGAATTCATTTAGTCATGTAATTTGTTCATAATGTCATGGTTTTTTAATTTTATGGTTGAAACAATTCCAATTTCTTTTGTATATAGCATGTTATGGTTGAAAACATGTTGAACTTATACTTAGGAAAGAAAAATGTTATTCTACCAAAAACATTAGTGTGTTTTATTCCTCATAAACAACTTTTTTTGGCACATATTTAAAAATGTTGAAAAATGACCCCAAAAAAAAATCATTGTTCCAGTATCACCACTTTTTTGTTTTCAAGGTGTTTTTTGCACGAAAAATTCATTTTCATTGCCATTTTTAAAACATGTTCAAAATTGACCCTAAAAAAAACATCGTTCCAGCATACACACTTTTCATTTTTAGCATTGTTTTTGATGTTTTTTCGGGGGTTTTTGGCCAGAGTTCCCGTTTTGAGTTTATAGTTCCTGTTTCAAAGTTTACATTGTTGAATATCCACTATTATCCAAGGACACTAGAAGTGAACCTAGTGAAACAGTAACCCAAGTTTTCCAACAAGAAGTTGATTCTCAACCCAAAGTTGTTCAACAAGAAATTACTTCTAAACCTGAATCTGTTCAACCAGAAGTTGATCCAGAACCTATCACTGTTCAACCAGAAGTTACTTCTGAACCAGAAGTTGATCAAGAAGCCCAACCTAAACCTATTGTTCTTTTACCAGAACAATTGGATCTTGAAGTTGAACAATGAGAAGTTGTTACCATACTAGAAGACGATCGACCGGTTTATCCTCAGACATCTATAACTATTGAGACTTCCCCTTTATCGCAGGAACAAATACCAGAAATCTATTATGGACCTGATGGTGAAATCCTTCCACTTGGTTTGATTTCAATTGAAGAGGAACCTAAGGAGAAAACACCCAGAACTCCAGTTCGATTTGGACCTGGGCTTTATCTTTATCCTCATACTCCTAATTTTACTTCTCCTTTTGATCTTGATTACTTTTAGACACCCATTGATTCATTAGGAAATTTATTAGGACATTTGACTATGGCAGAATCAACATCCTAGACTATACCATCTGTTACAGCTGCGGTAGAATCCTCTGTCGCCACCTCTTCGATGTTTACCACAATACCTGAGTCACTTTTGTATGGTGTTCCATCTATCCCACTGGGTTACCAATCTTTATCTGGAACCCACTCAGGTGTTTCTTCGAGTCCATGGTCTTCACCCATGTCCTCAACAGGAATTTTACATGGTTCTTCATTAACGAATGCTGAACAACTTGATCCATCAAGTCAATATCAAGCTGGTTCATCTGGTTACTATCCAATGTATCCGCTTTACATTGGATTACCCCCATACAGAGAACAATAAGCACAATCTCCTTATCCTCCATTTTCTTGGGAGCAACCATACGGTATTATGCCATCGTCTTTAGGTCAGCCTAGAATGACTGTTTTTCAGTGGAAGCCAACAATGCCTATTCAACCAAGGCTTGTGTATCCATCACAACCTATGCAATCTGTCTCATCCATACCTACTACACCTGTTGTTACAACTTTACCATAGTCACAAGCTCAATTAGTTCTATCTCAACCTTTGTAAGTTGGTCCTTCAACCTCAGACCCCAAAGTTTCAGGTTTATCGATTCAACCTTCTCAGGAAGTTTTACAATAACCGTTTGTGCCTAGAATTCAACAACCTCAGGCCAGTTTACCATTTACTGGAATGAATCAGACTTACGCTGGTTTAGTTTATTCACAACCTGGTCAAGCTTACATTGGCGGGCAACAATCGTTAAATCAACAACCATGGCAGCCACAGTATCAACAACAACAATTCCAGCAATACCAAACTTATCTTGGACTTGGTCAACAAGCCTGTGTTGGGTTTGGTCAACAACAAGTTTACCTAGGTCTTGGTCAACAAGCCTATGCTAGGTTTGGACAACTACAAATCTATCCTGGTGCCAAACAATCACCTTATACTGGATTTTCTCAAAAAACTTACCCCTATAAAGGTCACCACCAGCAGATGCCTTATGTTGGTATGCAAAGGCCTATTTCCCAGGCAATTCCATCTTACCCTGGTTATGCTCAACCTAACCTCAATAGACAGTTGTCTTTTGTTGCAACACTTGAATTACTGGATCTAAATCGACTTACCAATGATCCAATTCTTTATGCACCTTGGTGGCCGGTGATTCTTCAGAAATTGGCTTCCAGTATTTTGAAATTCAATGGAAATCCTGGAGAAGACCCATACAACCATGTTATGACTTTAATTTATGGTGTTCATCAAACTCTCTGAATGATGAATCAGTTAGATTACGTCTTTTCCAGCGAACTCTTATTGGTCTGGCTACAAAGTGGTATATTGAGTTATCATGAGCTTCCTTTGATAAATTTACATCCTTAGCTACCATGTTTTTAACCCACTTCCAGTTACCCATATGATATGAAACTAGAGCGAAACTATTAACCAACTTTAAACAAACTGCTGCTATTCATATCTCTAATCATATTCATGAGTGGCGTCGATGTCGTCGAATGGTCAAAACTTATGTTCCTGATCAAATTTTAGCTGAGTGGTTTATAAAATCCTTGTTGCCATCTATCACCAAGGATGTGGCTAAAGGAGGAGTTGTCACTGAAGAGCAAGTAATTTCTCATGCCCAATACTTAGACTTGATTTACACCCAGTCTGACATGCTCTATGACAAAATTCCAAATGCACCCAGACCAACTTTTACTATTCCTCCACCCCCATTGAGTAAGGACTCTCATGCTAGTGACAGTGTGATTGGTTCTTCGAGCACAAAAACAGTAGGTAGACCATTTGGTCAAACTCTTACTATTTAGAATCAAACTTCTACTATATCTGATAATACTCTTTCTTCCGAAATAAATGTTGTCATTTGAAAAAGGAAAGAATGAAAAAAAACCTGGAAGCAAGAAGAAGGGGAAATCTAAAAAGAAACAAAACCATCCCCTCAAGAGAAATCATCTGATTCCTCTTCTCTGGCTAGGAAACCTCATTATCCATGTTTGATTTGTAACAAGGATCATTTTACATGAGACTGTCCTCACCGCTCTGAAGTCTCAAAACTTCTTAAGACTTCTAGTGCATCTGCGGTATTGACAGATCATTTTTTGAATCTAGAGACTCATTTGGTTGCTACAGATCATGCTTCCACTTCGCAAGTGCTTATGCTATCCACCACTAAGCCTAAAATTGATGTTTTGGTGTCAATACAAAGTAAATATTATGGTAATCCATCATCGTCTTCAAATAACCAGGCTTCTAATCAACCAAATCCTTTGACTTCGACTTCGTCTGATCCTATTCCACCACCTATTGCCCCAAAGTTAACAATAAAACTACCTAAAGGAGTTGTACATAAGTCTACATTCAACCTTCGAGCTTGAGCAATGAAAAGTTATAACATAGTAGAAGATTTGGCTCAGTCACCTTATGCTATGTCTACGGTTGAGGTGCTTCAAAATTGTCCCTCCAAAAAGCAAGCTTTATTGTTAGCAATTGGTGGAATTGATCCAATGGATTCTAGTCTGGTGGTTTTTAACCATGCGTGATATACGCCACAATTACTAGCTCAATTAGCTTTCTTGATCCAAGTAAAGGCTTTGAATAAACTCGTTCACCAAACCATCATTGACAAGGGTGCTTCTACTTGTATCATGTCGATGAGTTGCTGGAAAACACTTGGCTTCCCACCTTTGTCACGATCACCTACAACTTTAAAAGCCTTTAATGGTCGCACATATACGTCTTGTGGAATTTTAAGTAACCTGCAGATAGAACTAGGGGAAAAAACTATAACTGTTGAAGTTGAGGTCATTGATGGACCCCTTGAGTACAACATTTTGCTAGGAAGACCTTGGGTTTATGCTATGGCTGTTATGGTTTTGACATACTTTCGTATGATCGCTTTCCCTCATAAAGGCGAAATCACAGTAATTGATCAAAACGGCTTCTTTTCCTCTACTTCATAGGCTACTGGAATCATTCCATTAGTTCACAGACCCCCGATATCTCTTCAGAACGTTAGAGTAGGTATATTTAAAGATCCTTTTCTAATGGGTAGATTTTCACTACTGTCACCATCACAAATGGTGGAAGTGGCAAAAGTTGAGACTTGCAACATGATATCTTCCACTTCATCTAATTCATGGAAGATTCCCAATAATTCTGAAGATGATATTCATATTGAAATCATGCCACTAAGCCCCATTGAGCTTGCATAGCAATCATTTTTTTTGGCTTGTGCGGAAAACCCAAATCCATTATCACCAATCGTATGGGTTGATCGTTCATTAGAATACGGTACTTCCTCTGATCCTTTTTCATGTACATTTTCTACTGATAAAGGAATCATCCAATCAATGATGACAGAAGAAGAACCATGGGAATATTATCATCATTGATCCCATCTTCCAGATCACAGAGAAGATGTTTCAAATAAACCAAATCACCTTTCAATTGTTGATTTCCTTTCGAATTTTGTATTTATAAACACAGTCAATTCAAAACAAAATTTGTCAAATATCAAAGAAACCATTTCTATCGACATTTTGACCAAACCTGAAATGGTAGAGAACATTCATGTTGGCAAATCTTGTTCTCCATCCGAACTTGAAACTTATCGTGCTCTTTTCCGTGAATGCCGCGACATATTTTCCTGGTCATATGAGGAAATGCAAGGAATTGATTCTAGTATAGTTGAATATGAAATTAAATTGTATCCTGATGTCAAATTGGTATGACAGTGCCTCTGTCCTGTTCATCAAAAGAAGGCTGCTACCATAAAAGAAGAAATTGAAAAAAAAATTCATGCTGGTTTCATTTACCTTGTTCCTCTTACCGATTGGGTTTCCAATCTTGTTCTTGTCATGAAGAAACAAGGAACAATACGAGTGTGTGTTGATTATAGGGAAGTTAATAATGCTTGTCCAAATGGCAATTATCCCACTCCTTTTATTGACCAGATAATTGATGACTGTGCCAGATGTGAAATATTCTCATTTATGGATGGCTTTTCCGGCTATAATCAGATCAATATCTGTTTAGAAGACCAATATAAAACTACCTTTATTTGTCTCAGGGGCACATTCACATATAGAAAACTCCTTTTTGGTTTGAAGAATGCTGGGGAAACTTTTCAAAGGGCAATGAATTATGCCTTCCATGACATTAAGCATATTGTTCAACCCTATCTAGATGATTTACCTACTCATTCACAAAGACAGGATGATCACCCGCAACATATGAGAGCTATATTTTTACAGTGTTAACACTACAAAATTTGACTCAATCCACATAAATGTGTGTTTTGTGTTGGTTCTGGTCATTTTCTTGGTTTCGTAGTGTCTAAATAATGAATTCGACTCGACCCTTTGAAGGTTAAGGCAATTATTGATTTGCCCCCACCTTGCGATTTATTGTAGTTACAGAGACTCCAAGGGAAGGCTAACTTTCTAAGGAGGTTCGTTCCCAACTACGCTGAAATGGCTAAAGGATTTACTCGTCTTCTAAAAAATTAGATACCCTTCCATTGGGATCAGGTTGCGTAAGTTTCCTTTGATTCTCTTAAAGATACCCTCATTCGAGCATCATTAATGTATGCCCCTAATTATCAAAACGACTATTTCTTGTATCTCACCACTGCAAGTACAAGCATTGCTATGGTTTTAGTCCAAGAAGAAGATGGGACTGAACATCCGATATATTATTTGAGTCGCAATCTCAATGATATGGAAGTTAAGTACTCTTATGTCGAAAAGTTAGCTTTGGCTACTGTTCAAGCTGTACAGAGATTTCGCCACTATATCCTCCTTCGAAAGGTCACTGTCATTTCAGATTGCAACCCTATGACATACATTTTGTCATGTCAATTGCCGGGGGAAAAATACTCAAAATGGATTGTCATTTTGCAGGAGTTTGATTTGGAATTCATCAAATCCAAGTCAAATAGATCCCTAGTCTTTGCCAAGCTTCTTTGCGACCTTCCCTCTACCAATATCGATTCAACAACAGAACCATCAATTCCAGATGAGTCTCTGTTTCTCATTTCGTCATCTGACCTGTGGTATGGAGATATACTGATTTATCTCCATACCCAAACTTTCCGGCACGATACCTCTTGCTCACAACAACGACAATTCGTTACCAAGCCAAAGGTTATCTGATGATTGGCGACACCCTTTATCATCATGGTATCTATATGATTTTACAAAGGTTCCTCACTCATGAGGAAGCCGAGAAAGTTTTGAATGATTTCCATTCTGGTGCTTGTGGTGGACACTTATCTGGTTATGCAACTGCACAAAAGATTGTGCTGGTTACTTTTGTCCAACTATATTCAAAGATTGCATTATTGTTGTTAGAAGTTGTCATGCATGCCAGATTTGTGACCGTAAAACATGATTGCCTCTTGCACCATTGCATCCTGTCATCACTATTGGACCATTTCCAAAATGGGGCATTGATTTTATGACATGTAACCCTACCTCAGCCAGGGGGCATCGATATATAATTGTCACTGTGGACTATTTTATGAAATGGGATGAGGCCATGCCTACATTAAACAATAATGGTGAGACGACTGCTCTTTTTTTTTTCTTCAACCATGTGGTTGCACAGTTTGGTGTACCGCAAGCTATAGTTATAGATCGTGGGTCGCATTTTTGCAACCATATGATGACCGAATTAACTACCGAGTTATGACTTTCACATGATAGTTCTACTCCTTATTATCCGCAAGCTAATGGACAAGTTGAGGCCATCAACAAAATCCTTAAGCGAATGCTCCACCATATGATAGAGGTTCATAAACGGAACTAGAATTTAATCCTGTAATCGACTTTGTGGGCTTACCAAACCTCAGTAAGAAATGCAACTGGATTCACACCTTTTCAATTGGTGTATGGTCTGGAGGCAATCTTTCCTGTACAATGTGAAATTTCGTCATTAAAACTCGTGATTGACCTATTACCTGACACTTCTGAAGAAGAAGCATGTTTCTTAGAGCTCATCCATCTAGATGAAACTCATCATGAAGCCGCATTAGCTAACGAAGCACATAAGAAATGAATAAAGGTACAATATGACCAAAATGTCAAGCCTCACATTTTCTCAGAAGGAGACCTGGTCTTGCTTTATGATCAGGAAGCTGATAAACTAGGAGCAGGGAAATTTGAACCATTATGGATGGGCCCCTATATTGTCAAGCGTGTTTTGGCAAAAGGTGTTTATGAGTTAGTTGATTATAATGGGATTTCATTGTCACATCCCCGTAATGGGTTGTATTTGAAATGTTACTATGCCTTATTTTGCGCAGTAATAAACATTATATATATGCTTTGTTTATGTGTGTATATGTTACAATGTGACTTTTAGATTTTTTATGTGGTTAAGTAATCCGCTTTGCATTTGTTGCAGATGTCGGAATATTTGGAACCATTTTTTTGTTATGCTAATGGTGCTAGTTGTAGTACGCAGAACCTATCTTCTGTAGCATGGGCCATATTCTCTCCAAGTGGTGAGTTAGTGAGTTTTCAAGGGATTTGTATCGATCGTTCTATGAACAATATCGCTGAGTATAGCACGTTGACCGAACTCCTCTCTAATGCCATTTCGCTTGGCATTCGCCGAATCATCATTAGGCTGGACTCACAACTTGTCGTACTACAACTAACAAATGTTTATACTGTCCGAAATCCAACAATTTATTGTATGTTCCTTAGAGTTCATCTCTTGGAAATACATTTTGATTACATGCAATATAAACACATTTCTAGGAACTTTAACAGATTAACTGATTCATTGGCGAACTATGTGTTAAACAAACATTTGTGGCACATGTAAAAGTAAAATTTTCAATTCACATCAATAGTTGAATAGGCTTGCACATAAACACATATAAAAACACTGAAAGAAAAATAAATAGATGTTTTAAATTTTTTTACAAAATTTGTGTCCAAGACGTGTTGGTCATCTAACCTCAAAACTCAAAATGCATAAAGAAAAACATCCTAAGTAGACCTAACGATGCTCATGATAACAGGTCACAACCTGAGCTATCATGCATAATAGCCTCATCCAACGGCTAGGAACACCAGTAGTGTGGCACTTGTTATATACCTAGGGGGGATAATATGGGGTACCAAGGGAGGTACCCAAGGTAATAATGTAATAATGGGATGGGCCATAGTAATAAATAAGGTGGTTAACCCATATCATGTAAGGGACCACAAGTAGTTAATAATAATGTAATGGGCCCATGGTATTAGTTGATGGTATGAGGGAACCATGGTAATGATCCATGGTATTGTATGTATGAGGCCTATATAGAGGCTAGAGACTCCACATGGTAGATAGGGAAGGATTATTGTATGAACATGCATATGGCTTGTGAAGTGTTCTCCTTCCTTAAGGAGTGAATGTATGGTGTTGCCCTACCTTAAGGGTTTGATCAATAAAGAAGCATTTCTATCTATTTTGATCTTGTTATTCTTGGGTTTATTTATATTATCATATATTTCTGGGTTAGATCTATAACAAGTGGTATCAGAGCTACAACAAGTGGTATCAGAGCTATAACAAGTGGTATCAGAGCTACAACAAGTGGTATCAGAGCACTTTCTTGGGCACAAAAGTGGAGAATTTTTTTTATTTTTTTTATTTTTTGCAGGATTTCGGGGGCGGTGAGTTTGCAGATCAGATCTGTATGTTTTGGTGAAAAATCTGCAAAATCTAATTGCAGATCTGTATTCTTTGTGAAAAAATAGCCGATTTCAAAAAAAAAATCGGTTGAATCGGAGTCCGGATGAAGGAGATATCGCTGATCTAAAAATCAGTGGGGTTGCAGACAATTTTTCAGGGCAGCGAGTTTGCGGCGCAGATCTGGACATCCTGGTGCAATATCTGCAAAATCTAATTGTAGATCTGGATTTTTTGTGAAAAAATACCCAAATTCAAAAAAAAAATCAGTCGAATCGGAGTCCGGATGAGGGAGATATCGCTGATTTAAAATCAGCTCTTTTTTGCAGAAATTTTGGTGACGGCGGGAGAGTTGCAGCACAGATCTGAAATTCTAGTGTCTGGATCAAGATTTCTATCACATGGGAAGATGCAGAATGATTGTTCCATTTCTGGAAACATGTTATAATAGGGATTCTGAGCAATATTGACAGAATTGTGACAAATTCAAATTTTCACCATTTTTTTTTCAAAACCCTCTTCATGGCTTCTAGCAAGGTTCTATTATTTACAAGAAAAGATAATGGTCCTACTATTGAAGAATACATAAAAAAATAGAAGTGGTTATGGAACAACAATTGGAAATGGTGGATAGTGCAGAACTTTAGAGATGAGGCAACCACATGGTGGGGATTACTTAACCAAAAGAAGTGTTCCAACCTGCCCGATGAAGAATTTGAAAAATTACTTTTAGACAGATGGTCTCATGCTAGAAAACAAGATAAGGAGAAACATGTGGGGTTATTTCCTACTGGTATATCCTTATTGCAGGTTCATGGATTAATTCAGAAAGAGAAGATCATTGTTTCTATCAATCCTAGTTGTAAACATAATTTTATCAATGTTAATTTGGCAAAAAAATTGCAAGTTCCAGCAAAACAAATTGAAAATACACAGGTTGATGATGAGGATGTTCAAATTTATAAGGATTTGAAGCTTTCTATGGATAAGTATGTGTTTCATGGTGATTTTTATGCTTCAGATATGGATAATATGGATGTTGTTTTGGGATATCCTTGGATGGAATCTGCGGGTACAATCAATACTAATGTGCAGAAGAAATTTCTGAAGCTC
Organism: Pinus tabuliformis; assembly: GCA_031772625.1. NCBI lineage: Eukaryota > Viridiplantae > Streptophyta > Pinopsida > Pinales > Pinaceae > Pinus > Pinus tabuliformis. Next base: position 910,739,865 of record CM062814.1, on the reverse strand, counting down.
TGGTATAAAAAGAAGAAAATTACATTATAGGATATTTCCATCAATAAACAGGTAGAGTACATGGAGGCGGAAGCAGAAGATGTTCCAGGGACTGACCTATCAGATGATGAGCCTTTGATGATCAACAATCAAACACAAACAGAGGCTGAAGAAGAAAAGGTTACAGGTGATGATAAATCAGAGGAGGGCTCAGTGGTTGAAGTCATATTGGAAAAGAAGACACCACAGCAGGGTGAATTAAAGAAAAAGACACCGTGGGTTAAAACTTCAACATATCATCACCCACATCACCCTGCAAGAAAACAACCAACAAGATGGCAACCAACTAGCCACAAGGACAACAACCCCCGTATGATGGATTGCAAGGAGCCTAGATCCACCTACTACACATCAACACAGAAGAGCTGCCACGGTCAACTTCCATCTCAAGCGAACGAGGCACCAGCGAGATCGAGGGATCACCTTTCTCTTGGATGGCTAGATGCACGTGCATGGTACCAGTGGACTACTCTTTTGAGTAGATCTTATTATTTGTGTTCTTCCTATGTTTCGGGGACGAAACATGCTTAGGGGGGTGGAATGTTATATACCTAGGGGGGATAATATGGGGTACCAAGGGAGGTACCCAAGGTAATAATGTAATAATGGGATGGGCCATAGTAATAAATAAGGTGGTTAACCCATATCATGTAAGGGACCACAAGTAGTTAATAATAATGTAATGGGCCCATGGTATTAGTTGATGGTATGAGGGAACCATGGTAATGATCCATGGTATTGTATGTATGAGGCCAATATAGAGGCTAGAGACTCCACATGGTAGATAGGGAAGGATTATTGTATGAACAGGCATATGGCTTGTAGAGTGTTCTCCTTCCTTAAGGAGTGAATGTATGGTGTTGCTCTACCTTAAGGGTTTGATCAATAAAGAAGCATTTCTATCTATTTTGATCTTGTTATTCTTGGATTTATTTATATTATCATATATTTCTGGGTTAGATCTATGACAAGTGGTATCAGAGCTACAACAAGTGGCATCAGAGCTATAACAAGTGGTATCGAAGCTACAACAAGTACCACTTGTTGTAGATCTAACCCAGAAATATATGATAATGGAAATAACCCGAGAATAACAAGATCAAAATAGATAGAAATGCTTCTTTATTGATCAAACCCTTAAAGTAGGGCAACACCATACATTCACTCCTTAAGGAAGGAGAACACTCCACAAGCCATATGCCTGTTCATACAATAATCCTTCCCTATCTACCATGTGGAGTCTCTAGCCTCTATATAGGCCTCATACATACAATACCATGGATCATTACCATGGTTCCCTCATACCATCAACTAATACCATGGGTCCATTACATTATTATTAACTACTTGTGGTCCCTTACATGATATGGGTTAACCACCTTATTTATTACTATGGTCCATCCCATTATTACATTATTACTTTGGGTACCTCCCTTGGTACCCCATATTATCCCCCCTAGGTATATAACAGCACTGCAACCTCATCAGTAACTCCTTGATTCAGATATCCAGAAAACCGAGAGGTAACCCCTCCATATGGTCTTGCAACTCTGCTAGTGTCTCGGCCAAATCAAAATACTGGAGAACTGCTCTCTTGACATTTCTCCGTACTCGTTCACCTGCCTCCTTTTGATGACCCAATGGTTGAATAGTACCAACATCTGCATGCATGAGTACATTTTTAGTTTAGTCTTGGAAACATTTAAAACACAAAAACATGTAGAAACTTAAAAAATTAAAAACACTTGGTCAAAACAATTTACGTATAACACCCCATTGGGCAACCATTGGTAACCTCAAATATGGATCTCAATGAAAGTTCATCCCCGCATATGGATGTTCCTCGATGACAAGCTATTGTCGACTGAGCCAACTGAAGAATGCAGGAGGAAATGAGATTTCTGATTGACCAGCATGTTGATCCATCAACTCAACCCATCTCTGCATCCGTGGATCTCTAGGACCAGTCAAACTCAGTGCTACATATTGAGGTTGCATCAATGGAATTCTCTCTAAGGTAAAGGAAATCAAGATCGAACCATAGCTAAAATTCTTCATCTTACTGCTCTTTACCTTGGTCAGCTGCTCTTTCATCGAAGATAGAACTGCCTCACACCAGTTGAATGTAGTTGGATCAAGGCACTCAAGTGAAAACTACATATATGATCTATTCGCCAGATGAAGTGTCACACTACCTTCCAACTTTGTGATAATGAAAAGGATTATTCGCAAAGGCAAATCATGAACATCCCTGATGTTGATCTTCCCATCCTTACTAGGCTGTGTACCTGGCCGACAGAACTGTTGAATGCAGTCCCTCACTGATTCACCCCCATGGGTAGAACCTGAAAGAGATATGGGGGCATCACATCTCGACAACCCTATAAGGAAGTAAACATCATCGATCAAAATAGGAAGCACTTTGCCTCCTATGTGAAAAGCCTAATTCGTTGGATCCCATGAATGAACTAGGAACTGCAATAGTTCTAGTTGTTGCCTCATCTTAGACAACCTAAAGTATTTGAGTAACCCGTAGTCTTTGAGGGCCTCAACTGTACCCGGATCATTAAGGGCAACCATATCATGTTCTTCATGCTCTCTTTCTCGCTAAGTAATAGTCATTATGGTCCAATCAAAGCCTGCAATCAAACCTTAAGCTTAGTTAGGATCCATTTCATGCAAAAATTTGAAGGATTTTTTGGTAAAACAGGAGAAACAAATTCATCAAATGTGCCCAGCGCAACCCAAGTTTAGAGACAGTGCATTGCAGAGTAGGTACCCTTTTTTTTGGGTGCATCATAGTGCAATTTTTGATTTGATAGGTTACACTGATCCCAAGGTGAAGTATATTTACCATAGGGAACCAAAAAACCTAAAAAACTTGCATGAAATTGCAAAAGAAAGAACTTAAAGGGGAGAGAAAAGGTGGATCTCATACCTGGTCCTCACGGCATGACAAATGATCCACAGAATCTATCGTAATTAGCTACTGATGTTCGAGGTAAAAACTGGTTCAGAGCACAAAATTAAATGGTAAATATCAAATGGTGAAAATGACTTGGTAAAATCTTGTTTTATGGTTATTTCATGTCATTTAATGAATAAACTATAGTCTTTTACTCATTTTTACCAATGAAATAGGTATTTTTAATCCATTTTGTGTTTCTTTGAACAGATTTAAAGATGATACAATGAATTTGACGTGCACGATCAAGAATTGTTCTTTTGACCATAGAGCATACTTTTATCTCTTTTTCGAGCTCTGTTAAACACCGAAAAAGGAACCCCCTGGAGTCCTCCTTAAGATCTTTTTAGACTCTCGAAATATGAAAGGATTGTCAAGCGCTTGTCCTTTTTAGCTTATTAACGGATTGGAAATGACATCTACTCAGTATAAGTTTAACCCTTTTCCAGATTGAGATAGATTATTTACGAAAAAGGAATACGTTGATTAAACATGGTCAATAGGTTCTCTCTTGTATTATTTTATGCTTTTTCAAACTTGAGAGACAAACTTATGAAAAAGAACTTGTGGAGTTTTCTTTTTGTCCCTTTTCAAACTCTCTAAACATGAAAAGGACCAAGTTCACATTGTTGTTAAACTCATTAAAACATCAAATAATGATAAACTTCTCCATCAATACAAGACTGAGTTTCACCTTTTCTAGACTCGTTAAAACATTACATAGCGATGGATTCACCCGAAGGGTGGAATTATACTAAAAGCATATGTTATCCTCCTCAAGCTTGTTAAAAAATAAAGAGGTACTAGTCAACAATGAGTGGGGAAAATGGGAAAAGGGATAAAAGCTTTATGGTAGCAAGTCACTCTTGAACATGAAACTTTCACTTCATCTCCGTGACTATTTGAGTTGGGTTATCTCCTTGATGGTTATCATACATATGGTCTATCACACCATCCATCACTTTGGTTTTGGGTCAATGCTTCCAATTCATTCAGTGTCACCGACATGTTCAAGAGAAGTCATTCAATAAAACTTCATCCTTTGCAATACTCATAAACCTTCATTTTCATGACTGCCATTCCTGAACCTTGTGTCGTCAGTCACATTCCATCTCCAAAATCATTACAATCAATACAATCATTTCATGTCGTTGATGTGGGATACATTAAGGCCCTCTTGTGACAAGTCGCTTCTTGTCGACATTAGCACATTATCCAGGAAGTTGACTTAGAAACACCCTTTCAGTACCTTGGGGCTTGCATACATCAATGGAAAGTTTCTCACTTTCGGCAACAAGTTGACATCACTGGCCTTTGACAGAAAGACTTTGTACGGTGTTCAACATCAAAACATTTATTCACACCATGTAGAATGTATTACAGTACCTTGAGAATCATTATCATTATTGGTGATCTCTTTCGCATTTGTTAATGGCTTACATCATTGGCTGGTAATCAGACAGTGTCTTCCCATGTTCGACTTCAGATCACATATTCACATGGTAAGACTCGTACTTGAGTGAACGATCAGAGGAGATAGAAGACCCCAGATCTAGTTTTATCCATCCGAGCTACGATTTCAGGAGAGTATTAAATCATTTGTACGATGGCTTTACACTGATGGTCATCCCATCATGGGTCTATATCTGTAGATGACTATCTATGTACATGTAATGAAAATTTTATATGTTGAGTATGGGTATGCCTTCCCTCAACAATTCATGAAAAATCCAAAATATCATGATGTTATGTATTGTAATCGATGCAGGTCACTGTCCGCTTTAGTTCCTCTCCATCACATCATAAAGCATATCACTCGACATTATCATTTTCGACTTCATGCTTTAGGGGGCAACTGTTATAGGTCTATTTGGGCACATCACTCCTGATATTCAGATCAGTTCTTTTAGGGCTCATCAAACCCTAATTCAGTTGTTACATGCCCTAAAGTTTCATGGCCTGAAGCCTTCCTGAATGCTTCCTTGGGGCACTAGCGCAGCCCAAGCCTTGAGACAGTGCACTGCAGAGTAGGAAAGCCCACTATGGTCTACACTGCAGTGCACTTAAGCCCTCTTTAGCCTGCGTTGAGCGAGATTGAGTGAAATTTGCATAGGGTTATGGGAATATTCCTTCATTCTAGATGATTCTAGAAGGTTCCCATCTCTTATCTACTCCTATGAGCTCGAAATTGGATAGACTAAGGATCCATTAACCTCCTATCCTCTCATCCCTTGCTCCATGGAAACTAACTCCAAGTTTGGAAGGCCATTCAATACCCTCATTTATGACAAAATCACCTCCATTTCCTATAAATTAAGCACTCATCATAGTGATCAAGGGGCTAGAATCTGAAGTTTGTAAGGAAATTTTGTTGGTTTGAGGATTGAGTTTATGTTAAGCAATGTTATGCTGCTGGACTGTTGTGCTTTTAGTGTGACGGGGGTTGAACTGAAGCTGGAGGAGTGGCACAGAATCAAACTGTATTCGGTGATACTATTCCTTCTACATTAATAAAGAGCTTATTCCTTTTCTCATATGATTGTTCATATCTGTGATCATTATGTGTTTCAAAGTATTCGATTCCATTGCTTTATAGACAATAGTTCATGTATGCTTTGATCGTTTCTTGTTTTTGTTTCTCTTGATGCATGTACCTTTTGAGCGGATTTAGTTTAAGTGGGAGCGATGGAAGCGATTCAAAAGAGATTTAGGAAGCAAAAGGTAACAAGTAAGTTCCTCGATCTCATCTATCTTCTATAAGAAAAGGTTAAACTACTTTCTTTCTGTTGTTCTAGGTGTAGTCACCCAGTAGGGAAGATGTGTTTATCCGTAGATGAAAATTCCATGTAACACTTGGGAACCCAATTTAATTGGAAGAATGATCTATGGTTTTTCAAAAACCTAAATTTCTTAGCGGAAACTAAGATAAAACCAATTAATAAATAGTGCAGGGTCTTGACTCATACCTAGACTTGACAGATTAAAAAACAATTGCCTCGATTATGTGTAAATTTCCATGGAAGTTCTACTACTATTTCTCCTCCAAATAACTCTCCAAGCTCAAATGGTGTAAATGAGGAGCTCAGACTCCTATTTGTAGACTTGAGGTATGCATAACCACATGGTTTGGCCATTTTAAAGAAATTTCTCCTCTTTTCTTCATGATTGATCCTTGTAACTAATTTTCAATATGTTTTAATATGTTGGTGATATTTTGAGTGTTTTTCTAATAATATTTGATAGCTTCACACCCAAAATGAGCATTCTTTTTTAAGGATTTTTTCTCACTCATAAAACAAAAAGAACCTTGAGTTCACTTCTTCTAGCCTGTAAAACTCCATGAAGAAGGCTAAGCCATACATTTTCTATCTTTTCCTTACTTTATAATATTTAAAAGATACCTCAAGTTTTCTTCATCTGAATCATTCAAATCATTAAGAACAATATCGAGTTTACTTTTTTCTCCCTTGTACTTTTAACAAAATGAGGTGACCATCTATTGAGCATAAGTTTATCTCTTTATTTTGACTCGATGCACTAGCTATGGAAAAAGGAACTATGTGGGATATGCTATTATATATTTGTTGCACCTAGTAACCAACCATGAAAAAGAACAATCTATGAGGCTTCTCTAAGCTCTTTTCATAGTCTCTAAACATGAAATGATCATCGATTTTGCCATTTCTAGACTCGTAAGACCTAAAATAAATGGGGAAAAAGTGGAAGAAATAATAGCCATTTCTATCTATATCAGGCATACGTTTTATTGTAGTTGACTACTATTTATCCCTTGAACATGGCAATCATCGAGCACATTCACCCTTTGTTAGCTTTTCATTGAACCCTACCATCTTATGAGTCTTTCATTGATACCCTGATTTATCTGCATCCTCATATCCTACTACTTATGGTGTTCATGAGTCTAAGTTTCCTGTTCTCCTTGGTTTCATGTTGTCCAATGTTCAAGGCATTGTCTATTTTTTTTGACCTTATAAACTACTTTATCATTTTTCCTTTTGACCTAATTTCATCTACATTGTTGTTCTACATTATCTCTAAAATCAATCACCTTACTACCATTTCATTAGAGGATTTTTGAGGTCTAAAATGGGCCTCCTAAAGAAATTATAAAATAATAGTGGAAATAATTGGATAAGATTAGATTACATCATCAAATCTTAGAGGGAAAAAAGAAAAAACTTATTTTTCAACTTATATCCCTATGGGTTTACTCAAATTTTGAGCGGGAATACTCGTTGGATGCATAATTTTATTCATCATCCAAGGAGTACCCATGTTGCATACTTTCGATGGACCCCGCTACAGGAAAAATGAGAAATAGATGAAAAATGTGATTGCGATCACGTTTTTTCATGTATTTCTCATTTTTCATGTAGCAGGTTCTGTAGAAATTATGTAACATGGGTACTATTTGAATTAGGAATTAACTTTTGCATCCATCGAGTAATCCCTCTTGAGATTTGAGTAAACCATCAGGGAGATAAGTTGAAAATACGAGTTGAAAAAGTAGTTTTATTATTTTATTATTTTTTAATATTTTTAATTTTTTACTCCAAAAATGGTGAATTATACCCCATGATTGACATCATCATCTTGAATCCTATTGGTTCTTATAAATTTTATTTTGGTTGTACATTTTTTTTGGGTTTCCATTTTAGACCTTAAAATTCATCTAATGCATGTCGATTGATGTGAGACTCATCATTGCCCACCTTCAAGAGGTCCCTTCCTATAGACTTCAATAAATTATCAGGGAAGTGGGTTGAAAACCATCACAATACTTGGAATTCACATTTATCATAGGTAAGTTTCTATGTGTTTGATAGGGGGTTTCAGTATTGACTCCCAATTGAGTGATTCTACGAGTGTTTGACTTCAACTCATTCACTCACAATTTCTAGATTGTACTTAAGAAAGTTGGAGGGTATCATTCTTATTGGTGGCCTTCCTCATGTATATTAATGATTTTTAATATTTACCGATAATCAGACGAATTCTCACATGTTTGACATCAACGCATTTCTTCACATTAACAAAATTGTGTCATTTTGGGACAGCGACGAAGACCTTGGAATGAGGCTTACATCACTTAGCCTTGTTTCCTCTCCCAGGTTGTGTATGTTGTTTCTAGAGACAACTTATATCAAACTACTTACACTATGATATAGATTCGCATTGTACTTTTTGATGGACATAATTTGTCATTTTCTACAAGGATCCACATTGTTGTTCTATTTTTTCTATTGAGCATGGGAATGCTCGAATCAGGACATGATTTATTTTTGACATATGTTTGATTTTGTTTGCAGGCATCCTTCATTCCAACACTCTAATTACTCTCTCCATGAGAGTTTTGTAAAGTATTTCGTCCATCACATTATTTTCTAACCTCACACATAGAGGGGCTTCTGTGATCCTTGAAAATACCTCCTCATCAGCTTAGAGGAGATCACTATGTTTTTGGCTAAAATACACCTCTTTCTATATCCCATTCAAGATTTCAATGCACCCATAATGCCTAAAAAAGTGTGTTATAATGCTAGCTATCTATTGTGCAACCCATGTTACCCTGGTAGATAATTCTCTCTCTTCATCTGTCCCGTATTACTCGAATCTCGTAGTCATGAGAAAAAAACCTAAGTTAACTCATTGTGATACTCTTATGCACTTAAGGAAACTCTTAAATGGTGGAATATGATCACCTCGACCTCATATATAGTTGTTTCATATTCAAATAAAGCACTATCATGTGGCATAAAGCATTGAATCATGAGGAAACATCATTCACTTGAAAGCTATTGCCAAAATTGCACTGAAGAGACACTGACAACTGCATATCCTCCATTTTCCTATAAAAAGAGATCTTATAAATTGATAAAGGGATCAAAATTATTTGCATTATTATGCTATCGAGATCTTTACTGAGAAAGTATTGGAACTAGGATGTAGAGGAAGTTCTGTTGTAACTTCACATTCAATTGTAATCTTCCTTCTATGTGTTTATATATATATATATATATATACCTTCCAAACTATTGTTTAATGATCATTTATATTGTGTTTAACTATTGGTTGTTTGGAAGCTTGTCTTATAATGGTTTATTCAACAATACTTTGTTCTTTATTTGCTAAGGTTTTGATTGATGATATTGTCATGTTGTGAATGGTTTGATATGTTCTTATTTATGTGCAAGACCAACCTTTGGAATTAGCTAGGAGAATTTCCTAGTTGTATTAACCACTTCAACAAATCTGCATGGAAGGATTAATGGGTTCATATTCCACTTAGCTTGTCAATCTCCAATTTACTCTTTGTATTACTAAAAATGTCAAGGCTAAGGAAATTTGATCCCTTACCCTTTTTGTCTCAGGTTTTTAGGAAAACATGAGAGGGTTATTGTTTGGTTATTCGAGCTTTATTACGTATAACAAAAAGTTATTGAACTATAATGATATGCCACTATATAAATTAAAATGTATATTATTTTCAATTTTAAATACCATATTGTTATGCACTATAAATTTCAATCTATGTAACACAAATTATTTTATTAACTTATAATAATATTAAATAATATGAATATCAATTTATATAAATTATTAACTTATTTATATAACATTAATTACTTTGTTGTAAAATGTATATAGATAAATGTTTACCTGTCATAAATTTTGTCACTATATCTCTCAACTACACATAAATATACCTTTTATAAGTGGAATAAAACAATAGTGGATATGCAATGTCATATTTTTTTTATATCTTTTATTATCTTTTTTTACCTCTATCTGTAATGGTAGTTTTTCTATTTCTAATTACATCACTTCTTCCTATGGATGTGACTCGTTATATTTTTTGACTTACTTTCACAATTTAACATTATCTTCTAGAATAAAGTCTTTTCTTAATAGATATTAACAAGCCTCGAAGACAATGTTTACATCAAAAGGTGCTTTTATTTGAAAAATAGATTTTACTATTTAATTTAATTTTCAAGAATTATTAGATGGATGGTAGAAACTTGGTCTCTAATAAATATTATATAATATTGTTAATAGTATGCACAAATTCAAAGTAGCTATGTCTTTCTATGTTATGGACCTTATCTTCTTTATGCTCTTTTCAATAAGTAATATGACATCAATTTAGCATGCAATCAAACTTAGCATGGGACCTTCCATCCATGAAAAAATGTAATGATTCTAATAGTTGATATGAAATGTCCCAAAATTTTATCTTTTGAAGCTTAATTTTAGAAAAAAATGTTCCTCATCATATAGCACTATATGCTCGCAATCCCTCTAATATAGGAGGATATGGGAGGATATTTGACTACATAACCACCGAAAGGAAATTTTTATATCTTATAGACCTTAGATTATTTATGTTATTTTCAATAAGAAATATGAGATCAATTTGATATACGATCCAACTTAGCATGGGACCTTCCCTCCATGAAACGTTGTGATGATTCTAATAGTGGATATGGATGTTCCCAAATTTCAATCTTTTATAGCCTTTTTCACCTCTATCCCTAACAATGGTTTTCATATTTCTAATTATATCCCTTTTCCATTTGTATGTGACTTATTTCATTCTTTGATTTCCCTTCACAATTTAGCTTTATTTTCTAGAATATAGTCTTTATTTATAAATATTATAGGCCATTGTAGACTCATAAATTTTACATAGATAGTTGTGTCTATTTTGGAATATGAATTCCACAATTTTAATTTAATTATCCATAATTATTAGGTGGATGGTAGAGACTTAACCTATATTAAATAAACTAGAATATTCTTAGTAGTATGCACAACTCAAAGGTTGAGATTTATCTCATGTGTGTGTGTGTTGTTTGATACAGAATGTTGTAGTGTTATTATTTGGCTATAACATAAATAATATTAAAAATTGGTAAAATGTTACATAATACTAATTCACTCTCTCTCTTGATATTATTCTAGTTTATAATAGTTATTTATCTTCTTCTAAATTAAGTAACTAGTCAAAATTATGGTCTCTATTAGGGAGCAAATCACTTCTACAATCAGGATAGGATGGAGTGTATCGTGTTTAATTGTGAGATTATAAGTTATGAAATAGTTTAGAAATTTCTTATCTTTATCTACTATTTTAAGCTAGAAACAAAATATTTTTAAGGGAAGGGGATAGGGACAAAAGAGGGGGAGGAATAATCATACCTGAAGAAACCATGAAGCTACCAACCTCAAAAGCCAATTATGCATGATCACCCACAAGAGAACTAGATAGAGAAGGTGGAGTGCTGTCACACTTGGTACTCATACTATATGGAGTCAAATATTCAGGGAGAGATGATCATCTATGAGAAGTTTGGGCTTTTTAAAAGGGGCATCTAAGGAAAATCCCCTGTGGTGGCAATAAACCATGAGATGTCTAACTTTGTGGCACAATTTTTTTGTGAAGGGTACCCTCGAGTAGGGTATTTATATGTTTCATGGGAGGTGATAGGGAGAGGAGGGGAGGAGGAATAAGGAAGGGCTTCAGGGGGGGGGGGGGGGGGGTATGGAAACCATACCTCTAGAAACCATGAAGCCACCAACCTTAGAATCCAATGTTGTATGACCGCCCACAGGAGGAGAACTAGACCGAGAGGCTGAAGTGTTCTAGCACATGGTACTCACAATAGATGGAGTCACATACTCAGGGAGAGATGAGCCTCTATGAGAGAAATAGGATTTTGAAAAGGGGGTATCTAAGCACAGGCACTTGTAGTGGAAATAAACTTTGGGATGTCCAACTTTGTGGCATTGGAAACACTGTAAGGGTATCCTTGAGCAATGAATCCTTTGATGCGATTTTGAAACTTGAAATTCAATTTTGATATCTTCTACAATACCCTTATTTGTGAAAACTTTGACCTGTATGTAGGTTGTACGAAAGAAAAGATTAGATTCCCATCTTAGCTCCAATCCAATGAATACCTGAAATTTGTTCCTATTATATCTCTTAAACACACTATATTAAGGAATTTTTGAGGTATAAAATGGGCCTCAAAATGAAAAATGTACTAAAAAATTCAAATTTAAGAGAACCAATAGGATTCAAGATGATGGTGTAATCCACATGAGAGAATATTTTTGGAGGGAAGAGAAATAAACTACTTTTTCTATTCATATTTATGACTTCTCTCCTTATATGCTTACTCAAATCTCAAGTGCGTACACTCATTAGATAAAAAATTATATTTCACATCCAATGTGTACCCATTTTGCATACCTTTGAGTATACCCACACCAAGAAAAATCAAAATATAGAAAAAAAATGTGACAGTTTTTCATGTATTTTGAATTTTTCTCGGTGTGGATCTACTAAAAGGTATGCATAGCTTATTGGATGTAAAATCTAATTTCACATCCAATGAGTGTACACACTTAAAATTTGAGTAGACCTATAAGGAAACAATTCAAAAATACAATAACAAGTGTAGTTTCTTTCTTTTCTTTTAAAAATTTATAACTCTTATTTTACTGTTTTTGCTATTATTTTATTTTTCCCTATTATGCCTATTTTACACCTCAAATTTCTCCATATTATAAAATTGTCATATAACCTTATTGTAATTTCCTTCATCTTGGAAAATAACTTTTAGATATTTTGATTCATAAGTTAATTGTACCCACTTTGTAATTTCCATAAATTACCATGATATGGGTTTTGTTATCATGGCTCTCCTTGGAAATGACCCTAAACATAATAATGATAACTCATAAATCTAGCTTTCCATTTAGCTCTTTCTCACTTGCTTTCTAGCCATATATTAATCCTATTTTTAGAATAATTTCATGAAGGATTAGGTCTAAAATTATTACTTAAGGGCATAGCTTGGTTATTTATTGTTCAAGAATTAAAGTATCCTATGAAGTGCATATTTCCTTGATTTATCATCTTGTGAATATCATATTCTAAACCATTGTAAGGATAATTTTTGGCTAAAACATATCACTGATAAATGTAGAATTAGATATCATTTTTGAGATTCAACTGCGTTAAGTAAGTCATTCAAACGTATGACCATTTCACATGCTATGTGATTCGTTCTCCACATTTCACTAGTTTCAATCCCACTTCTTCACCCCTGTGAGCATCACCCGATGCAATGAGTGCTAAGTGAACTATTCAAAAATCATGAGAAATTAGTCAGTTACGACTACCTCTCATGGAAATGGTCATACGTTTGAATGACTTACTTAACGCAGTTGAATCCCAAAAATGATATCTAATTAATGCACTGCGTAAATCCCCCATACTTAAATTCAAAAAGAGTCAAGGGATCTCTACTTGAATGGTTCATGAGGCACAATACTTGCTAAGGTTTTGCAAATGGGGTAGCAAGCTAAGTGGGCTTGATTGTGGGGAAAAACTCCACAGTTAAGCGCGCTTGAGCCAGAGGAATTCTGGGATGGGTGACCTCCTGGGAAGTCCTGGTTACCGGGTGCAAGCCCCGGAAGTGATGATTGATGCTATGTGATTCGTTCTCCACATTTCACTAGTTTCAATCCCACTTCTTCACCCCTGTGAGCATCACCCGATGCAATGAGTGCTAAGTGAACTATTCAAAAATCATGAGAAATTAGTCAGTTACGACTACCTCTCATGGAAATGGTCATACGTTTGAATGACTTACTTAACGCAGTTGAATCCCAAAAATGATATCTAATTAATGCACTGCGTAAATCCCCCATACTTAAATTCAAAAAGAGTCAAGGGATCTCTACTTGAATGGTTCATGAGGCACAATACTTGCTAAGGTTTTGCAAATGGGGTAGCAAGCTAAGTGGGCTTGATTGTGGGGAAAAACTCCACAGTTAAGCGCACTTGAGCCAGAGGAGTTCTGGGATGGGTGACCTCCTGGGAAGTCCTGGTTACCGGGTGCAAGCCCCGGAAGTGATGATTGATGCTATGTGATTCGTTCTCCACATTTCACTAGTTTCAATCCCACTTCTTCACCCCTGTGAGCATCACCCGATGCAATGAGTGCTAAGTGAACTATTCAAAAATCATGAGAAATTAGTCAGTTACGACTACCTCTCATGGAAATGGTCATACGTTTGAATGACTTACTTAACGCAGTTGAATCCCAAAAATGATATCTAATTAATGCACTGCGTAAATCCCCCATACTTAAATGTAGAATTAATAGGTACAAAATAACATCTTTCTATATAACTCTTCCTATAATCTAAAAGGGTTTTTCTTCTAAATATTAATCTGAGAAAAATATTCCTATTTATATATACTATATGCCCCATTCCCTATAACATGGAAGGATAGTTTGCAATATATTCACTAAAAGGAAAAAAAATTCTATGTTATAGACCTCAAATTCTTTATGATCTTTTTAATAAGTAATTGAGATCAACTTCACATTTGATCTAAATTAACATGGAAACTTCCCTCCATGAAAACCTAAGATTATTCAAATAGTGGACAGACAGGATGACAACTCTCTGTCACTAAGTGAAAAGAAACCTGATTAAAACATTCACTGATACATGCAAGATTGTAACACAGAGGTGGGATGACAACCCCTCTAATGCTACACATCAAGAGTTCAAGGAAAAATGAAAATCAAGCACAACCTAGAACAGAAAGAGGTGGAAAGTGAGTAATTAACAGAAAAAGAAGCTTGTATTAGCTGAAAATGTCGACGAGACACTGCAAGTATCAAAGCAGTTACAGTCTCTAGAAGTTGAACCTTACATCAAAACAACAACCATCAACCCTGATTACATCTGTTTTCTGGGTATATATAGAGTTTGATTACAAAAAATGTTCTGTTATTCTAGGCGTAAAGGGGTCATAATGAACCACCAACTGCTTTAACTATCTGAAAGAGTCTCTGCTGCAAACTGCTTGCTTAAATAAATGAATTTGATCTTCTCTAATATTCTGTTGTCCTTCTTGAGCAGATGGAGTATTGTATAGAAGAAGTTCCATAACTGATAAATGTTGTGATCTACTCGAGGCACGTCCTTCTCATTCTCGATCATACTGCTCTTGAATGCAGTTGTTGAGGAGTAACTGCGCAGAGTACTGAACACTGGACACCTTCATCTTTCGGCTGCATGGTACAGATCAAGGACAAAAAGAATGCATGGCGGATGAATGGAAGAGGAAGATCAACCGTTGGATCGCGTGTATGGATGGTGGAGATCTCTTAGCGGGATGGATCGGGAGGAAGCGGGAGCGGGGTGATCACAGGACATTGGATCTTAAGCAGGCAGATCCAACGGTCGTCAGGCATGACAGATGCATGAAGTTTATCAGGCGGGGGAGCGGGCTTGAGCGATAAGCAGTATTTCTTGCACCGCTATCGGAGGTCGGGCGATAATCGTACGCGGGCTCGCGATCCCATTCAATGCACGACACGTGGATGATGGGACGTACCAGAAACCACCTTTATCATGAGTTAAAGCGTGGGCAGCTTGCGGGTGCGGGAGGAGCGGATGCCGTTGGATCTGGGTGGTAGGTGATCGGACGGCAGGAACTTGATTGCATTGGTTTCGATTGATGTGACAGGAAAGGGCTTGTGTAAAGCGCGCGGTCATGTGATCACAGTTACATGACGGTTTAGACTAGGCGCCCAGGGAGCTAAGGAAATATGGGTTTATTCTGGGTTTTGGAGGAAAACAAAGATAGTGGGAGTTATGAGGGTATGAACGGTGTGAAGGAGTAGGAGAAGAATGACTGTTGCGAGTCCTTTGTGGGCATAAGCACACGGCTAAGCTGGTATTTGGTCCTCCAAACCTCAAGACATGTAGCAGAGCTAACACTGGCTCCTTCTGGGGATGAGATCCTCCCTGTGAGGTCTCAAGAACTTGCAGATCAATGCCTTTCCTGTAAAAACAAATTAGCAAAATTTCCTAGTGTTCCATTGGGCATGGAGTCCGACTGATCCTACACTAAAACTGATAAAGCAACCTATTTACAACCTTAAGGCCAAAGGCCTTAAATCACATAAATTTTTAGAAAACGCCCATTAATTGGGCCACCAAAAACTGCTTCTCCTCCCATACTTTGCAGTAGGAAGGTATTGTTCCCTTGGGTTTGAGAAATAATAAAAGGCCCCGTCCAAAAAGCATCAAACTTCCCATGGTTGCCCTTTTTATCTTTCAGTGCATCCCACTTCAGAACCAAGTCTCCCACCTGAAAGTTGTCTGATTTGGCCTTTCTGTCAAAATCTTCCTTGATTTTCTTTTGATGGGCTGTAGACTTTTCTACCAGCTATTCTCTGATCTGATGTATCTCTGCTAAATCAATGATCCTTTCTGCCATGTCCTCTTCCTCGTTCTACTCTTCTTGGAGGAATTTTGCCACAGGGAGAGTTAACTGAATGGGAAATACAGCCTCAGTGCCATATACCAGCTTGAAAGGAGAATTCCCTATGGATTTCTTGGTGGTTACTCTGTCAGCCCATAGTGCATACCTAAGCTTAGAATCCCAATTCTTTTTATTGTCTTCCAGCAGCTTTTTAATTATTCTTATCAGGCTTTTGTTGGAAGACTCTGCTAGGCCATTGCCTTGAGGGTAATATGAGGTGGAATGAACCAGTTTAATGCCCATTAAATCACACATATCCACCAATTCCTTTGCCTTGAAGGCTGTCACATTATTTGTGATTATTTTATGTGGACACCCAAATCTGGTGAAGATATTCTCTGTTAAAAACTTGATGACCACATTATGATCAGCCTTTCTGGTAGGGATTGCTTTAATCCACTTGGTGAAGTAATCAGTGGCTACTAAGATCCATCTGTGTTGGCCACTAGAATGTGGATTGATCTCAAGTCTAAGCCCCACTACTGAAATGGTCCATTTACATGTATTGGTTTCAAGGGCAGGGACTTCAATTGCTGCTTTCCTTCAAATCTTTGGCACTTGTCACAAGATTTAACAAATGAAAAGACATTAGAAAACAAGGTGGGCCAATAATACCCAGGTCTAAGAATTTTTTGGGCTGTAGTTTTCCAATAATTATGCCCTCCACACATGCTGGAATGAAATTGCTGCATAGCCTCAATTGATTGTTCTTTATCCAGACACCTTAGCAAGATTCCATAAGGATCCCTCCAATAAAGTAAATTTTCATGAATGCGATACTTTGCTGCCCTAAGTTTAACAGTTCTGGCTTGACTTTGAGTAAAGCCTGGAGGGATTTCTAGCTTCAGTAAGAATTTAGCTATTGCAGAGTACCAATCACAAGAAGCTAGATTTTCGGCCAATGTCTGATTCTTTTCTGGTTCAACTGTTTCTTCTTCTTCTATTTGACCATTTTCTACAATTGTGCCCATGAGAGTTATATCCAACATTCTGCAATTTTCTTCAGCTAATAACTTGGCCAGGCCCTGACCTCTGACCAACTTGGTGGGCTTCAATTCTATATTAAATTCAATTAGCTTCGCAATCCATTTAGCCCATCTTCCATCAGCATCAGGCTATGTTAAGACATCTTTTATTGAAGCAGAGGGTGCATATGCGATTATCTTGGAATGCAGAATATAAACTCTGAAAGCTTTCAAGGACCTGACAAGAGCATAATCTTGTTTCTCCATAATATCATATCTCAGCTCAACATCCCTTAATGTTTTGCTGAAAAATGCCAATGGATGATTTGAACCTTCTTCATCTGCTTGCAATAAAACTACTGCTAGGGTATCTTTAGAGGCAAATGAAAATATGTGGAACTCCTTGCTATAATCCGGACTTATTAAAGTGGGAGCCTCCATAATAGCCTTCTTAATGGACTCAAAGGATTTTCTTGCTGAATCAGTCCACTTAATCTTTGACCCCTTTTCAGCATGGAGGTAATGTGCTTTACCAGCTCTGCAAAATTTGGTATAAACCTCCTCACAAAATTTATTTTGCCCAGAAAGGACTGGATATCTTTCTTTGATCTTGGGACAGACAAAGTCTATATTGCTCTCACTCTTTCTGGGTCAATTTTGACACCTACAACGGAAACAATATGTCCTAATAGCTTGCCCTCTTCCAAAGCAAACCGTGACTTCTTAGGATTGACTGAAATTCCAAACCTTCTGCACTTCAGGAACACTTTCTTCAAATGCTGCAAATGGTCTTGATGGCTACTGGAGTATACTGTTATATCATCAAGGTAAATAAGGACAAATTTTTCCTTCTCCCCCACAAATGCTATATCCTTAGCTCTCTAAAAGGTGGCTTCAGCATTCATCAATCCAAAAGGCATCTTGGAATACATAAAAATGCCCCAAGGAGTGGTGAATGCAGTCTTCTCTTGGTCATCTGGATGTACAACAATTTGGTTATAGCCTGAAAATCCATCCAGGAAAGACATTACTTTGGCTCCTGAGACCTTCTGCAGCAAATACTCCATCTTGGGCAAAGGGTAATTGTCTTTTTTAGAGCACTTGTTTAAGTTTCTGAAATCAACATAGAGTCTGATCTCTCCACTTTTCTTCCTTACTACCACTAAGTTGGCTACCCATTTTGAATATCTGAGAGGGACTATGATTTTGGTAGCCAGTAACTTCTTTATTTCATTTTCGATCAAAGGAAGGAGTAAAGGATTTATTCGTCTCAGCTTCTGCTTGAAAGGGATGGTGTCTTTTTCTAAAGGGATTTTATGCTGAATAATCTTTTTATTCGTAGGTTTTCAGGTCACTATATTCCCAGGCAAAGACATCATCAAATTGCTTCATTAAACTGCAGTACTCGGAACTTTGGGCAGTAGATAGGCGAGTAGACAGACTTATGTATCTTGGCTGACTTGGACTCCCTATATCATGTTTATAGACTGTAGATTGATCTTCTTTTTGGGCAGCCTTATAAGGCACATCATTTTGGTCAAACAACTTTTCTAATGGAACCAAACCCCTAGGTATATGATTGCTGGGCAGTTGGACAATGCTATCTTTACCAATTCTGTTTCTAAGCTGGGATTGGGGACTTTCTTCCAAGGCTTCATTTTCTTGGTCAATTTGCATTTCGGAAAACTCACCAATGACTTGTAGGAATCTATTTACTTCAGCATTGTCCTAAAAAACTTTCCAATGCTGGACATTATCAGGAAAGGATGGCCTATATTTCATTTGGACTTCATAAACTAGTCAGGGAGGCATGGGAGGAATAAACATGCTAGCAGACATAGTAAGGGAATCAGCAAGCTGATTTTTGGCTCTAGGGATATATGAGATACAAAAATTATCAAAGGAATCTCTGAGTCTCCATACCTTATCTTTGTATGCTTTCAGCCTTGGATGCTTTGCTTGAAATGTTCTGTTTACTTGCCGAATGATAAGATCAACATCTCCAAACACCTTTATGTTCCTGATTCCTCCGTCTTTAGCTGCATTAAGGCCCAATATCAGAGCTTCATATTCTGCTATATTTTTGGTGACTTGGAAAGCCAGCTTAAAAGACAGATGTGTGCTTTCTTGTTCTGGAGATATCAGCACCACCCCTGCTCCTGCAATCTCCCTGGAACATGCTCCATAAAAGAACATCTCCCAAGCCTGGCTTCCTTGCTCTCCCTTGGTCTGATTGACTGGTTTCTTGATCTACATCACAACCTTCTGGGATTCTTCTATTTGGAGGATACATGCTCCAAAATCAGTGTCCAAGGCCTATATGGGATGATTAGAAGGATTCCTCTCATCACTGATGATGTATGCCAACCGTGCTTCTCTGTACAATCTCCTGCTTTCTCCTCCAAAAACTGGGACAGTGGCATAAGATAAGTCATTTTGTAATGTCCCACCTAGTCTCTTAATCCATCCTTTAGACAGCAGCATGCCAAACTTAGGAGGGACATCTGCTACCACAATATCCATCATCATACTCTTCATGGGTAGCTGAGTTAGGGTAATGTATAGATCTTTAATCAACCCTAGACATTTCACCTTTCTTGAATCAAATGAGAATAAATCATGATATGGTCTAGTGATTTCAAGGCCTAACTCTTCCATGACAGCTTTAGGCATCAAATTGTGGCTAGCTCTTGTGTCTAGCAGGCAATTGTGGAGGATTTTTTCATGAATGGTCAAGGAGACATAAAATGATGGAGAATTATTATCAGCAAGTTTGACCATGGGGCTAAGCATGACTGTTGGCTTGTCATCTTGCAAATTAACGTAGTCCATGGGGGTTTGTGTGGTTTTCAGCTCAAGAGCCTCAATAATAGGCTTTCTAAACACTTCACTCCTTACAAGCTCTAACAGAGGCACATATATTTTTAACTTCTGGTCTTGTGATTCAAAACTGAAAGGGGAAGGGGACTTATCAAGACCTCTTACCTCTTGAGCTGGTGCTTTGGGGATGATTGGATCAGCTGTTGGCCTCTTCTGTCTGATATTTTGTTGCTCTATTTGGACAATAACTCTTTGGGCAGGATTCTCCTTGACATTGTTTGCTTTTGACATGAGATTATATCTTTGTTGTTCACCAGTCTGCAGAACAGCCTCTCTATCCCACTCTTGGCTCATTTGGTCCTACAGTAGAGACTCTTCATATGCAACCAATGTCAAAAATGTAGCACTACCTTTGTCTTCCATGCAACGAATTTCATCCTCCTCTTCAAGCTGCTCCTCCTCCATGACTACATTCTGGAAAGGGGCCTTGACTTTTTGTTCTTCATTTTCTTCTTTAACCCTTTGAATGACTTGTAATTGTTCATTTGCCCTTCTGACTGGATTTGGATTTTTTGGAACAAATGTGTTTTGAAACCTTGCTTTCCCATAACTCTGCTCAACTTTCAGCTTGGATATCTCAGCACCCAATGACTCTATCATCTTAGTCATTTTATCTAGTTTAGGTTCTGAAGATGAAGCAGAGGAAGAAGAAGCCTCACCTCTCTGCCTTCTTCTATCAGCATGACATTTTAGCTTTTCTGCAGCCATGATATTTGATTCCACCTCCAGTGCTGCATCCTGCATGTCAGCTAGAGTGGCACATCTTCTTTCTCTCAAAAGAAGGCAAAAATCCAAGTCAAAATCATTTGCATAAGTGAGTTTGGCAGAGGTGGGGTTGGGCTTTACTTCAGCTGGTATCTTACTATACATACAGTTAAATCTTTTATTAAAATCAGGCAAAGATTCCTCATTCTCCCTCTTTAGGTTTCCAAATTCTGTATGGTAGTAGAGCAGGTCTTTCCTATCTCTCCATTGTTTTAGGAATGCATCATCCAATGCCTCAATGTTTGTTATGGACTTATGGGGCAATTCTCTGAACCACTTTCTAGCCTCTCCATCAAGGCTCTAAACAAAAACTCTCATTCACACATCATCTTCACTGATATCTAAGTTATTAGCATAACTATAAAAAGATTCAAGGTGTTCTTCAGCTATTACTCCCTCTGTACTAGTGAATTTGGGCATATATTTCTAATATTCTCCTGAAGGCATGGCATTCAAAGGGACAGGCAAGACCAGGGGTCCATACTTAGTAGCTATAATTCTTTCCATCTTTGTAGGAGCTTGTTGGCCTGCCATGACTGAGGTATGTGGAAGGATACTGGCGGATTGAATGGTAGGAAGTAATGAAATAGATGACATAAATGAGGGAAATTGATGGACTGTATGGGAGGCTTTCTTTGGACAAAGATCCAAAGGGGAATTGACCGAACGAGGAGCTCTATTAATCTCTGAAGGAATTTCTCTACTAACAGTGCTAGGCTCTAAATCTTCAAATTGTATATCCTGAGCTATAACCTTCCCCTTCAAAAATACATAATGTTTCTTGGGCTTACCTGATCCTGATGCTCCTTTCTGTGATGTTTTCTTCTGCTTAGCAATCTTCTTAGGGTTAGGCACTGGGTCAGTTGGTGATTTCTAAGGATTTCCCCGAGTATGCCTCACAAACTGAGCCAGAACTGAAACATGGAGTCGCCACCAGGTAGGTTCTCTAGTAGAGTCTCCAGATAGATGATTACAACCGGAAATGTGTCCAGAATTTGTCTATCATCAAAGCATGGAACTGTGTCATTCTCCCAGGGAAGATGAGCTTCAATCTCCTCTCCCTGGCAACGACGCCAATCTATGTTGTCACCCCAAGAAACTCTCCTAGTTTGTAGCTTGGAGATGCTCGGGACATCACAAACTCAACTTAATGTTGGAAATGGATGAATGGAAGGAATGATGCATATTCAAGCTACATAACCACTTCTACTTTGCTTGACTCCAGACATGCGTGAACACCCCCAGACTATAAGGCTTTAGACCACCAATTACTCACAGTTTAAGGCTTGGGTGAATATGGAGAACACTGACTACACCAGCAGATACACAAGACCCTGTGATGGCTGGATGCAACCAGTAAATAGGTCTGAAAATCTAATTCCCTAGTGAACAGACAGGATGACAACTCTCTGTCACTAAGTGAAAAGAAACCTGATTAATACATTCACTGATACATGCAAGATTATAACACAGAGGTGGGATGACATCCCCTCTAATGCTACACATCAAGATTTCAAGGAAAAATGCAAATCAGGCACAACCTAGAACAAGAAGAGGTGGACAATGAGCAATTAACAACAAAAGAAGCTTGTATTAGTTGAAAATGTGAACAAGACGCTGCAAGTATTAAAGTAGTTACAGTCTCCAGAAGTTGAACCTTACATCAAAACAACAACCATCAACCCTAATTACATATGTTTTCTGGGTATATATAGAGTTTGATTACAAAAAATATTATGCTATTCTAGGTGTAGAGGGGTCATAATGAACCACCAACCGCTTTAACTGTCTGAAAGAGTCTCTGCTGCAAACTGCTTGCTTTAATAAATGAATTTGATCTTTTCTAATATTTTGTTGTCCTTATTGAGCAGATGGAGTGTTGTATAGAAGAAGTTCCATAACTGATAAATGTTGTGATCTGCTCGAGGCACGTCCTTCTCGTTCTCGGTCATACTGCTCTTGAATGCAGTTGTTGAGGAGTAACTGCGCAGAGTAATGAACACTGGCCACCTTCGTCTTTCGGCTGCATGGTACAGGTCAAGGACACAAAGACTGCATGGCAGATGAATGGAGGAGGAAGATCAGCCGTTGGATCGCATGGATGGACGACGAAGATCTCTTAGCGGGATGGATCGGGAGGAAGCGGGAGCAAGGTGATCACAGGCCATTGGATCTCAGGCGGGCAGATCCAACAGTCATCGGGCGCGGCAGATGCACAGAGTATATCAGGCGGGGGAGCGGGCTTGAGTGATAAGCGGTATTGCTCGCACCGCTATCGGAGGTTAGGCGGTAATCGTACGTGGGCCCGCAATCCCATTCAATGTGCGACACGTGGATGACAGGACGTGGCAGAAACCACTTTATTGTGAGTTAAAGCGCGGACAGCTTGCGGGTGCGGGAGGAGCGGATGTCATTGCATCTGGGTGGTAGGTGATTGGACGGCGGGAACTTGATTGCACTGGTTTCGACTGATGTGACGGGAAAGGGATTGTGTAAAGCACGTGGTCATGTGATTGCGATTACATGATGGTTTATACTTGGCGCTCGGGGAGCTAGGGAAATATGGGTTTATTCCGGGTTTTGGAGGAAAACAGAGATAGCAGGAGTTATGAGGGTATAAACGGTGTGAAGGAGCAGGAGAAGAATGACTAATGCGAGTCCTTTGTGGGCATAAACACACGACTAAGTTGGTATTTGGTCCTCCAAACCTCAAGACATGTAGCAGAGCTAACATCACCCATTTTAGACTTGGGATTTTTACATTTATAGGTGTGTATATTTTGGAATGGGATTCTACAATTTGAATTTAATTATCAAGAATTATTAGGTGGATTGTAGAGACTTAACCTCCACTAAATATTCTATAATATTCTGAGTAGTATGAACAAATCAAAGGTTGATATTTATCTCTTATGTAATTATATATTTCTAGTTGTGGACCATAGGTTATTTTTTGTTTGTTTGTTTTAATAATACTGTGAGATTGATTTCACATGTGATCAAAATTAGCATGGTTCCTTCCCCCAATGAAAAGATGTGATGATTTTTATAGTGGATATGAAATGTCCCAATTTTTTTTCTTCTAAAACTTAATTTGAGAAACATGTTCCTCTTTATATAAAACTATATTCTTCCAATCCCTCTAGGGTGGGAGGACCTTTTTCTAAATGTCCATCAAAAGGAAAAAAAATCTATGTTATGGACCTTAGATTTTGTATGCCCTTTCAACAAGTAATATGAGATCAATTTCATGTGCGATTTATCTAAGCATGTGACCTTCCCTCCATGAAAATTTGTGGTGATTTCAATAGTGGATGTCAAAGTTTCCAATTTTTTATCTTTTTATTTTCCTTTTTACCTATATCCCTAACAATATGTTTTCTATTTCTAATTATATCCCTTTTTCCTTTGTGGCTTGACTTGTTTTATTTTTTGACTTCCTTTCACAATTTAATTTTATCTTCTTGCATGATGTATTTATTTATAAATATTATCCAACCTTGTAGTCTTGGAATTTTTACATTGGTAAGTGTGTCTATTTTGGAATTAGGTGGATGATAGAGACTTAACCTCCACGAAATATTCTAGAATATTCTTAGTAGTGTGCACAAATCAAATTTTGAGATTTATCTCATGTGTGTGTTGTTTGATATATAATGTTGTGGTGTTATTCTTTGTTTCATCTTAGAAATTGGTAGATTGTTACATAATATAGATTCAACCTTCCTCTAAGTATTATCCTAGTTTCTAAGAGGTTATTTATCTTGTTCTTGTAAATTAAGTAACTGGTCAAAACCATGGTATTTATTAGGGAATAAACCACTTCTATGATGAGGACAGGATAGAGTGTGTCATCTACAATTGTGAGATTGTAAGTTATAAAATATTTTAGAAATTTATTATCTTTCTCTACTATTCGATGCTAGAGACTTAATATTTTTAAGGGGAGGAGAAAGGGAGAGGACAGGAGTAGTAAGAAGGAGGAAGGGACAGGAAGAGGAGAGGATGAGGAAGAAGGATGCAGGGGAACTATCATATCTATTAAAAAATTGAAGCCACAAACCTCACAAGGAAATGTTGCATGACTACCCACGAGATGAGAATTAAATGTAGAAGGTGGAGTGTTGTCGCACTTGGTACTCAGAACAAATGGAGTTACATATTTTAGGAGAGATGATCCACTATGATTCAACTATCATTTTCAAAATGGGAAACCTAAGGATGGCCGTTGTGATATAAATCACCCATGGGATGTTTAACTTTGCGGCACAAAAAACATCTTATAGGTATCCTTGAGTAGGATATATATATGTTTGAGGGGAGGGGTTGGGAGGAGGATAGCAGAAGGAAGAAGGATGAGGGGGGAGAACCATACTTGTAGAACACATAAAGCCATCAACCTCAAAACAAAAGTGACGTGACTTCCCATAGGATGAGAACTAGATGGAGAAGCTGGAGTGTTGTCACACTTGGTAGTCGCACCAGATGGACTTATATATTTATGGAGACATGAGCCACTATGACTAGAATAAGATTTTAAAAAGAGAGAAGTTAAGGACAAGCCTTTGTGGTGATAATTTACCATGAGATGTCCAACTTTGTGGCACATAAAACAGCTAAAGTGCGTCCTTCAGTAATCAATCCTTTTGAGCCATTTTGAAGCTTGAAATTCAGTTCAATATCTCCTAGGAGACCCTCCTTCAAGTAAATTTTGACCTATATCCACACCCAATGATGATCAAGCTTACATTCCTATCTTGGCTCTACTCCAATGACGATTCTAGCTTTGTTCCCGATAGCTTTGAGAATGTCTTCATCTCATAGAAAATGGGTAAACCTTCGAAAAATAGCCCAAGTACCAGTGGAATCCACAAGTTCCTTTAGGGGATCAAAATTAACAAACCAGGGCTTAATAGTAAGCCCTTCATTGCCTCAAGATCAGTGACCATCTATGATGGAATTGTAATCCTTCTTTGACTCAAAGATGAAGGCAAGCTACCCCTAATGAAGAAAGTGATAGGAAGCAAGGTATCCAATATTTGGATCCCAATAATCTACGAGACACCTTCCTAAACTTGAGATATTTTCTATACTTCCACTCAGATTTAACTATGGTTTTTCCAGTCAAATCCAAGATCTTAGAGAGAGGCATTTCCACTCAACAAAAAAAATCTCTTGGTCCTAATAGTTTCATTAAAATATGTCAACTACTCCTACCTATGGTTCCTTTGGGAATATGAGATATTAAGGGATCTGAGTTAGAAAGTGCAAGAAGAGGAAAAGAGCAGTGGAGTGATTTGGGAGAGGGATAAGATTTAAAATAAGAGGGGAAGGGGAATTTCCATTGATGCAAATGGGGGAGAAGATTTCTTGCAGTGTCAAATGAGTGTTATGATGGAATTAAAGGGAATGAGCATAAACTTTTTTGTGTGACAAAAGAAAGAATAGAAGTAGGACAAGATGCATAGTCTACCTCATCGACACCCCAATTGTCGATGGTGGCTAAAAATAGATGGAGTTTAATGATGTGCATGGAGAGATAAACATCTACCAAGTTCTACAAAGTGCCTATCAAACCATTTGGGACTACGCATCCCCCCCAGCTATTTGGAATTCAATGGAGGGGTGACGATGTCCAATTTTTGTTGTGAGAGGTTTACCGCCCTAAAATGTGGTCGTTGTTGAGGTGAGTAGCGACCGCACATGACTTTGAGAGTCATGATGATATTACCAAAGAACGCCTTTATCGTAAAAATTTTGCTTCCCACTTTGGTCAGTTGGCAATAATCTTTCTGTGGACCTCTGGTAATTTGTTCCATGTGGCTTGGAAAGGTAATTTTGAAGCATGGGTACGCGATCCCTTACATGTAAGACCCATTTCTCATGCAATTTGGGATCCTCATTTTGGTCAACTAGCTATAGAAGCCTTTACCCAAGGAGGTGCTCCCGGTCCGGTCAATATTGCTTATTCCGGTGTTTATCAGTGGTGGTATACAATTGGCTTACGCACTAACGAAGATCTTTATTCTGGAGCTCTTTTCTTGCTATTTCTTTCTGTCATCTTTTTAATAGCAGGTAGGTTACATCTACAACCTAAATGGAGACCAAGTGTTTCATTGTTCAAAAATGCCGAATCCCGTCTCAATCATCATTTGTCAGGACTCTTCGGAGTCAGTTCTCTAGCTTGGACATGGCATGAACCTCTCGATGAACCTTGTTATTGCCTCCCACCTTCCCCAAACCTCTCAATGAACCTTGTTATTGCTTTGGTAATGTGACTATGGTGCCTTGGGGACTTCAACACATGCACGTTGACATGGCATTCCATAACATTGTAGCTGGTATTCAATAGATAAATTGATGATTCATCCATATAATACTAACGAAGTGTAGGTTAGTAAAGATCCAACATTTTCTCTACGTGTTTTAGTGTTAAGATTGATTCTTTCAACCAATCATAATAAACTGAAGGTTACCTTAGATGGGTTATGAAATTTTTAAGCTACAAAACCATCTCCATAACCTCAAAACTATAGAATTATCATGATATAATACTATATAAATTAAAATCAATATATTTTTCAATTAGAAATACAATATTTTACATAATAAAAATTTCAATCAATGTAACACTAATTATTTTATTAAAATATATTAATATTAAATAATATGTGTTTTAGTTTATACAAATTAATAACTTGTGTATATAACATTAATTACTTTGTTATAAAATGTATATAAATAAACATTTATTGATCATAATATTTTTCACCAGATATCTAAACTGCCCATAAATATAACTTAATGGAAGTTAATTTAAAGGATTTATAATTTGATGCGTTATAAAAAAATTAGACGTATATTATGTGAACCAATTATAATTAGTCAAATTATGTGAAACCAAATGTAATTAGTCAAATAGATTAGAAAATGAATTCAATATACTTAATTGATGAAAACCAATTCTTTTAAAATGTTTTGAAATCTTTTTTATTTAGGGTTTATCTATTTGCATGATCAAATACTTTTCCTATTTCTCATGATAAAATGACGTCCACCAATGGGGATGGGGATGGTGATGCTAACCCGAAAATTTGAAATGCTAATTCTGAACCTCCATATAGAGAAGCTTCCACTCTTTTTTGATGTCGTTATAACATCATAACACTTGAAAAAAATGTATATTTCATAGATATAGGCATGCAAAGAATATACACATATACAACAAATGTTTGATCCATTTAAACTCTCTAAATTTTATACTTATGAAGTTAGGTAGGGTTTTAGAAACATTCATCTAAACATATATCATTGCATATGAGGTGTATTTTCCATTCCTGGTTTCTTTTCTTATTTTCAAAAATGAACCTAGGGTGCTTCGTAACCCTACCAATATTTCCTCCTGCATATGAAGTGTATTCTCCATTCCTAGCTTCTTTTCTTATTTTGAAAAATAAACCTAGGGTGCTTCCTAACCCCTTCAACATTTCTTCCTAAATTCATCTGGTAGAGAATACATTTTCATCTACACTAACACTTTTATAAAACCTTTTTGTAATATAAATCATTTTATTCCATATCATAGATGTTGTCGTAGTATGACACTACTTTAAAAGTATTCCTTATCCTCAATGTAGAAAACATTAAATAGGTAGATTTCGTTTTTAATTAAGATCAGAATTTATGATCTTCTTGACCTTTGGATTTATATTTGGATTTTGTCCACTATACTAAAGCCTTCTCCTAATCCCAATATCCATAAAATTTCCTACGACTACATGATATTTCATTGTACAAATTGGGGAAAGTAATTACATGATTATGTTTAGTTTCCCAAAAAAAACTAATATGAAGTTTTTTCTTTAGTTCCTCCTTATCCATTTTTCACTATTTTTTTATAAGCATCACCCCTTCACTTAGACTTTTCCTACACTATCCATTCCACTTGCTTACTTGATTCCATATTGTCAGCTTTATGACCGCAACCTTTAACGTTGTTATGTCTAGGCCTTATGGTAGAATCCTAACTACTAATTATGTTAGGTTGTTGGTTATTCACTTTGCATCAATATGAACATTGCGTCATGTCCAAACCTTATAACTACAAATTCATGTCATCAATTTTTATGAATGTCGTGGAGAGACTATGAAATGCTGATTTATCTGTCTCCTTGTAACACGGGGAAATAGTATTATAATATAAAAAATACCGATACAGAAGAGTGCACTGGAAATTTAATATTTGTCGCGAACTTGTGGAGGATCTAGTTTAAGCAGCAGAAATCAAGTTTATAACCTGATTTCTAGAGTTTATAACCTGAAATCCACGACTCAGGTCGTGGATTTCTAGAGTTTCAGTTGTTTGAGGGAAGTCCTATACTATTCGGGAAATCCTCGGCTCTAGACATATTGATATCAATTAAAAGAAGGGTTATAGCTTGTTATAAGTTAAGTACTAGAATCACAAGAGTAGTTACTAGCATCAGCTATGCTAAGAAATCCTTTGATTAGAGTCTCCTTGTCCATTCAGAATTAGCAGCATAGTATTTAAACATATTCATTTCAGAAAGGGAGGTCGTCAAACCTCTTATTGCCATAGAAGCTGATGACCGCAACTTCTGCGTCGCAAAGCACAGACAGTTCATCCGCTTTCTTCAACAGACCGATCCGACGCGTGGAGAAAGTCACTTGCCGATTTGAGGCATTATCGATCCTCCTTAGCTCAATCCTTCGGCGGCCCATTGTGTATTCTGTACTCACTAAAATCCACAGATAATGTATTAGGTCAAGGCAACCCTAGCACTAATACGAAGGGCACAGTGATCTGCGTGCTGCGGGTTATTTCGACCTGCATAGGGAGATATACGAAGGGCACAGTGATCGACCTGCATAGGGAGATATGACCGGGCGGCTTAACTCAAACGTGAGATGAGACCGACAGACATGATTCCATTTCAGTTTTTAGAGAGAGAACTTACAGCAAGAGAGGGGAAGAGGGGTGAGAAAATCGTCCCGCGTTGTTTGTTTCTGTAACAACGGCGAGGAAATGTGTGGTTGAGGCTGTTTCCAGCGACCATTCCAAGTGCTGCTGCTGAGCCTGTTACTTACTGCTTAGTTTTAATGTTTATTTTTACTTCCAAAGTGGACCACAGAATCTATTTTATTTAATTACATTTTTAATTACATTTGCAATAGCTTTAGCTTAGTTGGTCATAATCAGGGTTAGTTTAGTTGGTCATAATCATGGCCCTGCCATAGAAAAAAGGTCATTATAGATTTCCTGCACTCTTTAGGATATCATTTGGTATCAAGCTCTTGGATCAATTCATTCTAAAATCTTGTATCCAGGAGTTCAGGGTGCACAGTCAATGGTCTATAAAACCATTAGGGTGACAACTGTATTACGTAGGTGCTTTGTCTGGTGTAAGGAATCAGAGTCAGGAGTAGTCCGTTCTCCCCTGAAATCTCCTTGGATCAGCCCATGGGATCCTTCCCTAAATTTTTACGTTGACCAAAATGTCTGTGAACCAAAACATAAAAAATAAAAATAAAAATAATTATAATTGCAATGCATATAAATGTGTGTACACCATTAACCATTTCATGTACCTACCAAGCATCACTCTAATTGGAAAACTAGCAATATATTAAACTAAAATATATATTTACCCCTGCACTGAAAGTCTTTATTAAACCACTAGATTCAAATGCAGTGGTCTATAACGCGACTTTTTGAAAGCCTTTCCGGCGTCGAAA
This sequence comes from Pinus tabuliformis, assembly GCA_031772625.1. Classification (NCBI taxonomy): domain Eukaryota; kingdom Viridiplantae; phylum Streptophyta; class Pinopsida; order Pinales; family Pinaceae; genus Pinus; species Pinus tabuliformis. Next base: position 910,709,111 of record CM062814.1, on the reverse strand, counting down.
TCCGGCAGGAATTTATTGGAATCGCAAGTTTGATAGCTAGTTTCTGCACAATAAGTTTGATAGCTAGTTTCTGCACAATGAAAGCGTCGCAGGGGTTTTCGAGGGTGCTGAATCTAAATATGCAGTTAAAAACCATTTTAACTGCAACAAATCAAAATTTAACCTCAATTTCTTCAGCCAGATTCTATCACCGGAATCTCCAAAAAATCTCATTATAGACAACTCCGATTCAAATTGTATTCTTCTACCGCCTAACTCTGTCTTCCCTCACTTCAAAGCCGTCATGACTCATGACCCGACATTGCAAACTCATGAATCATGCCCGGACAACTCCATTTTTTAGTGAAATGCGTAAAAAGAAATAACATAATCTAATCAACGTTAAATCCATTGCAACTGGACCGGAACACAAGTCAGAAAAAGTGGAAGTCAAGGGCGTCATGGAATGGTATCTGTTGTAAGTACAAGACATTTCCACGCAAACACCAGCCGTTTTGTTAAAAGTATTAATTCCTGGATGACGGAATCTTAACCAAAAACACTGAATACTATCTTGATCTTATCAATCCCCAGTTTTAGTAGTACCCACTGTAAATGCCTATGTTTTATATATATATATATCAAATCAATATTCATCCCCAGTTTTAGTAGTACCCACTGTAAATGCCTATGTTTTATAAAAATGTATATATATATATCAAATTAATATTTATTTTAGAGAGTATGAAATTAATATTAATTTGTTAGTAAAAAGTTTTTGAAGTTTTGAATTGATGATGAATAGGTTTTTGGAGTTTTGGATTGACTATGAATAGTGTATTGGTACACTGAAATTTGAGACAAGTTATTGGTTTAAATCCAGATTATCTAGTTCCACTTATTTAATATTAATAAAAAAATATTTGTTAATAAGAACAAATGCCATTCATACATTGTTAACAATTTATTTTCGTCCAAACCTTTTTTAAGGGTGGTTTGGACACTGGGTGACCACTACATCCACGGGAAAATCCAGACAGATCAACCCATCGGCCAAACAAGCAAGGCCTAACCCCAAGGCCGTCGAAGAGATTTGACCCATTGTTGGTGTCCAAGTATGAATTATGCAATTCACCCAATCAACATTTAATTGTCAACCCGAGGTTCTACCAGTTGTTTCAAGGTTATCATGCACTGTATGTGCATGCCACAATTTCCCTACCCAACATTGAACATTAACTATAAATTCATCAATGTGTAACAACAAGCAACACTGTAACAACAAATAAGAGTAACAACAACTAATCACTATAACAAAAATAAGGACTCACAACAACACACTGATAAACATTCAGGGCAATAATAAACTCACAGAAATAAACCTAACACACATCTAATCCAACAACACCTCATCAAGAGAGTGGGCCCAACTCCTTGATCAGAGCTGTGGCGAGATCAACGAATCACGATATGATTAGAATTTCGACTTATCATTAATAAAAGAAATATTACAAGTATGTTGTTACAAACTCAATGTTAGAGTATTTCTCCTATAACCTTAACGACTCTTAATAGTGATGGCTTTCACAGCCCGCAACTCTACTTTATACAATTTGGCAATAATACATCTCCTAGAATTATGACACTGTCTCCCCTTAACTACATGGTGGTTTTCAGAACAAAACAGAATGTTTAAAGATAACAATGTGTCAACCGAAATGTTGATTCACCGTTGTAGCCAATATTCAAGGATAACGCTGCCAGCTTTGATAGCATCATTCAATGAATAACTGTCGTCATCATTTTCCCTTTAAATCTGCAGAAATAACTGAATTAGTAAGCCATTTGGGTAATAATCCCTTACAAATATGCTTCATTGACCAATAATCCAAAAGACATGATGAGAGGTATATCTATGCATTTTAAGATATCGATTAACCACTATTGGCATGAAATGGATAAGAAGAACATGGTAAAAGGGTGAGTAAAAGTATGCAAATCTAGCCACCAATATCTCCCCCCAACTGGCCTTACTGCATGTCCTCATGTAGTTCGTCACCTGTGAAAGTCTCGGTTAGAGCTGTGATGATCAACGTGAAGCTGTGCAAGATCGTATTTTGCAGATATCTCTATTCATGGAGGCTTATATGCATCTGTTTGGATGACTTCGTTCCACCAATCCTCGCTTACCTCGTAAGTGGGAGTGTACTGATCAGCTGGTAGCGAGATGATGGGAAATTGAAACCTCAAACCCATCCATCGGACCCTATAAAGCTGCGTGCATGCAATATATGGGGTACCCTATTTAGAGCCTGAGAAAAATTGGGGGCCCCAAAAGGCTCACTTATCCTGATAGCTGATGACGAGAGCATCCACCGTTTCTTATATTTGTCCCAGGCCTCCTCTTAACAAGTCAAGACCTGTTTTATGCATATATAAATGCACCATTGCTGAGTTTCCAACATCTGTTCTTTTTGTCGCTCGATCCCCAAGAGGTTTTCATGTCTATTGTAAACATTCATAGATTGACAATTCTCCATTCGGATGAAAGTGGCCTATTTACCTGATTTTCTTCAAACGTATCAAAAGCCTTTTTCCATTTAACCTAGTTAACTGTGTAGGAGTTATAGGCTCTCAGTTGAATGTCTCCTACATATGGCATTGGGTTAAATGATTGATCATTGCCTAGGAAGTAGTCATGCATGTACAACTCACACATCAAATGCTGATCCAAAATATTGTGGCATCTCATGATGCACAAAAACTGCATTGAATCTTCCATATCATGACTGAGCTCTTGGCGGACACTTTCTAAACAAAAGAGTATATATTTTTCATGGAGGAACAAGGTGTAGCTATGAGCTGGGGGCAGCAAGCCATTTCCTACTGTGCCAAGGTAAACATCTCTTCCTTATTGGCCTTTAATAGCTTCACCTGTTCTTCTAGTCCCTCAATTCACTTCTGTTATTTCTCTTGCTTCCGCTTTTCCTTTTCTATCTTTTCTATGTAGTCGGAGACTATTTTCACAGCTTGCTCGTGAGTTTCCCTTATTCCTTCTTGGTGTGCTTCTAAATGAATGGTCCCTCATTGAAAGCGAGTTGTTGTAGCTTGCCACTTTTGAATTTCTGCAGACATGACAAACTCCCGTGCCTTGATCATATGAAAAAACAACTTTCTCTGTGTAGCTGGTGAAGTCTTTGGCTTGTCTTCAGTCTGTGTTACTACTGAAACAATTTCAACTTGGGGCTTCACAACGTTTTTCTTGTGCTTCCTCACTTTTTTCGTAAGCACCGCAACCCTCAATTTCATGATTTCTATTTTCAACTGTATATTCTCTCTGAATTTTTCTTGATATCTTCTCGCACATTGCTCGATAAACTCTTGTTTCACAGCTACTTCTTCCACAGGTCTTATAACTGGTCTAGGGCCTAGCAGGTTGGCATTGACAAAATCATCAACCGGTTATTGTTTTATTTTTAGTTCTTCCATTTATTCCTCGACTCAGGGAACTGTCCCTCCATCTCCTTGTTTAGGTCTCAGGACCTCTACGTCTTCCCTCTACACTTCTAGATTCACTGCAGGGTCTTTTGGGGTAGTGTCTTTGACACCCTCCTCTTGTAGTTTCTCTGTTGCCTGACCATCCTCTTCCACCTGTACAGGAATAGTTCCTAGCCCTTGCGGGTTAGTTTTGTCAGCAACATCCTCTTCCATTTGCTCAAGAATGGTTTCTAACCCTTGCAGGTTAGTTTGATCAGCAATGTCCTCTCCCATTTTCTTAGGAATGGTTCCTAACCCTTGTGGGCTAGCCTTATATGCAACATTCTCCTCCATCTACTTAGGAGTAGTTTCTAACACTTGCGGGTTTGTCTGATAAGCAACATCTTCCTCCATCTGCTCAGGAATACTTTCTAGCCCTTGCGGGTTAGTCCGATTAGCTACATCTTCCTCCATCTTCTCGGGAACAATTTCTAGCCCTTATGGGTTAGCCTAATCAGTAGCATCCTCTCCCATCTTCTCATGAATAGTTTATGTAGAAGTAGTACTAGCCATAGCTTCTTCATTTTGTCCTTCGGTTGACACTGGCTTTTGTGTGACAGTGCTGAACTCCAACCCTTCAATTTTCTCAATTCTTTCACTAATCGACACTGGTTTTTGAATAACTGTGTCGGTAATGGTGCCCTCATCTTTCCCAAAAAAATTTAGGATTGGGGGAGAAGATTCTTCTTTCTCCATGCGTCTAGAGGAACGGATTTTCCTTGCCCCTCTTGGAAAAGATGCAAGAAAAGGAGAATGAGTAATATTTTCATCAATTTTCTTTCTCTTGATGCCTGCTGACACAGGCCCTCCTTCCTCTTCTTCTATGTCCACCAAATGTTCTATGCTCCCTTTTTATCTTCCTACTTTTCCTTCTTCCAAGTTGTCATTCTGCCCAACAACTGACATTGTCTCTTGTGGAGTGGTGTCGATTGTGGTCTTTGTTTCCCCAAAAGGTTCCACATTCATGTGAACATGTCACTGCAACAAAACCAGCGATTTGCGCCAGATTTAGCGCCAGATTTTAGTGCATTTTTTTTGTAATTGTGATGAGCAACCTGGCGCTAAATCTGGCTCTATTGTACAATTTTTAAAGCGTCCTTTTTTGCACCTGATTTTGCATCCTTTTTCACGCTAGATTTTGCATCATTTTTTACACCAAACTATGCATCATTTTTTGCGTCAAATTTTGAACCAAGATTTGCATCTTATTTTATGACAGGTTTTGCTTCTAGTTTTGTGTCATTTTTTGCATCTATTTTTCATTCTCTTTTGCTTCATATTTTGTGTCATTCTTTGCTTCCATTTTTGCACCATCATTTGCATCAAGTTTACACTGTATTTTGAATCCAATTTAACGCCTTTTTATGCATCCATTTTGTGTCAGTTTTTGCATCTAGTCTTACGCCAGGTTTTGTATCTAGTCTTACACTAGTTTTTGCTTCTATTTTTGCACCAGCTTTGGTGCCTATCTTTGCACCATGTGTTGAATTTGATTTAACACCAAATTTTGCATCCATTTTTGTGCCCATTTTTGCATCTTTTTTTGGACCATTTTTTACATCCACATTTACGTTTGATTTGTCTCCATTTTTCCCATCTCATTTTGCACCATATTTTGCGTCATTTGTTTCATCCAATTTTGCATCATTTTTAACACCATCTCTTGCATCTAATGTTACATCATTTTGAGCATCCAAATTTGCATTTATATTTGCATCTTATGTTGAGTCATGTGTTGTGTCCACCTTTGCATCTTATTTTGTGTCTAATGGTGCATTCAATTTAGAGCCATTTTTTACGTCTACTTTTGTATTTGTTTTTGCACCAAGTTTTGCATCCAATTTTAAGCTATTTTATGCCCCTTTTTGCACCATTTTTTTGTGTCTACTTGTGTCCAATGTTGCACCATTATTTACACTGACTTTTTCATCCAATTTTGCATTTTTTTGGTGTCTAGTTTTACATCGTTTTCATCATCCAAATTTGCATCTTTTTTTGCCTCATTTTGTGTCCACATTTGCATATAATTTTGTGTCTGAGTTCGAGCCTAAATTTGCATGTGATTAGGAATCATTTTTTACATCCAATATGGCATCCTTGGTTTCACCTTTTTTCAGCCCCATTTTGCATCTTGTTTTATGTCTTTTCTTACATATTTTTTTTTCCTTTTTTGCACCCAAGTTTGCATCCCAAATTTACACCATTATTTGCATCATCATTTGGCATATTAATTTGTAACGTTTTTTGCTTCTTTTTAACGCTCAACTTTGCATCTTATTTTACATCTAGTTGTTGTCTTTTTTTGCATCTAATTTGGTGCCCATTTATGTGTCCTTGTTTTTGCCCAATTTGATATCCTTTTGTATGCCATGTTTTGTTCCCTTCTTTGTGTCAACTATTGCACAATTTTTCACTTCTAATTTAAAACACTTTGTATGTCAATTGTTTTCATTTTGTATTAATTCATAGTTTAACATCCAATTTTACTTTCAATTTTGCATCCATGGTTACATCCGCATTTGACTTTTTATATAGAGTATATTTTTCTTTACATATATGACCCCCTTTATAGATTCATAGTGAAATATATGATAGTTTCTAAATATCATTAAAGCAGATATCACAATTCAAAATCATTTGTAAAGAAATTTAAGAGAAATTGACAACATCCATCCAAAAAAATAACAATGTGTCATTAACAATTTTCAAAACATGTATAAAATAGCAACATAATACTAATAAAATCAGTATTATTTTTAATCAAAACAAGTAAAATTCAAATATGATTAACAAATCAAAATATTTCATGAATATCATTATTCTACGATAAATTAACAACTTACATAAATCAAACTCATCGTATGATTACAAAATCAAAATGTCTCATTGATATAGGGTAAATTCACAACACCCATCTAAACATAACAATGTCATTCTACACAATAATTTCTTCATAAAAAACAATGCATGTGCATGCCTAGCTACCACCACCAAGATCATCCTCATGATCATCTTGACCATCCTCATTACTCTGATCCACATCATCACCAACACCGCAACTATCATCATCATCTCCTCCTTCACCACCATCATCCTCATCTTCATCCTCATCATCTCCTGATATATGTTGAACATAATTTGGATCATCGTCTTGGCAATCATTACCTATAGCATTCTGACAAAAAAAATCAATATTACATGTTAGTATTAATTACATAACACAACACATGTTTTTGTTATACAATGTTAACCATAAAATGAGGTAAGATATAATATCTAATAGTACTAAAAAATAAAATGAAAATATGGTTTAAAAGTATATTGGAAATCCAACTAAGATTACATACCATAGAGTCCATCCAAACAACAAATTCAACCCATCTCTTTTGCTGCAGCACCTCCTTTTCCAAATGATTTGGAGGTCTTCCATATTTTAGTTCCTATCAATCAGTAAATAGGGAGAAATTAGATAACAATGACTTTCTTCTAGTACAAAATTTATTAAAAAAATATCACATGTTTAATATACTTAGAAAGGTTGTTATCAGTGCTTTTAAACCTCTCTGGCCACTACGATGAGTGACTTTTGTCTTGGTTAACCTCGCCTTGGATGCCTTGTCCTTAAACATAAACCAATTCAATTTATTTTCACACAAATACTTATAAGTATTAATACATTCTAAATAATGTTTAATGAAAAATTCAATACCTGAATTTTTATTCCATATATCTTATTTATAACATTTTAATGATTACAATAATACTCTTGTTACCAGATATTGTCAGAAGAAATCTTACAAGACCGCTACCTATGAACATTGGACAGTTGAATGCATTAGTTAACATGTTTGAAGAATTCTATCTTCAAATCTAGATCCATCTCATGTGATTCCCGTATGTGGTATAAATTGTCTTGAAGGTACCTGCATCATTCGACACAAAGCTATTCAGCACAATCGTTAACAAAAAACATCACAACTGCACAATATGAACGGTGCATCAAAATTGGCATTCACACGTCTAAGGTCTTTTTGGCATATCTGGTGTGGGTATAAAAGGTTTCCATTAAATCTCGTAAGCCTTTTTAACTATTATAAATAAACCACTAAAGTAAAACAAACAAATCAGTTATAAGAACTGAAAAGAAAGCTTGAAAAAAAATTAACATTTTCTAAAAGGCAAACACTAGAACACACTTCCAAATACTTTTCCTAAAATACTTCTTCAACCTGGCATCAAATTTGAAGGGCATGGTCATATTTCAATATGAAGTCATACTATATTTTCAACCCTTCTATGTTGGCAAGTTAAAACTAATGTTCCACCAAGGCTCCGGGATAGGGAGATGCATCTCTGGGGTGATGCACAGGGGGGGCGTGTGAGAGTACCCTCAAATTTTAGGTAAAATTAGGGGGCAGGGGGATATGGGGGTATATAATTTTTTTAATATATATATTTTCAATAATGAAAGCATAAATACATTGATCCGTACATGATTGAATTAAATAATGAAATACACTGATCCATACTCATCATTCATACTAATACATACATCATTCATTCATACACCACGAGATTCAATAATGAACTAGATTGATCCATATTCATCATTCATTATTCAACATTCTAGAATCTAAATTGATTTAAAAATTAAATTCATCATTCATCATTCTAGATTCTAAATTGATTTAAAATTTAAATTCGTGATTCTAGAATCTAATTAGTACTAACCAAAATAGACTATAGTAGATACTTAAGCCTGAAGATTGGAATAGTAAATTGATATAACTCAAACTCAAAAAAGTAAAGAGTGAAAGTCAAAGAATCAGTCTAAGGTCATCCATATCTAAAGTCAAGACTCGAAAGTTAAAACTGACGATTAAAAATGGCCAATGAGCATTTTAGGAGTGCCATGGAGGAGGAGGTGCAACAGTTAACTGGTAAGTCAAATAGTGCTGCGCAGCAAGCTGAGTAGACATAAGCTTGGTAACTCGAATGAGTGAGTTAGAGATTGCAAATTAGTTTAGGTTTTGATATTTGTTATGTGTTGTTCTTTTTAATTTTAATTTTTTTTATGGTTGTTTTATAATTTTTTTTAATTTCTATATTACAACAGTTACTAGAAAAAAAATTAAGCAGAACATGGGAAGGGGCAGAATTTAAAAACTATTCTAATCCATCAAAACAATCTGCTGCTCAATCTAATATTATCGGGTTAATCCTAATCATCAAGTTTAGCATCTAATGCTTATCACTATGTAGCAAAGTTGCCAGACTTGGTTGGGCTGGGACTTGGCAAGACTCAACGACTCAGCACAGACCCAGCAAAGAGAAAAAAACTCAAAACATGGTAAATTTTGAGCACAAACCAATCCATGTAAGTTATAAAACCACAATCTATGCAGAATTTCAAAAGATTATCTCATAAAATACGATGACACAACATTTGACACTTGATATTTGTATGCAAAATAGTGAACTGAAATTCCACGATCAAATTCACAAATAGTACTCCATTCAGCTACATAACTCATAGTTTCATAACATAATTAGATAATCAAGGTAGACAATGTCTCCAAGTCCAATCTCAAGCCTCATTCATGACTACAAAGATGCCAAGAATAAGCCCTCAAGGAGTTAGCCAAAATCTCTAGACTGAAGCAATAATTGTGGTGCAAACGTATTTGGTGTTTCCATTAGAGATAATGAAACACTAAAGAGACCCTGAGTCTCTTCATCAAGCCTGTAGGATGACATCCCATCCTACAGGCCTACTAGTATAAACTTTAAAAAAAATGCAAGTTGATAAACTAAACAGTAAAACCTGAATGTGTAATTGCCCACTTACCTGAACTTTGAATGCTGAGAGGGTGAGACGACTTTACTCAGCAGCTAGTGATCATTGATGATGCTAAAGCCTCCTTCAATTTCCCTCATAAATGATGATGAACTCAACCCGCTCACAGTGACAGCACACAGCACTCTTCTAAGGAAGAAATGGCTCTTAAAAATATATGGAATGATAAAGAATAAGGGGAGAAATGTCTTTATAAAGACTTCCTGCCCTCTCAAACACTTCATTTCCCTCCTAAAAATCACAAGTGTGGGGTATTTTTGGTCACTGTCATTGGGTCAGCTAAGCTTGGGTCAGACTCCCGAATCTAGCAAGTCTGGAAAGACTCCGCTAAGCCAAAGGGGAGCCTGCCAGGGGAGTCGCTGGGGAATACTCGGTCCAGAGATGACTTGGCAAGACTCAGCCAGACTCAGGAGACTGGGAAGAGTATGAAGCACTGCTATGTAGCCAAAGGATATATGCATTTTATGGTACTTGTCTACAACTAGATAAGAAAAATTGTTGGGCAATCCAAATAGAAGTCTTCTACATTTGCATAAATCTACAGGACATAACAAAGAGGATTGAACCATCTATCCAAAATGAACCAAGTAAAATACAAAACTTTGAGTCGACTTAGCCAATGCAACAATTTCATTATTTTGTAGATTCTTTTACTTTTACATAAAAAAAACTAGTTTGCATTGTTGTTTTTTTTTCTATGTGGTTCATGAACCCCGGAGATCGGTGACCGCTACATCCCCAAAATATTTGTACCAGGCAGATCCATTTGAAGTGACCACTTACTGCCTGCGCAACCACAGAGCCTAGCCTCGAGAGTGTTGACAGAATCGAACCCATGCCCTCTCAATAACAAAGCTGCTTTATTGACAAGACTCGACCAATTGAGCTAACCCTAGGGGCTTAGTTTGTATTGCTGTTACAGTAAGAAACAAAAATATTTATCACTTTCTGTGATTATATTACCAATTTTTTGCAACCAAAATATTGATGATGGTGCACAAAGCATTTTTTGTAAACTATGAAGTTAAGTTTAGTTGTGCAAAAGTTTGTAAAGAGCCTCTCAGAAGCCAATCCCTGCGATCTGGAATCAACCAGGGCATTATCAAACTCATTCCTATGGCAAAAGACCTAGTGCTAAACACCACCTGGAGACCCATAACTCTTTTAAACACCTTTTAAAAAATCTTGGCCAAGGCATCTGCCTTGTGCATCAAGCATATTCTTCCAAAGAGCATTCGCCTAGAACAAACAAGGTCTATTTGTGGGCAATATATCCTTGACAATTTCAATGCAGTCTTTAAAGGCATAGAATGTGCCCATCATACTAGCCTCAATGGCTTGTTTGTCAAAATGGACTTTGAGAAAACTTATGACCGGGTGAAGTGGTCCTTCATTCAGCAACAAGTGACAGCAAGGAGGCAATCAATCAGCAGTTCCACTGAAGGTTGAGCTGAGGAAGATAGCTCTTAATTGCCCAAAGCAGAACATGGCCCCCCTCAAAAGGGGTGCTTTTGGGCTTGGTGCTCTTGATTAAATGGTAGTTCCAAACCCTTATATATAATAGAGCCCAATGGAAACATCGCAATTCGCTCATTCCTGAAATCCTAAAAATTGTTATGTCTGATGCATTTTGAGTGGAATCTGAAATTTACTTTCTCCATATGAAATAAAATGAGGTCAGAACCACTCTCAAACATCCTAAGTCAATTAATAGGGCCCTAGGGTTGAATGTTGAGCTTTCCCACTCATAAATTATTGTTTCAAGCAAAATTAAGGGGGAGCACCTAACCCTTTTTTAGGGGAGCTGCCCAGAAGCACCCCTTTTGGGGAAACACATCCCCACAGTAGGGAAACGTTTCCCCCTGCGTCTCCCTGTGTCTCCCTAAAAGGGGGCGTGGGGAAACGTGTCCCTGAGCATCTTCCCATCCTAGGTGTGTGGGAAGCGTGGATACGTGCACCCCACCATAGGGGACACATCCTCATGGAACACTGGTTAAAATAAACTATTGTTTTCTTACAAAAGCAAAAAATGGATCAAAATTTTAACTATTTCGTATTTTATGTTTAGCACAATTGCAAGTCGTGTGGTAGTACTAAAATAGGATAGATAAACAACAGTGTTTTTTATAATCACTACATAGTCGAATTCCTATCAATCTTATGTGGAAATGATGTAGCTTGAAGTATCTAAATGCAGTACCAAAGTAGAATTGATACCAATAACCAAACAAGGCAGTGACAACACAAACAAAATTTGTTGTAGCATCAAACTACAGAACTGTATTATCTAAATTTTTTCCTGGTAGCACTCTCATTTCCGTAAAATGTTTTTAATTCCAATGAACAAAGACTTGCCTGACTCGATAACGAAATTGTGTTCCTTTGACATCAAGGATTTAGAAAAGGATTTAGAAAAGAATTTAAAAAGAACCAATCATAGTAGAAGGATCATTACAGGATCTAAATACTAAAAAATAATCACCATAAAAGAACACTAAACATTAAAAGTTAAAACTAAAGATTGGAGTATCTAAAGAACAGAACCTAATTATTGACAAAAGCTAGACATTAAATGAAGGATCGTGGGATCTATGACCCAGTGCCGATAAGAATACAAAATCAACTTCTGCATTCCCCTCATGACCCATCTGGATATGGACTTAAGGAGACCAGAACCAATCTTAATAGATTAATTACAGGATGTAACTGCACAAGCCTAGTACTCCATGAGTCTATCCCCCATCTGCTTATACTAGATATAAACAACACGTTTGTAGAAAGTTAGAAAAATACATTGTACAATCAGGTTGAACTCAATACAGATTCAATTGGACCTACAACACATTCCAGCCACAAAGCTGGAAAGAGCACAATAAAAATAAAAGCAAACATTGAATCTTATCACTGTTGTGGATTTTGTCCTTAGAATGACATGAGACATTCCAAATATGATGCCCAATCTGATATGTTGGCTCTTCTAGCATGGATGCAAAGAGAAAGCAATTACAGTACTTGATCTGTTTTTTATAATATAAGACTATATTTTGCTAAGAAAACAAAGGTATACAAAAAAGCCCACATGCATTACATATCGAATATCATTCTTTCGGGAAATCCCTAAAAGCCAAGTGTATGTGGAGACTAATATCAAAAGAGGACCTCTGGAATCAGATTCACATTCAGAGATATATTGAGCCCAATTCAGCAGAAGACTGGATTGGAAACCCAAACAAGTCAATCAACAATGCATCCATATTATTGAAAGTACTGACTATAACATTCCCTTTAATAGGCAGATTGCTGGCATGGAAGGTTTGCAATGAGGCTAAGGCGAAGACTAGTATAGACCCATGGATAAGCAGTGGAGCTGAGTACAAGCTGCCAGAAGCAGTGATAAACTCTCTTCAATCTAGACCAGGCAGCTGGACCAGGAAACTCCTCCATTTGCCAGCAGGATTGGAATAGCGCTGAACAGAGAGACGACTCAAAGGCCAAGAAAATATTCAATCAAAAGGATTTATAAACAAATCAAAAGTGTGCCATGCCTATATAAAAGACTCTGATGATGAACATGTCTGGTCTAAAATCCAGCCTTGGGGATTTACACTCCAAAGTTAGGATAAGAATCGTGTACCCTGGACAGACCAGAATGCACACTCTCATGGTGGAAGCGCATCTGGATAAGAACCTTTCAAAAGTTCATTATTTACATGCAGTTGGCAATCTTAAATAGAGCACCCACATAGGAAGTTCTTAAGAGAAGAAATGTATCAAGTCCAAGCAAATGTATCATGTGTAAAAGAGTTGAAAAGAACATAGACCACTTACTGATATTCTGTCCTTAATAAAGGAAATCTGGATGGTTTGACGAGGATAAAGGACTGTGGACAAGGAGGTTATGCTGAAGAGTGCTCTAAAAAGTGGTAGCAAAACTCAGTCCTCAAAGGCCTTCCTCTAATAGTATCATGGGGAATCTAGAAAGATAGAAATGTTGAAATCTTTGAAGACAGGTATATAACTCTTTCAATGTGCCTTCCAAGGTCAGTCAATTTTCTCAAACTTCAAAGCTTTTTCATCAACCCCAACACAGAAAAAGTTGATTCGTGCTCCTATGGACAAATCTGGAACATGGGGATTACTTTGATGGAGCTAGTCAAGGTACCCCCCAAAAAAGGGAAGCCATACGTGTTCTCTATCTCAATAACTCTCACTGTATCAGATTTAACACAGATTTAGGTGAGGATCAAATAACTACACCGAGCTTATTTCCCTAAAAATACTCTAAAAGCTAGCAGCCCACAGTGGCATTTAAAAAAATACCAGTGTTTGTTGGCTCATTGTTGTTAGATAGTGTACCCCAGATCATCTTCTACTAGGTTGGAGCACACATGGCAGATCTGGGCACCTTATATTACAGCAGCATTACACAAATCCATGCAGCATTAAATTCCAAACAGCATAATGATCTGTTGGTGAGAATGCAGCAATAAATAGACAGTAGGAGCACATCACAAATTTTACTATTCCAGCAATAAGGGCACACACATGCATGTATGGACCAGCCATAAAAAGAATAAGATAATTTTATCATTATACTTCAGGTTAAAGATAAAGTGCTAAAGTTAGATGAGTCAGTTCTGTTTTATTTTTCAGTCTTTCTGAATTCATTTTTTATCAGTTAGATAGAGCACAGATCCAGAGATCTAAGTAATATATCTATTTTTATAAACCCTAGGTGTCACTTATAAGAAAGAGTGAGAGTATGGATCTGTAATAGGGTTAGTTTCAGTTCTTACACAAAATCCTTTCTAGCATATTTTTATTCAGCAGTATTGGAATAGCAGTAACAGGTGTTTTTGACATTGATCTGTGTGTTCCAATGTATGTATTCCAACTGTGTTTGTAGATTTTAGTGAGATTCAGATTGCAGTTTTGATTAGCCTTTAAATTTAGACAGTGTTAGTTTCCACTAGAAGAAGAATCTGTTTACAATGAGTTAGACAAAAATTCATAATGGTATCAGAGAAAGGTTTGTTGAAACATTCTAAAAATCCTTGAATAGATAGTAGGACTGCTACCTATGAAAGGGAGCTGTCAGGAGGCTCCAGGGATCGGATGCTGTGATCCATGCTTGAGAAAAGCACAGTGAAGTTTCAAGTTGTCGGGTTCTTTGTTAGGCTGCTGATCTGTCTTAACTTTCGTTTAGGCGATATTCCAATGCAGTAGTATGGCTACAGTCAATCTCAAATACATGGACAGATTGGAAGGTCCCTCTTAACTTCATCCCAGGGAAGTCTCAGGTAACCAGCCTGCATCCATCTTAACTACAGATCTTCCAAGCATTTGGCGGGATCAAATTTCTTTTCACTCTAAAAGAGGTTTGCACCTCAATAGATTTGATCCCTCTCGACACTCGATAGATCTGGAGTTAAGATGGATCTAGAGTGAGAAATTATTCTTACATAAGAATACCATTAGCAAAACCATGGGTTGTCAAAACCACCAACAATAAATTGACTATTTTACCTCAAGTTTATTTTAATTATTAATTTTTTTATTTTTATTTTTAAATTTTATTTCATTTCCACTTTATGCAATTTGACTGAGTCAAAATGTTTACATATCAAGACACGACATTACAACATCTCTTCCATACCAGGCTGGTGAGCGCCTGTAGGCACAAAGATATTTTTGGAGTAGGATTTGTCTAACTTCATTGAGAAACTGGTTGTAGAGCCTCCCAAACCTGTGTAATTAGTAAATCATAAAAAGAAGATGGCCAAGGTCAAGTGAGTCATACTTGAATCTATGAAGGATCATTAGATCCCTCACATCACCAAAAATACCACAATAAAGTACATGTTTGATGCTCTAGTCACTCTATCAGAGTGAGAACAACAAACAGAAGACATTCCTAAGAAATAAGCTTAATCCCTGCAAATGAGTAAAAGGATATTGTAGTTTCCTACTTAATGAAGATTATTGATCTCCATGATCAGCTTGCAGCAATTGAGAGGAGGTGAAGGGTGAAAAGCTAGTACTCATTGCATTAAATAGGTCCTGTTCTTTTTGGAAACTTTTTGGCTATGACATCTAGGCCAAAAAAAAGTTAAAACTTCCCATTTTGAAGAGGCTATGGAATGACTTCAACTAGAAGGAGCAGAATGTTGTCCCCATTAGTAAGACGAAGAAGGGCAACAAGAAAAGAGGAACTAAGAAGGGTTAAAAAGGGAAGAAAGAGAAGCCAGGTTCTTGTAACCAGGGAAGGAAGGACTTGAGCCACATCAAGTGCTTCAAGTGTCAAATGTTTGGGCACTTCGCTTCCAATGTCATCAAAAGAAGGGGAAGGGAAAGCAACTTGTAAAGAGTACAAAAGCATCAGCTCAAGTGGATGAGCTTTCATCCAATCTCGAGATACACTTCTCAATGGTCTCATGCCTGTCATCTGACATCATGTCTGATGTGGACTGGTATGTGGACAGTGGAGCCTGCAAACATACAACCTCTAACAAGAGTACCTTTAGTAGAACTTGGTGATGATGCCACATATCCAGTTGCAAGAGTGGGATCCATCAAGTGATATCCTTAAGCTTACTAAGTTAATGATGTTTTGTATGTACCTAGCTTAACTAAAAATATCTTTCCAATTTCAGTGATGATAGATCCTACATATATGGCTAACTTTGAAGATCAACAAGTCCTCATCCTAAATTGCAAGGGAATCCTATAAGAACTTTAGGGTATGATAGTGACAACATGTGTGAGCTTTGACAAAAGAGACTAGGTCACTTGCACTAGTGAATGTTGCCAATCTTGAAAAACATGGTGTGGGCATTGCCAATCTTCAAGGCTAAGAAGAAAGGAGTGTGCAAAGGTTGTGCACTTGGCCAGCATGTAAAGGATGTTTTCCTGGCAGTAAACATAGGTCAAGAGGGGTTTCTGACCTAATCAACTCAAATGTATGTGGGCCCATCTCTTCAACTTCCTTATCAAGTAACATTTACTATGAATATTTTATTGATGATTCTTCTAGGAAGTCCTAGACTTAATTCACAAAAACCAAAGGAATTTGATACCTTTTGCTCGAAATCAAGAATCAAGAAAATGTTGATAGTTCCCTACAACCCTCAGTAGTTTGGGGCCTTGATTCATGATCTAGTTCTGCTCATGTGTCTCTGTGTATAAACATGTCTCATCATTGTCTATATTTTGAATAGGTATCCTCACAGAATTTTGAAGGATAAGACTGGAGGAATTCAGAAGCCTCAAGTAACACATCTTTGAGTTTTTCAGTTGTCCTATCTACATTCATATTCCAGATGGGAAAAGGACCAAGTTGGAACCTTCTAGTTTGAAGGGCATTTTTGTAGGTTAGAGTGAAACCTCAAAAGCTTATAGAATATACCAAGTAGTTGTGAGCAGAGATACCAAGTTTGAAGAAAATGCATGGTCCTCTAAGTCTCAAGAACCTCCAATAGTGACCATGGAGGCAGAAGAGCTTGGTATCCCAAAAACAGATCTGCAGAAATCAAAAAGATCATGAAACGCACACTTAGATCAGCAAGCTTTTGGAAGTGCAAGGGGTGCCTCTTTACCTTCAAGTTCATCTAGAAAGCCTAGATGGCTAATCTAGACATTAAAAGAGGCAACAGAGTAAGTTGGTGCTCCAACTACTTCCCTTCAAATAAGCCACCCTCCTAAAAAGTTCCCTAGTTATGTTGCACTGATATCTTTCATTATTGAAACAAAACCTTCTAGTAACGGCAGTAAGGAAGCAAGTACTACAAAATGCCATGACGGAGGAATACATCTCCTCCTAAAGAATGATGGGTAGGAGATAGTGCCTAGACTAGTGGAGAAGTCAGTATTTGACTCTAGTTTTTCTTACAACAATCATGCATGGTTAAGCATGCACCAGATAGCAGCATATAAAACTGCAAAGCTCGGTTTGTGGCTGGACGGTTCTCCCATTAAAAAGGAGTTGACTATGGGGAGACTTTTGCTCTTGTTACTAAATATACCTCTATCAGATTTACTATGTCTTTCACAACAATCTTCCATTGGATTTTATATCAAATTTATGTAAAGACAACATTTCTTAATAGGTTGATTAAGGAGTTATATGAATAAACCAACCAAGAGGCTTTTAGGTGAATAGGCTTGAGACCCATGTTTACAAGTTGAAGTAGGCCCTTTATGAGTTGAAACAGGCACCATTTGCATGGCACTCCAACATCGATGAGTAACTTTCAGATTTGGGTTTCACTGAGACAGATGCAGATTCTAATTTTTACAATTTGGTAGATCATTCTAATCTGCTTGTTTTAGTCCCATATGTAGACAATCTTACACTCACAGGAAGTTAAAAGGAATCCACAAACTGGTGCAGGGCAAAATTGGCAAGAGAATTTGTCATGACTTGAAGCACTACTTGCTGGCTCTAGGGGTGTAGCAAAGTGCAGGTGAAGTGTTCCTTGGACAGAAAAAGTATGTAATTGAAATTCTTAGAAGATTTCAAATGATGGACTGCAAACCCATGGCTACTCCAGTGTATGCAATTGAAATTTTGATGAGATTTCAAATGATGTACTGCAAACCCATGGCTACTCCCCTGTGGTAGTAAATCCATTGTACTTTGCTGATTCTAATTCAGATTTGATGAACATCTGTATACAGGGAATTGATAGGTTTCCTCATGTACTTAGTTAACACAAGGCCTAACATTTGTTTTGCAGTCAACACTTTCAGTACATGGTGCAGCCTAGGCAAGTTCATCAGGTTGCCACAAAACACAAGTTCTAATACTTGGAAGGAGGCAGTGCATTTTGCACTGAGATATGTTAGTGATGCAGCTTTTTATTCAATGATAATGGAATAGCATTAACAGGGGTTCTCGACAATGATCTACATGTTCTGTGCATGTTTTCTAACTGTGTCCGTTTATAGGCTCAAACGACATTCAGATTACAGTTTCGATTAGCCTTTAAATTCAGACTGTGCTACTTTCCTGTAGGAGAAGAATTTGTTAAACAAGTGTTACTAAATTCATCAGTTGTTAGTAATTAATTGGATGAATGGCAGTAGTAGAAGATGAAATCAAACGTTCTGTCCGTTTTTATTTCAGAGTGCTTTGAACATGTCTACAAAGAATTAAATGGTGAAGCAGACACCTTGAGGAAGGAAGGACTACAGTTGGCTGAGGGTTCAAGGTTATGAAGTGAAATCAAGGATTGTCATATCTTACACGAACACATTTCTGCATCCTCGAATGGGGATTCTTATGACAGTCAGTATTCTGAAGATGATCCAAGTGCCTCAAAAGAAGAATTCTGAATTTTAGAGAAGTTACAGGACCCTTCAATCAATATCAATGCCTTCTTCAGGCTTAGCAAAGAATGTATATTTTCGTTCTGATATTTCTCGAAGCTTAAAGCATTTACAGAATGTATCTCTTTATACTCGGATGAAATAAAAGATTAGAAAAATTGAGGGAAAATATATCAATATCAATCAATATGTAAGCCAATAAATGCGCCAAAAAAAACACAAATTGAAAAAATATGCCTGCTGTGAGTCTGTGAAAGCAAATATAAGCAGCACCTCTTCTGGAAAATGTGAAGCGGAAATACAAAACAAAAAAGACATCGTGATAAGAGAATATGGGTTGAGAGGGACAAAAGAAATCAAGGCTTAGACTCACCTCTATCCGATTGCATATGAGGATCTGAACCAGCCGCATCGGATTATCCACAAATGCACCTTTGTCCGTGCACCGATCAAGTCAATCCGCCGCCTGGAAAGAAAAATAGCGCAATGCAAATATTTGCAAATGCCCTCCTGAAAACCCTCGGAGAAGGATATATCTGCGGACCTGAAACCCTACATCCGATATAACAACCCATTTTAAGATATAATGTTTTAAAAAGTTAAAGAGCATTGTCGCCGATCGTATATAGAACTAGCATTTGCACAAACCGGTGCAACGTCATAGAAGTAGTGGGATATGGAAGTAGGTTTGTGCAACGTCATAGAAGTAGTGGGATATGGAAGTAGGTTTGTGCAACGTCATAGAAGTAGTGGGATATGGAAGTAAGTAAAAGTAATATTTTAGTAAAATGTTAAATATGTGTTGTATGAATTAATAATTTTATTATATAATTAATAAAAGAATTAATAGAGAAGGGTTATTATTTTAAAATTTAGGATATAATTATAAAAAAAAAATTTGAGAGGAAATATTAGTTTTAAGATAAAAAAAAATTAATTAAAAAGAGCGATAAATTTTAGGTTTAATTCTAAAGCCTCAATGCGAAAGGATTATATTAGAACATCCTAAAAAGTCTTTTAAGAAAAATGGTGATTAAAACCTTTTCCAAATAAATTTTAAAGGTTTAAAGCATAAATATAATAAAAGCCGGCATATATATGTAAATAGTAATAAAGAGGTCGACCCCATAAAACTACCACGTTGCATATTGGGATCTCGCGAGTGGCGTTTTTGTTTTATTGTCCATGACCAAACTTCCGAAGCCTCTAACTTGCGACTTTATTTACACCATATCCATTCAATTTAATTATTTACACCATAACCATTGCAACTTTTAATGTCCATGACCAGACACACGTCTTTAAAACTTGTGATATGAAAGGCGTGACATGGCAACTGTGATATTATATTAAGGTGTGCTATGATGGAGCAGTTGAGTCTGCAACACGTATTGCAATCGGAGGTTTCAAAGTGACAAGGCTTCAAAATTTGAGATATGGCGGATGCGATATTAATGGCCAAATGTGGAGAATTAATGGTTTTCGATAGAATAAACGCATTCATTATTACTAAAGGTTTCTTGAGATTTCGCTCATAAAAGTCTTGGATTATTATGTAATCGGTTATTTGCTAAGTTATTCGCTCTGAATGTTAGTTACTCTCACCCTTGTGTTTCTCTTGACAAGTCAGTCCCAACAAGCATAATTCAACAAAAATGTCTTGGTCGACCAAACCCATGAAGAAACCTGTTGTTCAACAACAATCAGTTGCTCTTCCCCCTGAGTTTGCAGAATTGCTTGCATTATTTACCGATACCACATGCACCTCAAACACCGAAACATTTACCTGGGAGGCCACATATCAACTTTCGAAGATGAAGAGCCGAGAGTCAAAGAAAGAGTAGTCATAGCCGAAGATTCATACCCGGTTTCTGATACTACATATAGTGATCTGGCCAATTCATTCCTCCACAGAATTGTTGCTTAGCTGAACATCCTTCCTTACATGGATATGATCACATGTGTTGTTGACCTTCTAAACATCGCTGACAGAAACTTTATGACCAAGAGGAACACAATCATCGGCTCTTTCACCAACAAAGATTCGACTCGAATGTACCAGTTGTCGGCAGCTCAGAAGAAATATGATATGACTTCATTGAGAAGTTCATGAAGGAAAATCAGGATCAATCTGAAGTCATCAAAGGATGGAGAAGAGATGCTAGCAAGCACAAGCGAGAAAATAAGGGTATGCATTCTATAGCTTCTCTTGTCGGTCCATATTGTTATGTTGCCACTATGATATGTAGATTATTTGGTTATGTCAATACCCAAAAGTTTTCAGACCAGTGGGTACCCTTGATTGATGCAGCTATGTTATGGACTAGGGGACTGTTCTATCTAATAATTTAAGTATCCAGATCCTAGATTATAGGAAGAAATGTAGTTTTTTTATTCTAGAAAACATTGTTCCCCCATTTTACATGAGTGCCTATGTAATGGATGTTATTTTATTTACTTCTGATTTCCCATCCATGGGATGTAAATGGACCATACAGGACCCTATGTCTATCCACGTTTATCATAGTATTCTCTGGGAGTCAAAATATAGGAAAAAGAGCATCATTCCTTTGTTAATTCTCATACAGAATACAAATTAGATGCATGGTGTGAAGGAAAATGAAATTTACAGGTTTGTGGTTGAAATTTATTGGTGTATCTATACGTGTATCTATAAGTTGTATTTTCATAGTCCAGGGGTTGGGAATACACAATTCCCATCCACTTGAGCTCAATTTTATCTCGCAAAACTTCATTGGGATCTACCTAAACACATATGCAAACATAGGTGAAAATGCCTTTCAAAAGTCTTTCCCTGTCTACTTTGACGAATATTCCAATAAAATTGCCCACTTTTTCTAAGAGATCTAGATGGGTAAAGTGAATGGGAAAACTGGGAATCTTACCCATACTAGAGTAGTCATCGGCAACATAGTGAGAGGATTGAAGTTGGGAAACCATGGCTTCACTAGAAGACCAACTCATCCCCAAAACCATGGACCTTGGTTAAGGATTTTTTTCTTATCCTCAAGACATTTGAAGATCACCACAAAAAAACATGGGTCTACATCCACCCAAACCGACGTTCATCCAATCCTATCATAATAGAACAGAAAAACGCTACTTTTTCAATAGAAAATGGGGAATAAAAGTATCACCCAAGGATAATGACCATCGCATCAAGCGCTCAATCATAGGGGAGGAGAAATAATTTGACAATCACACGTCCTTGATTTCTGTTGATTTAACTCTGAACACTCACGTAATATTCTCTTGCTTGGCGAATTAAACACCACTGCATGGAATGGACGAGGATTGAGCCGAACCCTGGATGAAGCCCACTTCATTCTCATCTAAACACAAAACTATATATACGTCAAAGCTATTACAATAGATTCTGACTGTCAACACCTCGAGGTTCTGTTTATATGTGGCTACCTTTTATGGTTACTATTGAATGTGTGATTGGCAATAGTAATGGCAACTTAGGGCTGCTAAATTTCCTTCGATTCCCTCACTACATCCTAACGCAAATAGTTGTTCAATGCCTTGGTTGTCTTTCAAAACTGGTAGGCAGCGTCTTCTTTGATATTTCTCGATGGTTTTAATTCCACTACAATCACAACTTTCATTTACATAAACTTCGTGTTTTCGCACGAGCGACGATTGTTCAAGGTGAAATGTCACTTGGATGGTTTCAATGTTGTTGACCCATCATAACTAACTAACGGATATGCCCATTACAATTTTATACCGCCCCATTATCAATATCAATTATGCATGGGAACCAATTAAAGCAACTTTTCACATTAATTTTATATGAGCATGAGAACATGTGTTAACAAGCAGCCCATAAAGCCTCATTTTGAATGCCATAGTCACTTAGAAGGAATTCCTCTTGTAGTAGCATCCTCCCTACTAAACTTTGCTAGTGCTAACATTAGAACCACCATTACAACAAGATATCTTTCTAGTGTTGACAACACCATTATAGTAAGATACCTCAAGAGAGACAGAAAATTTAAAAAGTATGATAGTAATACGTATCGAGAAGATGGTATTGAAACTAGTAATTGTTCACGAATCCATAAGATTGTAAGGTCATTCTCATTATCATAATCATTGTCATCATCATCACCATCATCCTTGTCATTGTTATTGCCATCATTACATTATCATCATAATCACCATTCATGCCATCATCATCATCATTATGGACATTGTTTGCAATTGTTCATAATTGTAGATGTTGTAAGAAATATCATCAACCCAAAAAATGTGATCAGTGCTAGAAAAGGGTTGTTTAGGACACATTGATATACGTAAGAGAAATAACAACTCTATTTTTGACAGATGATCGATGATGATCATCATCACCACCATTATCATCGTCATTGTCATTTTTATCATCCCCATCATCATCATTAATGTAATTTCTATCGACATTGTTGTAATCATGCATCATCATCATTCATGCCATTATTGTTTTTGATGATGACCTAGATGGAAATGATGATCATGACACCAAAGATAATGCTTATGATTATGACAATGACAACATCTAAAATTGAGAAGATTCGCCAACGTCATTAGCATCGTCATCATCATAATCATTGCCATCATCATCATTGTCATTGTAACCACTATCATCTTTATCATCATAATCACAATTCATGTCATCGCCATCATCTTCATTTTCATCATTGTCAATATTATTGACATTGTCATCAATTGTTCATAATTGTCAATGCCATAAGGAATATCATCAATGCAGAAAATATGATGAGTGTTGGAAAAGGGATGCAAAAGCGAACATAGAAATGGGGGCAACAATAGAAGTAAAATTGGATGAAAAGTGGAAACAACATAAGTATATGCACAACAACATGAAAAACCTGACACAAAAGTGGATGCAAAAGTAGATGCAGTTGTTAATGCAAACTTGGATGCAAACATGAAGGCAAAAGTGGAAGCAAACATGGGTCCAATGGTAGGTGTAAAACTTGGCACAAATTGTGGTGAAACAAATGTGGATGCAACAACGGAAACAAAAGTATATGCAAAAATGGATGAAACAAAAGTGGATGCAATAGGGGATGCAAACGTGGAAGCAAATGTGGTTGCAATGGTAGGCGCAAGATATGGTGCAACAAAAGTGGATGTAACAATAGACAAAAAATATGCAAAATAAGATGCAAAAATGGATGTAAAAGTGGAAGCAAACATTGATGCAACAGGCAAAACAAAATTGGATGCAAAAAATGGATATAATGTAAGTAGATGCAAAAGTAGATACAAAACGAAATGCAAAACCCAATGCATAAACCTGACATAAAAGTGGATGCAGAAATAGATGCAATATTTGATGCAAAAGAGGATGTGAACATGGATGCAAAATTGGAAGCAAACGTGGATACAACAGTGAGTGCAAAACATGGTGCAAATTGTGGCATAACAAAAGTGGATGTAATGATAGATGAAAAAAAAGAATCAAAGTATGATGCAAATGAAGATGTAAAAAGGGATGCAAAAAGTGAAATTTAAAATGGGTGCAACAGTGGATGCAAAATTGTGTGCAAAAGTGGATGCAATAGAAGTCGATGCAAAAGTAGATGCAAAACGAGACACAAAACCCGATGCAAATCCCGGTCCAAAATTGGATACAAAAAGGGATGCAAAAATAGATGTAGTAGTTGATGAAAACCTAGACGCAAATGAGGATGCAAAATTATAATCAAAAGTGGGTGCAAAAGGAGGTGCCAAACTAGGCGCTAATTGTGGCACAAAAATATTAGATGCAATAGTGGGTACAATAATAGATGCAAAAGAGGATGTAAATATGGATGCCAAACAAGAGGGAAAAGTGGATGCAACAAAAGTAGATGCAACATTTTATGCAAAACTAGACACAAAACACGATGTAAAACTTGGCGCAAAAGGGATGCACAAATGGATGAAAAAATGGATGCAAAAAATGATTTAAAAAAGGATGCAAAAAAGGATGCAAAAGTCGATGCAAGTGTAGGTGCAAAAAGTGGATGCAAATGAGGATGCAAAAGTATGTCAAACAAAATTAGGTGCCAAACTTGATGCAAAACCTGGAACAAAACCTGGTGTAAAGGATGACACAAAACTTGGCATAAAATTTGGTGCAAAACGTGGTGCAAAACCTATTGCAATACCTGGTGCTAAACTTGGTGTAAGATTTGGTGCAAAATTTGATGCAAATTTTGTGTCAAGTTTTGCACCATATTTGATAAATGGATGCAAATAGCACCAAAAATGGGCTCTAGATGAAAAAAAAGAAGTAAAAAGGGACGCTAATCGCTGGTTTTGTTGTAGTGTGTGTTGCTGGTTCTTGTGTGACAACACCACCTACATTTTCAACCACATGTTCTTCAGCTATTTGAAAAGGTGGTGCTGGTTCTTATGTGTCAGCACCACCTACATTTCTGACTAGATAGGTGGTGCTGGTTCTTGTATAACAACACCACCTACATTCTTAACCAAAATTTCTTCAATTGTTTGGACAACTGATACTGGTTCTTATGTGTTAGCACCACCTGCAATTGTACCCAAGGGTGGTGATTCTCCTCGTAGATTGACAGTCAATGCTGGTTCTTGTAAAGCAGTATTGACTGCACCCTCTTCTATCTCCATTTCATCTATCTCTATTGGGCCAACAAGAAACACTGGAACAACTTCGTTTGTGGCCTCTTCTTCTACTGCTACATCTTCTTCCTCGTCCCCTGTAGGTAGCATACCAACAAGTTCTTCCTCCAATAGCTTGGTGAATTGTGGCCAAGCCACAGAGGTTCGAGACTGAGCATGCACCACCAATAATCTAACCAACTCCTGATTTGTGAGAACTTCTAATGGTTGATGAGACCATTAAGAAAATTGCGCGATTAAGTGGAGGTTGCTCCATAGGAAGTATGGCTTGTCTAAATCATGAACCTGTGCAAGCCGAAACTGAAGGCATGCGAGGAGTTTGAAATGATACTTAAACAATGTAGAGAAATGATCTTTGCAGGTAACATTCCTCATAACAAAATACGCCACCTCACCCCATGGATATGGAAGATATTTTTGATCATACCCTCTTCCTTTCTCCATCGCTATCTCCCCAGCTTGCAAAAACAATTCTAGAAACTCCGACAGAAGAGACTTCCGATAGAAGCATTTCTAACCTCGTCACTGTAATCCACTGGCAATTGAAATAGCTTCCTCCTTAATAGAAATATCCATTCCACGGACTGTAGAATGATTTCCTTCCATTTTTAACACAAATTCCACTATGATAGCTTCATCAAATCCTTGTAGCCTCTCAAAATACACATGCCACCCTACATCTAAGAAGACTTGCCAAACATATTCATTGCGTCAAACCTACTCTGTATTCTCTGGTTCGTGTTTCACAGCCTGTCCACCCATTCTACAATGGCTCTGTAACAACACTTCGAAGTAACAACAAACTGTCGAGAAGGAGTGTCGGCAGGTAGATTTGCAATGGGAGCTGTGATAGTGATGGGGTATAGTGAGAGTGAAAACCATAAGGATAATGATGAAATATGGAAAAATCATGGTGGATAATAGATGATAATGGACAATAATAATGGTAATTACTTCGCAGCATTGGAAAGGACCGTTCATTAGTACAATAGTACTAACTTCAAGTCCTGATGCATATGGGTATCATGTGAAGTATGGTGGAAAATCGTGGAGTGAATGTGCTTAGCACAAGGTTTAATAAAAATAATAATAAGTCATTATTATAGTACCTCCACCCAACTAAGGGATGACCATCTGCGGTCATATCGAGTCATGTCACATGAATTATTAATGAAATCCACAAATTTGATCGGGGACGTACTTAACGACTTACCTTGATGAAGTAACAACAACGGGGGAGTAACAACACTCAAGGAGTAACAACACCGCTTGAACAATTAGTCAAAATCATGATGGAGTAACAACACTCGTGGAGTAACATCACCAGAGGAGTAACAACACTAGAATAGTTAGACAAAATCATGGTCAAGTAACAGCACCGACACAGTAACAACATCGAAATACTTAAACGAAATCGTCATCGCCATGGAGTAACAACACCGGAGGAGTAACAATGTCACTGAGGTACCTCCAAGAAAAAGATTGATAGAGTAGTAACAAGATTACATATATATATTTATTTGTTTATATATATATATATATATATATATATATATATATATATATATATATATATATATATATATATATATATATATATATATATATATATATATTTTAAATCAGGGGTGTAGAGGAGGAATTCCCTACACTAATAACTTCAAAACCAAAGTTATCAGAGAGATGTTCAATAAAGGAGTCCCTTGGAGCTGGTCAATGATATAATCTGAGGCGATGTCCATTCACGATCCAAGGAGTATGTGCCTCCCCAGTTGTGATAAGTCTAACAGTCCCATTATCGAACATCGTATCAACTTCATATGGTCCCATCCACTTGGAGCAGAGTTTTCCCTTAAAATACTTGAACCGAGAATCATAGAGTAATGCCCAATCTCCTCTTTGAAACACCTTTTTCTTAATGAATTTATCGTGCATTTTAGTTCGCTGCTACTAGATTGCAACAATATTCTAGACATCTACCAAAAAAATTTCATCCAATTCATTCAACTATTCCAGTCGATGTTTCTGGGCTTCTAAAAGATGTAAACCTACTTCAAGGGTTGTCTTGAGCATCTTAATTTCAAACTCCACTGGAAACAAAGGGGATTTCCCAAAGACAAGCTCATATGGTGAAAAACCTATTGTGTTTCACCATGTTGTTCTATACGCCCACAGTGCCTCAAGAAGTTTGTCAGCCCAATTATGGTAATGGTTCTCTACAGTCTTTGTAAGAATATTCTCTAGTACCTTGTTTTTGCTTTTGACTTGACCATTTGCCAGAGGGTGATATGGAAATGTTACCCTATGCTTGATTCCATATTCCTGTTTCATTGCTTTTACAACAACCTTGGCATCTACCAACTTTGTTACGTAATCCATGAAAGCCATAATGTGAAATTTCTGTTGTGAAGGCAAATTACATGGCCAAATGAAATCGATAGCCAATTTTTCAAATGGCTCAAGATCTAGTTGGGGTTGTAATGACATTTCATCTACCCGACCAGGATGATCCATCCGCTGGAAACTATCTCACCCTCTAACATATTTCCTTGCATCACAACAAATAGAAGGCCAATAGTATCCCATTTTTAACACCTTATGACTTATCCCCTTATCTGTAAAATGTCCCCTACAAGAGTCATCATGAGAAGCTTTCAGGACATCATAGATGCCATCTCCGCTTATAAAACGGTGGATTTGCTGATCAGATCTCGTGTAAATGCAATATCCCTCTATCCATGAATAACGAGCACTGTGATGGATAATCCTTGTTGTTCTTTGTAAGACAAGTGTTGACGCACCTTTCCTGTGACAAGAAAGTTAGCAATATGAGCATACCACGGAGTGTGAGAAGAAATTGCGAAAAGATGTTCATATGAAAAACTATCCTCTACGAGTGTACCTTCATCACTACTATCCATCCTAGACAAGAAATCTGCGACTACGTTATCTTTCCCTGGTTTGTCTACAATGGTAATATCAAACTCCTGAGTTAACAATGACCATCTTGTAACACGACTAGGGGTTAGTGTTTTTTCATTAGATACTTGGTAGTTGTATGATTAGTGTGCACAAAAGTAGGATACCCTGTGATATAATTTCGAAATTTATTAACAACATAAATGACAACCAAGAACTCCTTTTCAGTTACTGTATAATTTAATTCAACAGGGGTCAAATTTTTGCTGACATAGTAAATTGCATACAGCTTCTTGTCCACTTGCTGCCCCAAAACCGCTCCTATTGTTGTTTGAGAAGCATCAGTAGCGATGTGAAACGAGAGTTTCCAGTCAGGACTGCATAATATCGGAGCCTTGCAAACTATTTCTTTGATTTGTACAAAAGCTACTTCACATTCATATGTCCACACAAATTTTTCATCTTTAGGTAACAAATGAAAATGTGGGAATGCTAATTTAGAAAATATTTCTATGAAATGCCAATAATAGCCAGCGTAACCAATAAATCTATGTACCTATGTCGATGTCTTAGGCGTAGAAAATTTTAAGATTATCTCTACCTTTGTAGGATCAACCCGAATTCCTCTGGCTGAAAGCAACTGTCCCAACATTATCCCTTCTTTCATCATCATATGAAATTTGAATGTACTTAGAGAAAAATCTGTTTTCTTACATCTTTCAAGTACTTTCTCTAAATTTTTCAAAGCTTCTGTAAAGGAATCCCCATATGGGGTAAAGTCATCCATGTAAATCTCAACACTATCATTAACTAGATTAGAGAAAATTCCTAATATTCCCCTTTGAAAGGTAGAAGGTGTGTTATAGAGACAAAATGGAAGGCCTCAGTAGGAAAAGGTTCCCTAAGGGCATGTGAAGGTGTTTTTTCCTAATCCTTAGGAGCTATTTGTATTTGATTATATCCGCTAAATGCATCCAGAAACGAGAAAAACTCCTTCTCGGATAATGTATCAAGGACTTGGTCAATAAAGGGTAAGTGAAAATGGTCTTTATGAGTTGCTTTGTTTAGTTCCTTATAATCAACACAGATCTGTCACTTGCCATTCTTCTTAGGAACTATGATGAACGGGGAAAATCGTTGACTATCTGATATTGGATAAATAAAACCCACATCTAATAGCTTCTGCAATTCATCTTTGACAATGTTTTTTAAGGCAGGGTTCATTCTTCTTTGTGGCTGCCTAATAGGTCGAAATTCCTCTTTAATGTATATATGATGAGTACATAAATCAGTAGGGATTCCTTTCATATCAATATACTCCCAAGAAAAATCTTCTTTATGCTCCTGAAGGAATTTTAGTAGCTATTAGGATTGGGAGTGTGAAAGGTAAGGATTAATATTCAATGTTTTCCCTGGTTCAATTTCCACAGGAATACTATTACGATGTATAATTTCGTGAATGTTTACGATTTCTATTTCTGGTTCAATATCTTCTTGAACATTGTAGCTCATGACAATTTCTAACAGTTGATGAGTTGAATAAAAAAAAGGAGTCGGCATTGCTGAGGTGGTAATGGCATGATCCTCTATTTCATCTTTAAAATAAAGAGCCTTGTTGATGGTAAGGATGGGTCTAATTTCTTCATCTTCATATTCAGGCTCTTTGGTAGGTAGAGACTTTTGAATCAAGGTAAATCTGGGTTTATTTGATGAACTTGGTTCTGCAGGGGGGTAAAGGATAAGGTTCTTTGTAACTTCCCCATTGGATATTACCATGTTTCTAGACCGACACCCAATGTAAGCATCTACGGTTGCGAGCCAAGGTCTTCCTAAAATCAAAGGGTGCCCACTGGATGGGGATTGGGTATGTAAAACCAAAAGGTCAACGAGGTATTTCCATAAGTCTACTGAAATAGTGATATCTTCCATCTTTCCTACCAGTCTAATAGTAGACTGATTTGCCAATTCTAGGACGATGGGAGTTGGTTTAAGATTTCGCAGACCCAAGGTTATCATGGTTGCAGAGGTTATAACATTAATCTCTACCCGCAAATCTACCAGTACATTTGGGATATCCACCCCATTAATCTGCACTGTTAGAATCAATTCCCAGGATCCCTGTATTTGACAGGTACAGATTTCCCCAGTATTATATTTGATAATTTACCCATGACATGAATAGTAAGTGGTTTCTTTGGTTTTCTACCAGGTTTATTAGAACAATATTCTTTAATTGTCTTAGCATAAATCAGTACGTCGTTCATAACCTGAAGTAACAAAATTTTGACGAATAAATTCTCCAATTCTCCCAAAAAATTAAATTCAGGATGAGGACTTTGTTTGCTCAAAGATAATCTTTTAGAATAGGGTGGATTAGTTTGACATCCTCTAGTAACAATAGTTTTTGAAGGGGTTTGCTTCTTTATAGGAATCTGTCCTAGCTCATCCCCTATCATTCTTTGTTTTGGTTCTAAGACCTCATCATCAGTATGCTCAAAAATTATAGGTGAAGTCTGAGTATTGACCACCTGACAAGATCAGAAATTTATTTCATTACATTCCGTAGTGACAATTCTATATGCAGGGAGGTTGAGTGTCTTAACCTGTTGAGCCCCTCTGTTATTTGGATTCGGATTGGGTTGGATAGGCAATTGAGGATGAAGAGGAGGATTACTACTGGGTGCATTAGCAGGTAGGTGTAGCTACTATTGTGGCATAGGTTAAGGGAATTGTCTTGGAGGAGGAGGAGGAGGTCCACACCAATTCTGGGACCATGAAGAATTTGGACCAGATTGAGGACACTAGGGTTGCCAGGGCATTGGATATTGGTAAGACTGTGGCCAAGAATGTGATAAAGGTACAGACTGCTGACCAAAATTCATATTATTAAAATATTGAGACAGTTCTTGAGGCATACCTTGATTCATATTTGACGGCCGTGGTTGCCATGGTTTCTTTGATCCCATAAAATAAAGTTGTTCTTCTTCTTCATTCATCCCCTGAAAGACTACCTTCAATCTAGGAAGAGACAGGCAAGTGCTCATGGAATGACTCTGTTCACATATCACACAAGTCTCCACAGAATTTAATGGACATTCCTTCAATAGGTGCTTCTTCTTGAATTGAGAGCAGAAAATAGACATGGCCTTCTCTGCTTCCATCTATTTCTGCTTTGCCTGTAACATGTCTAGCTGCGATGATAATGTGCTCAGGATATTGGTTCTCAGATTGTCTAGCAGGTTCCCAATTTCAGCCTTTGTAACTCCACCGCTAGATGTTTTGAGAGTTCAGATTCCCTGCCTCTGTCTCGCATCCCCTCGTGAACACTTGATGCATAATTCACAGATGGTATCAAATTCCTCTTTTTATATATCTCCTTTCCCTACTACGTTCAAATAGCTTTAGATATTCCTTCCTCATTGCCTTGAGAAAAATGATATTCAAAATATTCTTATCCAAGTCACTGTGGCCAGATCTCTGCAAACTATATTGAAAATGGTCCACAAAATCTTCCATATTGTCATCCTCTTTCTGCATAATCTTAAAATTTTCTTCCTTTACATCCCAAGATTTGCAATAATCCTGATATTTCTCAAGGAAAATCATCTTCATATCATCCCATGTAGCAATAGATTTTCCTCCCAAACCCATAAACCATCTTAAATTTGTGCCTTTCAAAGTAGCGAGAAATATCTTCAATTTCTGAGCATCATAAATGTAATCATACCCCCAACAAACAACGTCGAATTCAAAAAGGAATGTGTTCGGATCCTCGAAAGTAAGAGCATGGAAATTGGGTAGTGCTGTCAAAGGAATAGGCTTCATAGGTGCATCACCTCTGATATCTCCAATTGGAAATTCAATTGAAGAAGTTGTAGGAGCCATGAATATCTTCCAATACTCACTTCAAATTTCAACAGGTTCTGGCTCTGGCTGTTTTATAACAGGTGATGGAAGTTTTTTAACAACACTCCCTTGATCAAATGGTGCCAAGAATTCCCTCAAATATTCTTCCTCTGAACTTGCAATATGCAGTTCCTCAAATCCTCTACTTGCTACTTCTTCTTCCCTGAATTTCATTTCTACTATTGGAGGAGGTTCTGGTGTGAAACTGATTACCCTCTAGATCTTGTACGAGATCTTACCTTAGTAGTAACTCATGATGATGCTTTAGACTCAACCCTTGATATAATCTCTTGGATGTAATTTTTTATGCCAAAATCAACCCATTTTCTTTTCTAGGGTCTCCCTCTACCCCTTTTACTAGTGTATCTATTCATACAATCAAGAAATAAAAGGGAACCATTCAAAAAAATTACAAGCTCAAGACCTAGAGAAGGATAAGAACTTCCTTTCCTAGGACGAGAGAGTGGCCCCTAAAGAAAATACAAGAAATAAAATAAGCAAATCATAGAATTCAAGCTCAAAACTTGAAACAATATGAAAAATAAAACTTCCATTTCCAGGACGAGAGAACAATACTTATGAAAGAAAAACAAATAAATCTAAACTCCATACCTAGAGCAAGGTGATAAAAAATTCCTTCCCCGGGATGAGAGAATAATCCTACAAAAACAAGAAAAGGAAGGAACCAAACAACCCAATGATCTAATACTCAGGACCTGGAGCAAGGTGTAAGCTTCCTTCACGAGGATGAGAGATCAGTCCTACGGTCAATGCTAGTTGTACTTTTGCGCCTTTGATAGTCTCCCTGACATTGACGCCAAAATGTTGGTGTCTAAGCATGAATCATGCAATTCACCCAATCCACATTTAATTGTCAACCCAAGGTTCTACCAAATGTTTCAAGGCTATCGTGCACTGTATGTGTAGGCCATAGTTTCCCTACCCAACATTGGACATTAACTATAAATTCATCAATGTGTAACAACAAATATGAGTAACAACAAGTAATAACTATAACAACAATAAGAGTAACAACAATAATGAAACACAACAACACACTAATAAACATTCACAACAATAATAAACTCACAGAAATAAACCTAACGCACATCTAATCCAGCAACAAATAGTTAGGAGAGTGGGCCCAACTCCCTGATCAGGGCCGTGGTGAGATCAATAAATCACGATATGCTCAGAAGATCAACTTGTCATTAATAAAAGAAATATTACAAGTATGTTGTTACAGACTCAAAGTTAGAGTATTAATCCTGTAACCTTCACGAATCTTAACAGTGATGCCTTTCACAACCCGCAACTCTACTTTATACAATTTTTCAATAATATAGCTCCTAGAACTACGACACTGCCTACCATTATCTTCTTGCAAAGTGGGTATAAAACTTTTGCATTCCTCATGAACACAAACTTCACAAGCTTGAGGGTAGGAAAATGTAATGAAACTCCTTGGAACACCTTCATATGCCTCCTTGGATTTGGAGCATTCTCCATCATGTTGTCCATAACCAAGACCCAAATACCTAGGCCTCTCCTCAACAACAATTGTCTCAACTATGCCTTGTGCATGTTTTCCTAACCCTTTACCTTCATAGCCCATATTCATCAATAATTTGGACCCTATTCCTTTAGTGTATCTTTCAAAAGCACCAAAATTTTCATCTTGAGAGAAAATTGAAGATAAAATTGAATTGCATACCACATTTTCATGCACATACTTGGCTAGGGCTTCCTTAGTATCATGGAGTTGCACCTCCATCTCATGCATGTTTTTAAGGAGCTCTTTGTTCTCCTCCTTCATGGCCATCAACTGCTCTTGAAGTATAGTGTTCTCCTTCCTATTTTCATACAACTCTTGTACCATATCTCTCATGATGATAAACTCTTGCAACATCTCTTCATCAAAGAGTCTTGCTAAGGAAGAGAGATTAGAAACATCACTCGTTGGAGTTTCCATCACACTTGCAATGCATCAAAAAGCTTCACAAATTTGCAACCATTAAAACCCTACTTGCACAAAAACTCAAGAAATCAAGCAAATAAACTTTGCTCTAATACCAACTTGATTTGTTATTGAATGTTAGTTTTTTTGTGTGATTTATAAACTAATACTTGACAATTTCTTCATGTGCATAGGTTCCCTTATGGTATTTGTGATTCAAAACAGGTAAATTTATATCAAGTTTTATGTTAGCATCATGAGAAGAATCACATGAAAGACAAGTGTTGAATAACAGAAAGTAAATGTACAACAAACCATCAAGGAAAACACTCAATGTTTTGATAAAGGAGTTCACCCATCCTGGGCTACATCTCCTTGGTCCAGATTCCATGGCTTGGGCCTGTATTTTCTCAAAATGGAAAAATGTATATTTTACGATGCTTTACATCTCCTGAAACCTATTCCAATGGACCCAGAGCATCCAAAAACCCCAAAGATGACTCTCCAAGCTTTGCAATTGGACTGTCGTTGATCTAGGCTTGACCTCCTCTCCTGTTGGCCCTAGCTTCCTTAAACATCAACATGGAAAAATCAATTACATGAGTGCCTCTCTTCCTTTGCAACCTATTCCATTATGTTCAGAGCATCAAAATCATCTAAGAACACCTTTTTCTGATCCCCATTTCGTCGAATTTTTTCCAAGTTATGGTCAAAACAGTTTCTCTAGTAATCCTCCACTAAAACTGGAGGAACTCTAGTTAACTCCATTAAACTTTGAGTTTCCCCGTAATTTGGAGGGACTGCTAGATTTTCCACTGAACTAACTACAGTTAAACTGTGTGTTTAATTAATGTTAAACTTAGATTAATTAACAATAATCTAGATTAGCGGTTTTACCACGCAGTTAGGCTAACCGTTAGCCTTAACCCGATGGTTTTCGTGGAACAAATCACATGGTGGTATTAAATGTCATGGTTTACGCTAGTGGTCTTTGCTAACCATCAACCTTGGCAGTTTGAATAGAGGTGGACACATGTCATGGTAACCACAACGGTCGTGGTTACAGTTTGCTGTAGCCCGACAGTTATGGAGTGGACACATGTCACGGTTTTCCTCTGGTGGTTACTGCAATGGTTAGGTTGGTGTGTAGTGTAGAGGGGGCTAGGATCTATGGCTCCCCCATTTGGTGGAGACTAGGGCTAGGTCTAGGTCCGACCCTAACCCTCAAACTGCAATTCGTTAAACATTAAATATATGTGGAACCCATTGTCTCTTAAGATTCAATGTTGTGGTGAAGTGGTAAGACTGTCGGTTAATGCAGCCGAGGTCGTGGGTTCAACTCTGCTGACCTGCCCCAAATTTTTTGGTAAAGCACCCATAGCCATTTCTTTGGGAAGGGACACGTGGTGGCCTTCGGTCTTGCCACTTGTCCCCTCCTCATTGGTCCAACATCTGATCAATCAAAATGAATCACGTCACCACACTTGTGGACCAACCATAGCCTAACACTTGGCATTATTTTATTGATCCATTGACCTCCGTTGAATCTGCCCAGTGAACTGCCATGTCAGTAGTACGAACTACTAACTACGAAGTGACTGTACCTTTTTTTAACAAAAAATTCTTCTATTTGGCAAAGTGGTCAACGAGCTCTATCTTCCTCATACGAACTTCATTTGGAATGAAACGAGTTTCGTTGGGATCATTTTTCCAAGACAAACTTGGTTGTTTAGGTTTCGAACGATTCTGAGAACTTTTATTTTTGAGCTAATTTTTGCCCCTAATCCAGATTCCGATCACTCCTTCCCACTGACAGATTTTGGACCCACAAAAGCTAGTTATTTGATGAGAGCTAAATACCCTTCTCCTTCCTAAGTTTATCAACTAATTCTACTTGGAAAAATCTCCATGACAACCACTTGGGTTCACTGACATGCCTTGCCTTGCAAATGGCTTGGCATTTCAACCAATGTTCTCCTTTTTTTTACTGACCCAATCCAACACTTGCTTGCTGCTTGCTGATTACCCTATTGTACCAAAGCGATCCCTCGGTGCGTGGAAAGATTTCCCACTGAGAATCATGTTCCTCCTTTGCATCACATGCATTCGATGCAAGCTTCTCCTTGGAAACCACTTTTCCAAGTTAAGCCCATCTGAGTTAACTACAACAATGAGTTCCATATCAGTAATAACAAGAAAATAAATGACCATTCTTTTACCTCCATGGTTCTAAATTCCACATCTCATTCACCATCTCTTTCGCTTCTTGGCGTCAAGACATCAAATCGCATACAATAGCTGCAATTTTTTTTGGCATTTTTGTCCACTTCTGCTTCTTGATTCCATCATCCTCCAGTATTAACATATTTATCATGTCATGATTTGAGAATGAAGGTTAATCATGAGCCTCTTGCTCAAGCATGGACCTTCCAAAATCCTGTGACATCCTGTCACAAGAAACACCTTTCAAGGTTAATGGCGTTTGAAAAACACTCATGCACAAATATAACTTGACAACCTCTTCCTTTTGCTTCTTCAAAGCAACAAATGTCACATCATGTGAACATTACCATGTACTCGTACATATTTTTATACACCAATATGTTATAAAACATCAACTAAACACAAGTTGACAAAACACGTTTCTTCAAACAACTGACTTTCAAGTCAAGAAAAATCACATACAACAACTTGACGATTTACAACAAGAATTCCACATTCTCATGAAATAATTTGTCACATCTCCCTTTCATCTTTGGCGACAAAATCAACTCTTCCAAGTTGATATAGCATACATGTAATAATCAATTGACCACACAAGCCGACACTCATGCATGTGAAAATGATCAGCATTCTCAAGTTGAAAACATACATGTTACAATCAATCGACCAACACAAGTCAATCACTCATGCATGTTCAAGCACAATGAAACTTAAAAAATTCCACTATTGACACACACAAACTCTCATGCATGTATAGCAATTCTCAACTCTCTCACAAGTACAGTCACAAGTACAACAATCTCATTGGTATATACGAGTACTTAAAGAGTTGAAATAACCAAATTTTCTACAACTAAGTGAGTCAACATACTCCACTTTCGAACACCTTCCTAATGTAAACATGCAAGTTCAAGAATGCAATTATGCATGAAATTTTGTATTTGCAAATTTCCATATTTGTTGCACCTAAGTAAGTCAACATAGCTCTACTTTTCCAACATCTTGCTTCATGCAATATGCAACATACTTTTAGGAGAAAATAAGTGCATCAATAAGGAAATGCAATTCTTAGAAAATGCATCCCTAAGACAAGATTTGCATCAATTATCAAAAGAAATGCAAGGCCTTATTTGGTTAAGAAATCTAACCATCTCCTTCCAAACCATTTCAATGATGCTTCTTTCAGCTGCACTTCATCATGTGTATCATCCCAACCCAAATCAATTATGGAATCCTCTTTTCCATCTTTGCCAAAATCTCTCTACACCTTCTTCAACTGTCGTGGGTGACTTGTTGGATGCAAAGTCCAACACTTGTCTACAAGATGAACTTGCTTATGGAAATGAGTGCAAAATAATTGCAACTTCTTTTCAACATAACCTCCATTATCCTGAGGGATATACACCTCAAAACTCTGTTTTATTTTGGTTATTTGTAAGACACTGTTATTTCTATGAGGGATACAGAACCATTGCATCCCAGTGGGTCCTTCTTGATGTATTTTGATATATTTTTGAACAGTGGTGAAAACCACACTACAGTATATGCCCTTGGCATCAACAGCATGTAATTTCTCTTTTAATAGAAATTATGAACTCTCTTTCTTCGGAAAAAAAAACATAACCTCCATTATCCAATGGACCTTTGGCTTTCTGTCTCTTTTGTTTTGAAAGTTTCCTGTGTATGGCTATCCTCTTCCAACACCTTGAAACAAAATGGTTATTCAAACCATAAAAATAACATGTAAAATCTCTCCAAATCTTATGTGAAGAGTTACCATAATCAAAAGAAACTTGATTAAAGGCAGATTTATACATTGCACATTCACCTTTTTTGCCTTCTTGAGGAGGTGAATTTGATGAGGTAGTGGCTCCCTTCGGAATACTAACAATGGTTTCATTGAACTTAGAGATTTCAACGTCGTCTTGGTTTCCATTTCCACTATTGCATGCTTATGAGCATGTTCTTGCAAAGTGGGTATAAAACATTTACATTCCTCATGAACACAAACTTCACAAGCTTGAGGGTATGAACATGTAATGAAACTCCTTCTTGGAACACCTTCATATGCCTCCTTGGATTTGGAGCATTCTCCATCATGTTGTCCATAACCAAGACCCAAATACCTAGGCCTTTCCTCAACAACAATTGGCTCAACTATGCCTTGTGTATGTTTTCCTAACCCTTTACCTTCATAGCCCATATTCATCAATAATTTGGACCCTATTCCTCTAGTGTATCTTTCAAAAGCACCAAAACTTTCATTTTGAGAGAAAATTGAAGATAAATTTGAACTGCATACCTAATTTTCATGCACATACTTGGCTAGGGTTTCCTTGGTATCATGGAGTTGCATCTCCATCTCATGCATCTTTTCAGGAAGCTCTTGCTTCTCCTCCTTCATGGCCATCAATTGCTTTTGAAGTATAATGCTATCCTTCCTATCTTCATACAACTCTTGTACCATATCTCTCATGATGATAAACTCTTGCAACATCTCTTCATCAAAGAGTCTTGCTAAGGAAGAGATATTAGGAACATCACTTGTTGAAGTTGCTATCACACTTGTAATCCATAAAAAAACTTCACAAATATGCAACCATTCAAACCCTACTTGCACAAAAACTCAAGCAATCAAGAAAATAACCATTTCTATGATACCAACTTGATATGTTATTGAATTTTAGTTTGGAACCTATGCACAATTTCTTCATGTGCATAGGTTCCCTTATGGTATTTGTGATTCAAAAAAGGTAAATTTATATCAAGTTTTATGTTAGAATCATGAGCAGAATAGCATGGAAGACAAGTGCTAAACAAAAACAAGTAAATGTATAACAAACCATCAAGAAAAACACTTAACACAGTGTTTTGATAAAGGAGCTCACCCCTCTTCGGCTACATCTCCTTGGTCCAACTTCTATGGCTTGGGCCTATGTATTTGCTAAAAATGAAAAAAATGTATTGTTTACAATGCTTTACAGCTCTTAAAATTTTCTTCAATGGACTCAGAGCATCCAAAAACCCCAAAGATGACTCTCCAAGGTCTGCAATTGGACTATAATTGATCTAGGCTTGACCTCCTCTCCTCGTGGACTTGGGCTTCCTTAAACTTCAACGTGGAAAAATCACATATAGAAGTGCCTCTCTTCCTCTGTAATCCATTCCATTTTGTTCATAGCATCAAAATCATCTAAGAACACCTTTTTCTGATCCCCATTTGGTCAAAATAGTTTCTCTAGTAATCCTCCACTAAAAATGGAGGAACTTGAGTTAACTCCACTAAAATTGAAGTTTCTGCTGAATTTGGAGGGCCCGCCAAATTTTTTGCTGAACTAACTATAGTTTAACTATGTGTTTAATTAATGTTAAACTCATATTAATTAACAATAATCCAGATTAACATTTCTACCACGTAGTTAGGCTATCCATTAGCCTTAACATGACAGTCGTCGTGGAACATGTCACATGACGATATTAAATGTCATGGTTTATGTTGGTGGTCTCTACTAACCATCAAACCTGACGATTTTATTGGAGGTGGACACATGTTGTGGTAACCACAACGGTCGTGGTTACAGTTTGTTGTAGCCGACAGTTATGGAGTTGAAAAATGTCACGATT
Source organism: Pinus tabuliformis (assembly GCA_031772625.1). Taxonomy (NCBI): domain Eukaryota; kingdom Viridiplantae; phylum Streptophyta; class Pinopsida; order Pinales; family Pinaceae; genus Pinus; species Pinus tabuliformis. Next base: position 910,669,110 of record CM062814.1, on the reverse strand, counting down.
TTCCTCCAGTGGTTAGTGTAGTGGTTAGTTTGGCGGGTAGTGCAGAAGGGGTTGGGGTCTAGCCCCGGTCCATGGTTCTAGCGTTTGGTGGAGACCAGGGCTAGGGCTAGGCCCTAGCCCTAACCCCCAAACTGCAATTTGTTGAACATTAAATATATGTCCATTGTCTATTAAGATGCAATGTTGTGGTGATTCTGCCAACTTGCCCCAAAAAGTTTGGTAAGTGCCCATAGTCAGTCCTTTGGGGAGGGACACATGGTGGCCTTCGGGCTTGCCACTTATCCCCTCCTCATTGGTCCAACATCCAACCAATCAACACGAACCACATCACCACACTTGCGGACCAACCATAACCTGAAACTTGGCATAATTTGATTGATCCATTGACCTCCGTTGAATTTTACCAATCACCTGCCACCTCAGTAGTACGGGCTACTGACTAGGCAGTGATTGTACCGTTTTTTTCCAAAAATTTCTTTTGTTTGGCAATGCAGTCAGTGGGCTCTATCTTCCTCATACGAACACCATTTTAAACTAAATGAGTTGTGTTGGGATCATTTTTCTGAGACGGCCGTGGTCATTTAGGTTTCCAACAATTTTGAGCACTTTGATCTTTGAGCTAATTTTTGCCCATAATCCAGACTCTGATCAAATACCATACCACGTGCATTCATATTCAGGGATATATATTCAGGAAAAAATGACATAATATATTGAGCATATAATAGGGGGTAAATGGTTTTTATATTGGCAGGTATTAAAAATGGAGCTCAAATCTAATTGAAAAATATAAAGGGGTATAAAAATTGTTAATGAAAAATGGATACCTACAATATCTAGTGAAAGAAAGGGGTTTTTAAATGGGGAAGATATATTAGGTTCGTATTGTTAGGGGGTTAAATATTGTAATTTTTGAAGGTATTTTCTAATATGTAGTCAAATTAGGGATATTGTTTAGCATGTTGTGAACACACGTAATATGTCAAAGGTTCATTGTGTGAAGCCCCCATGGAAAAACCATAGGTTATGCGATTGATTTTTTGTTTGTGAGCATATAAAAGTCACTTTGTAATATTAACTACTAGATACATTCAATATATAGAATGATTTCCTATATAACTAATTAACACAACATTCTATGTCTTTTTCAAATGGGAGTTTGTTGATAGAGCGATTTAGTATTGAGAATGCTTCTCTAGCACAATGACTAGATGAAAGTATGATAATAATAATCAGTCATAAAAATACATCAATCATGGCTAGAAGCAATTTTATCTTAAGTGCATCAAGTGGTAGCTCAAATATGGCGATGGAGAAAGACCATAGTCTATGATATTTCAGAGTGGATATAAGTTCTAATTAAGATCATACTAAACAAAAATATCAACGCGAAAAATGGTTATGTGGTTTAATGTTGTTCTTTGTAATGTAAGAATTAAGGGAGAGTGTTAAGATTAATTCTAACATCAATAAATTAGTTTGGGTTTATTTCGGGTTATTGATATATTCTCTGAACTTCTCACCCTAGGATTGAAATTAGTTGGATCTCACTCCAACTATATAAATGTAATATATTTGAGATTGAAAATATGAAATTATTTTATAGTGTCTAAATAAATTTCTTTTTTAACTCCTTGTAATGTTTTAATTTTATTTTATTCTCTAATTCTTTATTATATTGGAATTTATACTTAAAGACACTTGTAATAATATTTTTAATATCTTAATCTTATGGTCCTATAGTTCTTTATTACACCAAAATTTCTACTTAAATTTAAATTTCATAATTTCTTTCATATTATCATTAATCTTAATAGTGACCTCTTAGTAAATACCTTAATGGATTAATAAGGACATGGAATCTTTATGCTAACCACATTTGAGAGGAAAGTGCTTTTGAATATATTTAAAAAAAACCATAAGAATCCTCTTCTCTTTTAGATTATTTACCTTGTTCCTCTAAATTAGTTAACTAATAGAAAACATGGTTTCAATTATAGAATGAACCACTTCTATGATGAGGATAGGATAGGGTGTATCATCTTTAATTTTGAGATTGTAAATTATAAATATTTCAGAATTTTCTTATCTTTCTCTAATAGTTGATGTTACATCTATAGATTTCACTAATTATATGAGATATCAAGAGTGTTTAGAGTGTCTAGTATGATTTTATTCTTATTACAAATCCATACATATATTTACTTAGAACTATTTCCAAGTCCATTATAAGATTTGTAGTTCTATTTATCCTTGTTCATGTTACCATGTGATGAAGATCAATTATGAGATATATTTTTGATAAACTTCCTCTGGTTTGTCATTATCATACATGAAATTAAATAAGTGATATTTTTGGATTTGATTACCATGATTGTTCTTTTATCAATATTAATTTTCATACCCATACTATAGAAAAATAAGTTTAAGAGTGTTTAATTACCTTTTGAGACCATAGAATATCCTCAACATGAGAACAATATCATCAGCATAAAGAAAAAGTATTATGGATACTCTAGCTAGAGACATAATAAAATATCCAATCTCTTGCAATGGACATGTTACATTTCAATCTACATGTTATATTGAGTAGGGAAATAGAGACCAACCTTGATTAGATCCTATATTACAATTAATTTCTTTAAAATGATATGTATATTTCCTAAACATGTTACCAACATTCTCATATAGACTTCCTATAGTTTACTTCAAATTGAAATGAAAATTTAGATCTTTTAATTGGGATGAGAGGTGCTCTACAACCAAGTCTAAGGGAGATGTGTAAGCATTACATGTTAGATAATATATGTAAACATTTTTAAAATTTAGGCACTATATGTTATGTAATGTAAACTTATATGAATTTATATATGAATGCCTATAATTGTAATATTCATATCTAAATTCAAATTTTATCATTTTCTTTAAACTTTGAAGGCCTGTAAACTCTCAGAATCCTCTTCTCTTTTAGATTATTTACCTTGTTCCTCTAAATTAGTTAACTAATAGAAAACATGGTTTCAATTATAGAATGAACCACTTCTATGATGAGGATAGGATAGGGTGTATCATCTTTAATTTTGAGATTGTAAATTATAAATATTTCAGAATTTTCTTATCTTTCTCTAATAGTTGATGTTACATCTATAGATTTCACTAATTATATGAGATATCAAGAGTGTTGAGAGTGTCTAGTATGATTTTATTCTTATTACAAATCCATACATATATTTACTTAGAACTATTTCCAAGTCCATTATAAGGTTTGTAGCTTCTATTTATCCTTGTTCATGTTACCTTGTGATGAAGATCAATTATGAGATATATTTGTGATAAACTTCCTTTGGTTTGTCATTATCATACATGAAATTAAATAAGTGATATTTTTGGATTTGATTACCATGATTGTTCTTTTATCAATATTAATTTTCATACCCATACTATAGAAAAATTAGTTTAAGAGTGTTTAATTACCTTTTGAGACCATAGAATATCCTCAACATGAGAACAATATCATCATCATAAAGAAAAAGTATTATGGATACTCTAGCTAGAGACATAATAAAATATCCAATCTCTTGCAATGGACATGTTACATTTCAATCTACATGTTATATTGAGTAGGGAAATAGAGAACAACCTTGATTAGATCCTATATTACAATTAATTTCTTTAAAATGATATGTATATTTCCTAAACATGTTACCAACATTCTCATATAGACTTCCTATAGTTTACTTCAAATTGAAATGAAAATTTAGATCTTTTAATTGGGATGAGAGGTGCTCTACAACCAAGTCTAAGGGAGATGTGTAAGCATTACATGTTAGATAATATATGTAAACATTTTTAAAATTTAGGCACTATATGTTATGTAATGTAAACTTATATGAATTTATATATGAATGCCTATAATTGTAATATTCATATCTAAATTCAAATTTTATCATTTTCTTTAAACTTTGAAGGCCTGTAAACTCTCAGAATCCTCTTCTCTTTTAGATTATTTACCTTGTTCCTCTAAATTAGTTAACTAATAGAAAACATGGTTTCAATTATAGAATGAACCACTTCTATGATGAGGATAGGATAGGGTGTATCATCTTTAATTTTGAGATTGTAAATTATAAATATTTCAGAATTTTCTTATCTTTCTCTAATAGTTGATGTTACATCTATAGATTTCACTAATTATATGAGATATCAAGAGTGTTGAGAGTGTCTAGTATGATTTTATTCTTATTACAAATCCATACATATATTTACTTAGAACTATTTCCAAGTCCATTATAAGGTTTGTAGCTTCTATTTATCCTTGTTCATGTTACCTTGTGATGAAGATCAATTATGAGATATATTTGTGATAAACTTCCTTTGGTTTGTCATTATCATACATGAAATTAAATAAGTGATATTTTTGGATTTGATTACCATGATTGTTCTTTTATCAATATTAATTTTCATACCCATACTATAGAAAAATTAGTTTAAGAGTGTTTAATTACCTTTTGAGACCATAGAATATCCTCAACATGAGAACAATATCATCATCATAAAGAAAAAGTATTATGGATACTCTAGCTAGAGACATAATAAAATATCCAATCTCTTGCAATGGACATGTTACATTTCAATCTACATGTTATATTGAGTAGGGAAATAGAGAACAACCTTGATTAGATCCTATATTACAATTAATTTCTTTAAAATGATATGTATATTTCCTAAACATGTTACCAACATTCTCATATAGACTTCCTATAGTTTACTTCAAATTGAAATGAAAATTTAGATCTTTTAATTGGGATGAGAGGTGCTCTACAACCAAGTCTAAGGGAGATGTGTAAGCATTACATGTTAGATAATATATGTAAACATTTTTAAAATTTAGGCACTATATGTTATGTAATGTAAACTTATATGAATTTATATATGAATGCCTATAATTGTAATATTCATATCTAAATTCAAATTTTATCATTTTCTTTAAACTTTGAAGGCCTGTAAACTCTCACAAATTGGCTGTTGTAAAAATCATCTAGTCCTCTGGTCCATTGCATGCTATGAGGTATTGATATGGCACATACTTGGATGGATACTCTGGTCCCTTTTATAGATTAGGTACATAGAGGGTTTGATATGGATCTTAAATGACACTATGTGAGAAATAATATTAGAGTGATTTGACATAGATTATTTAACTTATGTGGGCTTCTTATTGAGCAATTTAGGTATAATAAAAAAAATAGTTATACAAGTTTAGAGAAAAGGCCACTCCTTTGGGCCCTTTATGTTATTAGTATTCTACCTTTTCTACGAGAAAATAAAAAGTTTAGGGTTATACCTTTCCTGTCAAGAAAGTGATGTGGAGGGTTTGCAAGATTTTAGAATATTTCAGGGGGCTCTCTTTGACGAAAGATTTGAAGCATACCTAAGCTCAACCTATAGTTTCACGATTAATTCATACAAACTATCCTGAAAAAAGAAATCACAGCGAAGGTCAACACAGATACCCTCAAGGATCTCGATGGAGTCACTACTAACATGTGGATCTTATATTTCAACATCTCTAAAGTTATTCAGCGGGGCACAAATTTGGAGTTCTACATGGCATTTAATTAGGAAATATTTTCTTTCAAGTAATTTTGATGATTCCCAAGAATGTGGATCTAGCCTTGTTTTGGTAACTTCACTTAGCCCCTTTTCAAGAAAATGTAATTTGTGTGGTGGGGATGGTCTATTTATTCATCCCCACATAGGTTTGGATCTCATGCTATTATGTGTCTGCTTGTATCATGATTATCTACCTTGATTCATCAAAATAGTAGGTAGATGGCTTGTTATATTGAACCACATTAAAAAATAAAAAATAAAAACCAAATAAAATTTCTTGGACCTTTTAGATTGATAGCGTGAACCACAATAATAAAAAAAAATAAAACTTGTCTTGACCCGTTCAATCTGCCGAGGATTCTGGGCCTTTTATTCTGTCAGGAAGTAAAGTTCACGTAGATCTGTAATATTTTATTCCGATTTAGAAGAAATCCTAGGGAATGGGATGTACAAGTTTGAATTCTACTATGTATTTGTGTTCCACTAGAATTAATACCCAACAATATATTTCCACCTACTGCTATAATTTTAGAGGAATTGTGTTGGATGTCTTTATCTGCAATCATACATATCTTTGAATCATAACATGGAGAAAAACTTTTTCGTTCTTGCAATGGAGAGTTCAAATAAATGTATTTAAACTTTACCAAGTTATCATTGAAAATGACACAATTTACTATATAATTACCTAGCGCATTCCTTACATTAGAGGGTGAACTTTCATATAACTTTCCACATCGATAGTATGGTAATTTGAGCTTTGCCTACATATCATTGTCTAGTCATTGAAATCTTCCGATTATTTTGGATGGTGATTCTTCCTTTTGATAAATTTCACAGTTTCGTATTCTTTGGAGAATGAACTTTGATATACCTTTCTGGATCATAGTATGGTATTTAGGCTTTGCTCACTTATCAACATATAGTAATTGGAACCTTCCTATTTAGAAATTTTTTACAAAATTTTCATATTCTAATAATATGGTAAATTTGAATTTATGTCAAGTGAAAATTCTAATAATAAACATAGTTATTGATCAAATGAGAAAATGAACTAGTACCAATTTTTTTGAGGTAGCAAAAAATCACTTGATTTTGAAAAGTGGTGATGCCATAATACAAATTTTTTTTATCATATTTTTGGCACTTAAAATTTTCTTATGTATCAAGTACGAACATAATTTTTTATATGTTGGTGATTTTCATGTTGTTTTTGAAAAGTGTTGATACATCAACCTCTTTTTTTAGAGGGTTGATTTTTGACACTTTAAATGTTCTAATGCCTTCTTCTTCCCGTAAGATTTTTTTTAAGTGTATTTTTTGTGTTTCTGTGTTTTCATTTTTCTTTTCAATTTTGTTTGTAATGAAATCTTATTTTTTCACGTCATGGAAAAAATAAAAAAAATGGTCAATATTTTAAAGTTACTATTTTCTATAAGTTTATGTAATGTTAATTAATATTTCAATGGACATCAAATAATTGTCACTAAAACACAATAATTTTAAACATTTGACAAAACAAAAACACATTTTCTGTATAAATATAATGAAAAAATACACATTTTCAGAATTTTTGTCAAAAATGACATGTCAAATAAACTATTTTTATTGGAAAATCCTTACAAAAAACTTAAAAAAATAGCATTTTTTTTTTATGAATTTTATGTTAAAAAATAATAGTAATTACAATTTCTTTATACAAAAAAAAATGATTCACATAAAAATTGAAGTGAAAATCAGATAATACAAATGTGGAACAGATAACAACAATAATCAAATGTTCATTCTTCTCATAAAATCTCAAAGTCAAAACATTACAAGTAAAACTAATGAAGATCTCTCAAAATTGATTTTGATTTGTAGTCATAACTTAAATGTCATCAAGAATATCATATAATCCATGTTCATTGTCTTCTTCAACTTCATTATTTTCTTCTTCCACAATATTTCCTGCTTGAGTTTCCGCATTTTCCTCTTCTAATGGATCTTTCATGTCTGCAAATTTGCCAAAGTGTCCTTTTCCAATCATTCCATATAATGGTGGTTGAGGTTCCTTTGCTTTTTTTTTCTACACGCAATTCATTAAAATCTCCTTTCCTCAAACCAACTTCTTGCATTACATCTGGAAGAAATTGAAGAGCAATAATTATTTGTTGAATAAAATTACATTGTAGTGGGTCTCTTTCAATCACAATGCAATTTCTTCATTTTTGTAGGCAACATGCTAGTGTTGTACCTAATCATCAAGTAAAAAAATAATAAGTAAGTAAATTAGCATAAACATATAAAAAAAATATTAAAATTCATTTTTATATAATAAAACTTATCTGAACCTGAAAATAAACCCAAAACCCAATCTCCTTCATTTGAACTTAAATCTATAAGATAGTTAATCAATGTTTGTGGTTTTTGATAAATGTTAACTATCTCTCATTTTGCATCTTTATCCTCATATGCTAATCTTTTTACAACAACATCATGAGCCAGTACTTGGCTATGACTCTTTCCATCTACTTAGTTAAGAAGAATGGACTTATAGCTATTACATTTTGCCCAACATTCAACATGGATGAACTCACAATCTCTTGTAATTAGCTGATCTTTAGAAGAAATAAGATTTGAATTTTTCCTGTAACATGACATAGTAAAAGTTCAATCCACTTCTACATAAAAAAAAGTGCATTAATCAAACATACAATTTCAATGTCTTACCATGTAAGTTGCATCCTTAAGTTTGATTTTCCCTTCAAGATTGTTAATAACATTACAAATTGTGTGTCTGAATGAAATGTCACAAATCTCCAAAGTGGTGATGTTGTGACTTCTTGAAAGCCCGTAACCACTTTACTAAAATCTTGATGAGTGTAAGGCTCACTATCATATTCAATGTTTGGGAAATTGAAACCATGAGGAATGTCTACAATAACCAAGGCATATTCCCTTTTAGGTATGAGTTTTGCAATGTATTCATACCACCTTGTATTATTTGATATTGGATAGTGTCCAACCATTCCAAATGAAATGAGTAAGAGTAGGATCAAGTTCAACATTCCTAAGACGTTGTTTTCTCAGCCTTTCCAACTTAATTTTTTTAATAAAACTTTTGAAAGTATTTGGTACTCCATTCACATCCTTCTTCAACATCTTTAATGAAATAAATAAATATAAGTATAAGTAATATAATAAAATAAAAATTATATGAATAAAATGAATGTAAAAATCAACATACCTTTTTGAATGCAAGATGAAAATATTTAAGTGTCGTTGTAGAACTTGATTCTGGGTAGTTGAGTACAACATCATTCCAACTCTCTTCTTTCAAAATTTTAACCGTATGTTCTTATATTTTTGTATAAATCTTATGATTGAATAAATAAAGTAAAAATTGTTAATATAGTGATATGTATAACAAATAATACCAACAATAATATGTTATATTTAAAAGAAAATTATAATCCAAGAAAAAGTAAAAGTAATTCAACAAACTTACTTTTGAAATTCTGAGCACATTTCCTCCAATGACAATTCACCTGACTTCACACGACATAATATTGATTTGACTAGTTTTTCATCTTTCACACCTTGCATTGTTCTCCAAGGTGTGATAGTCATATCATCTGGAAGTTGCTTCATTTCAGGACCTGTCTTACTGTTGGTACATATTATGGGTTTAGACCTTTTAACCTTCTGATTTTTTATGGCAATATTCTCCCACAATTCGAAAATGTCATCAATCAATTCCCATATCTCCCCTGTTCTAAATGCCAACTGGAAAATGTTATCTATGCCTCTGAATAGTTCTAAATTTACTTTGCCACCTTTTGATTTGATTCTATCCTCAATTTGATAACCTGTTTCCATACAACATTCCTTCCGAAAGCTTAAACTGACCTTTGTCTTATCCCCACCACATTTTTCTAAAAATTCATTATGAATAAATCTGACCCTTTGGACAAAAGGCATAGATATTATATACTCATTATATGCATTATAATCCCATGACAATAACTTTTCCTCTGTTTTTATTAAACCAACATAATTGATGCATTTCACGGTTTCAAAAATATAGTTTTCAGGATATTCCCTGATCAATTTTCTTTTGGCCTCTGCTAAATGGTTCCCTTCAATTACTTAATATATGTAGTCAAAACATCGTGTCCTATCAAATGACTCCTTATTGGGAACTTGATTTGGATCATCAAGAACCACATAATCCACCACATGTGCATATGGATTGTACCTGAACAATGTTTTCAAATTATGGACATGTAGGTCATGTGCCTTTCTAATTTGATATTGAGATTGTCCTTCATCTGACCTATAGAATTGGGTGACATTAAGCTCAAATGTTTTGCCAACATTAATTAATTTATTCTTCCTCAAGTGATTCCGAATGGAATTTTGTTTTGTTTTCATAATGCCATCCTCTAAATCAACACCTGGTGTTATGATTTCTTTTCTACCATTAGAACTTTCACTTTGTTCTTGACTGTTGCTTATGATTTTAACATATTCGCCAATTTTTGATATTTTCTTCTTCCTAGTTAACATATCTTTTTCTACAGAAATAATCTTCTCATCATCAAGTGGAAGAGTGACATCCATGGACATTTTTCTTTTTGGTGTTTTATTTCTTTTCTCCTTTTCAACAACAGTTCTAACCTCCTCCTCACTAATGGAAACATATTTTTGAGCTTCAACTTGAGCTACAACTGCCACATCTTCAAAAGAAACATGTTTACCTTTGTTAGATTGACCCACCGTATGGATTCTTTGTTAACCCCCTACATGTACCAGTGCAGTGTCATGGATTGTTGATTTTTGCTTCACTCTCTTTTCTTGTTCTGACTCTATATGGAAATTGTTGATCACATGCATAATATTTGGTTCCATATAATAAATACCCTCCAACATCATTGAAAAACTCTCAGCAAAATCCTATCAAAGAAAATACAATATGTCAATGATTAATCATTTATAAAAAATTTAATGATCATTACAACAAATACATTACACATAAACATAAATAAGCATACTTACAATGTTATGTGAAATGTTGGATGAGATTTCTTCACACAATAGTATAGATTCTTCATTTGTGTCATACTTGTTCTTTGAGAGATGATATCTAGCCTTTTCATGTGACTTGGGCAATTTTGCAAGAACATAAACAATGTTTGAATTCGTCACCAAACATATGTCTCATACTTTGCCTATCTGTTGGAAATAATACTGAGAGGGGGGGTGAATCAGTATTATCAAGTCAAATATTCCTTTTTCAAAGTCAAATGATATACGCTACTTCAGTTAATTAAACCCGCATATATACGCATCTATGCAGAAGGAAACCAACGTATATAATGCAAACTTTTTAATTTACTTTAACTTTCTGATGTTGATTGTTAATCTGTGTTTCAGAAGCAAATAACCAGTAACCAGAAACAGTAAAACAGAGCAGAAAGACAATCGCACACAGGAACACAAGATATAAGGTGGAAACCCAATGTGGGTGAAAACCACCTGCTGCAATTCGTCTCTATATTCTCTTTAATTAGAAACTTCTTTTTACAATTGTACTGGTGCAGTCCTTTACCAGTACGCAGGCTGCAACCTGCAGAGAGCTACAACCCTCTCTTGTTTTCCAGCTTCTCCTGGAAGGGAGCTAAAACCCCCTTAGCTCTTGCACTAGCCAAGATACTAGTACGTAGGTGCTGGCCTACAGAAGGCTACAACCTTCTCTTTCTTTCAGGGACCATGTTTCATAATTTTTCAGACTGGATCCACAAATAATATCAATCAAACATCAAGTATTTCTTCATCAACTAATCACCTTTTCACAAATCAAAACTAAATCAACATAAACACTTCTCTGACGACTGTACCCAGATCATAGTAACAGTAACCACACACCAAATCTGAACCCAGAACACTGCAGCAATAAACAGAGGCAGCTAGATCACAACTCAAAAGATATACGCTGCTTTAATAACCTGAAACCTGCGTGCATACGCTTCTGCATATGGAACAAACTGCGTATACGCTCCTTCGCTTCACTGAACCAGCGTGTATACGCGCCTTCGCTTCACTGAACCTGCGTACAGATCTATAAAGGATAATTCGCTCTTTCAGATATTCAAACACTAATTAACCCAGATTATCAGACTTATAGATCAAGCAAGCGCCACATATAGCAGATCAAAATCATACAAAGATACTATCATTTAAGCTTAAAGATTATGACTCATCAATAGAACTTACCCTTCTTTTTGTGCTAAGGTTCCTCCTTTATTCAGATCCAGATCTGCACCTTAACCCAATTACCAGTATTCCAGATCTAGCACTTTATCAGATATTCAACAATAATTCAGATAATCTTTGCCACATGATCTCCTTCCTCTTTTATAGTTTTAGGCCTTTCACAATACCATGGTCCAAAACCATAATAAACCAATACCTTGGACCCAATACTTGGGATCAACACTTCTGACGAGGTACCATGGTCCAAAACCATAGGTTCAAATACCAAGGACTAACTACCACAGACCAAAGGTAAGTTCTCCAACATATACGCGCTTTTCCTTGCATGAAAGTGCGTGTATACGCATACGCGCCTTTGAAACGTCTAACCCGCATGTATACGCATCTTCGTCTAGATGAACCTGCGTATATGTCTTTTCTTTCATTCTGAAAGCCTAAACTGAGATCTGTTACCAAAGAGAGTTGCCATCAAGGACAACACCTGTGCCATAGCTCCAAACTTGTGCCATAATGCCAACAATCTCCCCCTTTGGACTTGATGGCAACCCAAAATCCTCAAAGTCATTCTCCCCCTTTGTCATCAAGGGCAAAGGGTTGTGCTCCCCCTGAGTACATGCTGAAAATTCTGCCCTGTTGTGCTGACCATGCTCCCCCTGACTGAAGGCAAGATCTGCAAAAGATGTTCTTCAAGAAGAACCATGACTTATACATCATAAAAAACCTTCCTATCACCAAAATATTCAATACATACATCCATCCCCCAACCAAGTGGGGATCATCCACCCAACCAAGTGGGGATACATCAGAATTTTACATATGACAACCAAGTTCATTACATGTTCGTCCCAGGCATAGTGGGGAAACCAAAATAGGCCGTTACATGACCTTGATACCATAAAAGAGACATAGAGACGAAATATCTAGAACAAGACTTATGATAGTCACCAATAACTGATAACAACAACATCTGTCAATCACCATTCAGATCAGCAACCAAGATTTCCTTTTGTTCTCCCTCTGCCTCTGTTCCACTTGAAACCAACAACAGCTGTGAACTAGAACCAAAAGCTTCTAAGATAATGCCAACAATGCATTATTAGAAGATTATCTGCTCCCCCTGAACCTATGCCGGATGGTCTCTGTCAGACCCATATCAGAATATCTTCAACTAGAGCCTGTCCCTACTGATATCCATCAAACCTCCATATACGCGACTGTCTCTGCACAAACCGGCGTATGTACACGGATCCTCCTCAGGCAACTCACGTACACCCATTTTTCTCTGAAACAGACAAGTTTTAACAACAAGATGATGCATCAACTACTCCCAGCTTCTGTCTGAGGTATTCAAATGTCTCCCTGGGCAGTGGTTTGGTGAGAATATCAGCAACTTGTTCCTTAGAAGGAACATACTCCAATTTGACCTTTTGTTCCAACACTTGTTCCCGGAGAAAGTGATACTTGATCGGTATGTGCTTGGTCTTTGAATGCATGACTGGGTTCTTTGAAATGCTGATTGCACTTGTATTATCACACAAGATGGAGATAGGTGGTGTACAAGTGATTTGAAAGTCCTGTAAGGTTTGCATCATCCAAAGAAGTTGAGTGCAACAAGATGCAAGAGCCACATATTCTTCTTCAGCTGTAGATAAAGCAATCGAACTCTGTTTCTTGCTGAACCAAGATACTAATCTGGAACCCATAAAGAATGCACCACCACTTGTGCTCTTCCTGTCATCCACGCTTCCAGCCCAATCTACATCTGTATAAGCATGAAGAGTGAGATCTGTATCTCTAGGATACCATAAGCCATAGTTTTGAGTTCCTTGAAGATACTTGAAAATTCTCTTCACTGCCTGAAGATGAGTTTCTTTTGGATTTGCCTGAAATTTTCCAACTATTCCTACTGCATGCATGATGTCTGGTCGGGTACCTGTCAAATAAAGTAGACTTCCAATCATAGATCTATAGGTTGGTTGATGCACTGCTGCTGATTCATCATTTGCACTGAGGCTGCATCCTGTAACCATGGGGGTACATACTGGTTTCGAATCTTCCATGCCATACTTCTTCAAAATCTGCTTGAGGTACTTGGTTTGAGACAAGAAGATACCACCTTCATTTTGTTGGATTTGCAATCCAAGAAAGTATGTCAGTTCTCCAAGCAAGGACATTTCGAATTCTTTCTGCATCACCAAGGCAAAGCTTTGACTCATAGCTTCTTCATTTCTTCCAAAGATAATATCATCTACATACACAACAAGTATTAGCAATTTGTCATTTTCAATTTTTATATAGAGATTGCTATCTGCTGATCCTTTTGAAAAACCTTGTTGATGAAGATATTTGTCCAACCGGTAGTACCAAGCCCTTGGAGCCTGTTTAAGACCATAGAGAGCCTTTTTTAGTCTGCATACAAGATTTGGATCATTCCCAAGAATGAAACCATCTGGTTGCTCAATGTACACTTCTTCTTCTAAGTCTCCATTCAGAAAGGTTGATTTCACGTCCATTTGATATACTTTGAACCTCTGAAAGCTTGAGAGAGCAAGGAACATTCGGATGGCCTCAAGTCTCACAACGGGAGAAAAATTTTCTTCAAAGTCTATTCCTTCTTGTTGAGCATACCTTTTACACACAAGTCTGGCCTTGTTTCTGATTACTTCTCCATTTTCATTCAACTTATTTTTAAAGATCCATTTTGTCCCTATGACATTCTTATCTTTTGGTCTAGGAACCAACTCCCAAGTGTTGTTCTTTTCGATTTGCTCAAGTTCTTCATCCATTGCCTTGACCCAAAATTCATCTTTGCATGCCTCTTTTACATTTTGTGGCTCAGTGGAGGAGAGCAATGCCAAATAGCTTGAGGCTTCTGCAATTGTTCTTCTTGTTTGTACACCTGCCTCTTTCTGCCCCAAAATCTGAGATTCTGGATGGTTCTTCTGAACATACCTGGATGGAGTCTTTTCTTCTATCCTTATCTATTCCTCTGATGCCTCTTGAGGTTCTTCTTCATCATCAGTCTGATTTGGAGAGTAGTCTTCATCCTCTTCGATATTTTCATAATTTACTTGCCTAGGAATGTATCCTTTTTCATCAACCACTACATCAATGTTGTCAACAATTCTTCCAAGTATTTTATTGTAACACTTATATGCCTTGCTGTGGGGAGAATAACCAAGGAGAATGCCTTCATCTGCTCTAGGTTCAAGTTTGCCAAGCTGTTCATCATTGTTCTTAATATAGCATTTGCTTCCAAATTTTTTGAAATGCTTTACCGAAGGAGTCTCACCATACCAGAGCTCATGAGGAGTTTGAGTGTTGTTCACTTGGACATTTGTTTTGTTGAGAATAACAACTGTAACAAATGCAGCTTCACCCCAGAAGGTTGCGGGAGTCCAGATTCATCAAGCATAGCACGAGCCATTTGTTGGATCGTTCTGTTCATCCTTTCCACCACTCCATTTTGCCGAGGAGTCTTAGCTGTAGAGAATTCCCTTCTTATTCCATGTTCTTCACAGAAATCAAAAAATTCATTTGAGGTAAACTCCCCACCTCTGTCGGAACTGAGGCATTTAATTTTGTGATCTGATTCGTTTTCAGGCAAGGCTTTGAAGGATTTGAATTTTTCGAATGCTTCGTATTTGTGCTTCATAAGTCCTAACCAAACCATCCTGGAGAAGTCATCAATGAATAATATAAAGTATTCTTCTCCTCGAGGTGACCTTGTCCAAAATGGACCACATACATCTGTATGGACTAGCTCAAGAGGCATGCTAGCTAATCCTTCCTTCTCAGGGAAGTTAGTTTTGGTTTTCTTACCAAACTGACATGATTTTCATATTGTGTTGTCTGGAATTTTGATATCTGGAAGATCACGAACTGCCTGGTATTTGCATGCTTTCCTTACTTGTGAAAAGCTTAGATGCCCTAACCTCCGGTGCCATAACTAGTGTTCATCATCCTTGCTCAAATAGCATTGTCTTTGTCCTTCTTCAAATATGTATAAATTATTTGGAGTTCTTCTACCTTTGATCACTGTTTTTCCTGTATCAAGATCACGAACACTACATCCATTTGATCGAAATATTACCTCGGTTCCTTGATCGCACATCTGACTGACACTCAGTGGATTATGCTTCAAGGCATCAACATACAAAACATTTCCATCTTTGACCTTTTCTTTCAACTGAGCAGTGCCTTTTCATTTTATGGCTGCAGGGGTATCATTTCCAAAAGAAACTTTATTTCCCTTTTCTAAAGCAGTATATGATTCAAGTTTTTCTTTATCACCTGTCATATGCTTCGAACATCCACTATCGATGTACCATAGATTTTCCTGTCCTTCTGCATAAAAAGCTATCCCACATCTTTTTGGTTGTGATTCCTTTATTCTCCATGTGATGGTGCTTGAGGCTTGTTCCTTTGTCTACCGATACCTGCTCCTGCATTCAGAATCTTCATGACTGAAGTTATTACAAATAGAGCATTCAATTTCATTTTCAAGTGCCGAAAAGTTGTTATAGGTCCTTTTCGTAATCCTAGACGTACTTCTTTGTTTTTGAGCTTCTCTAGTCATGATTGTCTTATAGGCAACACATTGAGCTACTTTGTGACCAAAGTTATGGCAAGAGAAACATTGGCCATTGAAGAAACTTCTGCGATTATCAAATCTACCAGCCAAATGATTGTAATTTCTACTGTCATCCATTCTTGAAGCAAATTGAGAAGTTTTTACCTGTGGCTGGTTGTAGCTTTTGTTCACCCTTAAGATGGATTGCCCCTGGTTTACCTGGTAGTCTTTGTTTGTTCTTGATGTAATTCGTCCCTGCTTTACCTGGTGATCTCCATTGGGCTTTTGCTCATTCCTCCTTGCTGCATCAAGATAACTCTTTGAGGTGGATGCTTGAGATGTTTCTCCATTATAACCCAGACTTGTCTTGATTAGTGGAGAACGCTATTAATAATCTCATCTAGAGTTTTAGATCCTTTAACAAATTTAAGATTAAAAGCCTTTGTTTTCTCAATTTCTTTTCTAAGGCCAACAATTTCACATTCTAACTTCTCAAGAAATTTTTCTTTTTCATCAAGTTGAAATTGCAGAGTATCAATGATCACATTCTTTTCTTCTAAACATGTCTTGAGTCTAGAAATCTCTTCATAAAAGCTATCCACATCTATAGCATCCATGTAATCATCATCTTCAAAAGCCATTAAAATTTTATAGTCATTACCTCGTTCATCTTCATCACTATTTGATAGTCCATCACTGTCTTCATGAGTGTAATAGCTTTTCTTATTTGCATTATGTTTCTTGTTCCATCTAATAGGTTCCTTTCCCTTGTCAATATTATCCTTATGAGGACATTTGGCAGCATAGTGACCTACTCTTCCATAAGCAAAGCATTTGAAAGGTAACTTACCTCTGAATCTTCCAGTACCCCGTTGAAGATTTCTGACAAAATTTGATTCTTCTTCTTCTTCTGACACGTGTCCTGACTCATAGTACTCTCCTTTGCCTGAAGCCTTGAAGGCAACTTCTCTCCTGTCTGATGGACCTCCTTTCCTCATTTCATAAGCAGTTAGAATTCCGTGCAGCTGTGACATTTTAAGGTTTTGTAGATTCTCTTTTTCTTCTATTGCAGAAACTTTAGATTCAAACCTAGGGGACAAAGATCTTAGAACTTTTTCAACCACAACAACCTCTTTTATTTCTTCACCCAAATTTTTCATACAATTAACAATCTCATCTACATGAAGAAAATAGTTAGCCACACTTTCATCATTATACATCTTGAGATTTTCATACTGAATCCTGAGGGTTTGAAGTTTTGCTCGTTTTACCTGATCATCTCCTTCATAGCTCAGAACAATCTTGTCCCATATCTCTTTTGCGGATTTAAACTGCATTACCTTGACAAATTCTGATTGAGATAGGCATCCTAATAGAGTATTGACCGCCTTTACATTTGTTTCATATTTCTTCTTCTCAGCCAGATCTGTAGGAGTTGCTGATGGAAAAGTATACCCTATATCTATGATATCCCAGACTTCTGTACCAAGAGATTGAAGATAGGCAGTAACTCTTACCTTCCAATAAACGAAGTTAATCCCATCAAAAATAGGTGGCCTAATTGACGCTTCCCTCTCATAGTTGCTCATGATGAAAGATCTTTCTTCAAGCGATCAAGCTTCTTCTGAAGAACCTGCTTTGATAGCAATTGTTGGAAATAATACTGAGAGGGGGGGGTGAATAAGTATTATCAAGTCAAATATTCCTTTTTCAAAGTCAAATGATATACGCTACTTCAGTTAATTAAACCCGCGTATATACGCATCGATGTAGAAGGAAACCAGTGTATATAATGCAAACTTTTTATTTTACTTTAACTTTCTGATGTTGATTGTTAATCTGTGTTTGAGAAGCAAATAACCAGTAACCAGAAAAAGTAAAACAGAGCAGAAAGACAATCGCACACAGGAACACAAGATATAAGGTGGAAACCCAATGTGGGTGAAAACCACCTGCTGCAATTCGTCTCTATCTTCTCTTTAATTAGAAACTTATTTTTACAATTGTACTGGTGCAGTCCTTTACCAGTACGCAGGCTGCAACCTGTAGAGAGCTACAACCCTCTCTCGTTTTCCATCTTCTCCTGGAAGGGAGCTACAACCCCATTAGCTCTTGCAGTAGCCAAGATACTAGTGCATAGGTGCTGGCCTACAGAAGGCTAAAACCTTTTCTTTCTTTTAGGGACCACGTTTCATAATTTTTCAGACTGGATCCACAAATAATATCAATCAAACATCAAGTATTTCTTCATCAACCAATCACCTTTTCACAAATCAAAACTGAATCAACATAAACACTTCTCTGACGACTGAATCCAGATCACAGTAACAATAACCACACACCAAATCTGAACCCAGAACACTGCAGCAATAAACAGAGGCAGCTAGATCACAACTCAAAAGAGATACGCTACTTTAATAACCTGAAACCTGCGTGCATATGCTTCATATGTATGGAACAAACTGCGTATACGCTCCTTCGCTTCACTTAACCAACGTGTATACGCGCCTTCGCTTCATTGAACCTGCGTACAGATCTATAAAGGATAATTCGCTCTTTCAGATATTCAAACACTAATTAGCCCAGATTATCAGACTTATAGATCAAGCAAGCGCCACATATAGCAGATCAAAATCATACAAAGATACTATCATTCAAGCTTAAAGATTATGACCCATCAATAGAACTTATCCTTCTTTTTGCGCTAAGGTTCCTCCTTCATTCAGATCCAGATCTGCACCTTAACCCAATTACCAGTATTCCAGATCTAGCACTTTATCAGATATTCAACAATAATTCAGATCATCTTTGCCACATGATCTCCTTCCTCTTTTATATTTTTAGGCCTTCCACAATACCGCGGTCCAAAACCATAATAAACCAATACCTTGGACCCAATACTTGGGATCAACACTTTTGACGAGGTACCATGGTCCAAAACCATAGGTTCAAATACCAAGGACTAACTACCACGGAACAAAGGTAAGTTCTCCAACATATACGCGCTTTTCCTTGCATGAAAGTGCGTGTATATGCATACGCGCCTTTGAAATGTCTAACCCGCGTGTATACGCGTCTTCGTCTAGATGAACCTGCGTATATGTCTTTTCTTTCCTACTGAAAGCCTGAACTGGGATCTGTTACCAAAGAGAGTTGCCATCAAGGACAACACCTGTGCCATAGCTCCAAAACCTGTGCCATAATGCCAACACTATCACCTCATACGGTTCACCCAAGTAAATCATACCACGGTATAGATAGAGATGTGTACTATCATCAAATTTAACATCTTTAACATGCCATGTAAAATTTGTTTTATTTATTTCTCGTGAATTCGTCCATTCATAAATAATATTTGGTGCACTTGATGGGCCAGTTGGTCGACTTTTACGATGTTTCCCAATTTCGGAATGTTCGATAGTATTCAAAGTGTGTCCACCTGCAACTTTAGATGATGGACTTGTTGTCTTTGTTCCAGACATATTCACGGAGACGTTCCTTGATGCCATCTTCCCAAATATATATATATATATGTGTGTGTGTGTGTGTGTGTGTGTGTGCGTGCGTGTGTTAATTAATCAAAAAACCATATATATTACTTAAAAATTTTGAAAAATAAAATAAAAAAAATTGACACTATAATTGTTATTTAAATATAAAAATAAGTTAAATTATGTGTAATTTTCAAAAAATGTTATAAAATTATATCTACAAATTTATAAAGAAATTATTATATACAAATTTTATTTATATATTTTTGAAATGATTAAATATAAAGTAAAAATAAATAAAAATTTAAATGATTTATATCTACATTTTTATAAAAATATAATTATATATTAAATTTTCAATTATTAAAATCAACAAATTATGTATATAAAAAAAATTTAAAAAAATATTATATATTAAGTTTTAAATTATTAAAATAAACACACACACACATACAATTTTAAATTATTAAAATTAACAAATTATGATGATGATGATGGTTAACGTCCACTGAGACCAAACTTTTGTTTATTGCACCTAAAGAAACAAATTATTTAGTTTGATTTAAGATTTTATTCCTATGCTCAAAAAGCTTGGAGAGAAGCCTTCCGAGCTCACTATAATTTTGACATCATAAAAGGCTAGGAAGGTCAATATTACAACAGAGATTTTGAAACTAAGATCTAATGTGGTTGTACGCGAGGCACTCTAAGAGAAAGTGATTTTCATCCTCAATGTTCGTATTTTCACAGAGATGGTAGAACCTTTCCATCCCTAGTGTTTTAGGAACTGCCCAACGACCCGTTTCACTATGGAGCTCATGAGACTTCGTTCTAATCTTGGCTATATTAATTTTCTTCTTTGAGCTAGTTAAAACAGAGAGATACTTTTGATCTTCTAGGGTGGGGTTGATGACCTCCTTATAATATCTTAATTTTCTTTTAGCTGCTAAATCTTTCTCATGCCACATTTTTTCTTTGAACTTAGAAGTAGCAATATTTTTAATGTTATTAATGTTTTGCAATGCAACATTCTCATCGATCTCCCAATGGTTTAACCAAGCCCTCATGTCTTTATACCAACCTTGCTCGAGCCTTAGGTGATTTTGGCTGGAATTTAAAGCTAGTTTAAGAAGTCTATGGTCTCCTATGTTATTGAGTTTGTGCTTGTACAACAAAAGCCTAGTCATAGCTAGGCTCTCGATAGGGGAAAGACTCATTTCTATAAGGAGAATAGGATAGGGTGTGTTGCTTTTAATTTTGAGGTTATACATTATAAAACGCTTCTGGATTTGCTCAATCTTTCTCCAGGATTCTCTAGAGATGCTACAACCCCAAACCTCACATCCATATAAGATAACCGGAGTGACTAAAGTTTCAAAGAGGAACTTCTTTCTATCCCACATTACGAGGTTTCCCGTTTTACAATTATTTTCAAGGCCAAAATAAGCTTTCCAGCTCCCATTAATCCTTTTCTCAATGCTATAGTTCCAAGAGAGTTTGTGATGAATATCAATTCCTAGATACTTGTAGGAAAACACTTCCTCCAAGTTACTATTGTCATACATAAAATTAGCGTAAGTGTCCTTCTTGGATTTGATAATCATAACTTTTGTTTTGTCAGTATTAACAATCATACCCATGTTAGAGCAGAAATCTTTAAGAAGTCCAAGTTGCTTATCAAGATCAGATGGGCACCTTGCGAGAAGAATGATATCATCAGCTTAGAGAAGAAGGATAATGACTATCCTAGCTAAGATCGTGCCAGCACATCCTGCTTCCCCTAAACAACCTTCTAGCTTGTCGATGTAAATGTCAATCATTTCAAAAATATATAAATAAAATTTATATATAAAATTTTATATATTAAAATTTTATATATAATTTTTTTATAAATAATTTATTATTAAAATTATATATATATATATATATATATATATATATATATATATATATATATATCTATATATATATATATATATATAGATAACGGTATATTTCATGCCCAAAACTGGTTCCTGGATCAGAATATATGATCGAAATGAATGATTGATTCTTGGTTATGCATGTTTTAAGGTCATTTGCTGCACATAGTGACAAGTTTACTACAAAATCAGTTTTTGAAGCAATGGACATGAATTTTACAAAAGTGAAATAGGTTTTTATCAATCAGATACCAAATAACAAAAACCTCCTTTAGTTTGTGAACAGGTGGTACTATGTGGGAGATATATAGTGATATTTGAAGCCTACATTAAAACAAAACAAAGTTTGCATTTGTTTTATTGTTTTAGTCATTGTAGTACGGTGCCATTTTACAACAGATGGAAAGTAATTTTGAGAAACCAAAGGAGGTTTCTGTAAATCACAAGGCATATAACAAAAAATCTTTCTGTTTATTCACATGTGTTGTGAATTGGAATATTTGACTAGATCTTTACAGCCTATTTTTACAGATTTAAATATTTAATGATTTCTTGTTTTAGAGATTATTTTGTGGCACATATTCCGAGCAACTGGAAATGAATTTCCAAATTTTGAGAGATATTTTTCTCAAACATGACCTTATATACAAAAACCTCTTTCATTTTTGTAACAGGTGTTATGGTTCAAGAGATACGAGTTCATCTTTGATCCCTATTTTCAGAAATTCGGTC
This sequence comes from Pinus tabuliformis, assembly GCA_031772625.1. Taxonomy (NCBI): domain Eukaryota; kingdom Viridiplantae; phylum Streptophyta; class Pinopsida; order Pinales; family Pinaceae; genus Pinus; species Pinus tabuliformis. The sequence continues at coordinate 910,646,521 of CM062814.1, read as the reverse complement.
CAAATTTAATGTAACTGTTTCTATCTTTAGGGAGATGGTTGAGCTCAACTCCCTTAGTACAAGGATGAACTAATTGTATATATTTTATGAATTTTAGAGTGTAAAGGGTTCAAATTTTTCAGTAGAGGAAAGCTGCTTCGGACTGTGTAAAGTTTTTTCTGAATATTATTTTTAAAGGAGCAGTTTCTATCCTTTAGATTTGGGATCGATCACGCTATTTAATGTGCAACATGTTTTTATTGTAAATTCATTTCCATGCTTTGTTTTTTCTGCTAATTGCATTACAACATTCTCTAAGGGAAGTGTTAGGAATCCATCCACACACGATGCTCCTTTCACAATGATTATGTTGTTTAATGTAGTGGTTATCTTTTCAGAATCCATCCTCTGTTAGAAGCTCTGTTGAGTAACCCTGTGCTTCTTTTTCTTCTAAAGTTGCCAATGTAGATCCATCCCCTGATTGATGCCTGAAGTGCAGTGGGGTTTCTCCTCTTTCCTTCTCTCATTTACATCTTTTATCTGGCTGAACATTGCACTTACTTTGCACCAAGTTTTCCGGTAGAAAGTAGCCTCGATTCCAAAGCCCAATGGTCCCTTCTCTTGCAATTTTCAACCCTCAACTTTCAATCAAATCCCTGTACTTCATAGTTAGCCTAAGATTCACTTATTGCAGCCACATTTTGTTGGCAAAGAGAGAGCCCCCTCTGGTTTGGTAGGGCTAGATGCCAAATCGAAATCTTGGTCTGTGGTTACCTCAAAATTACCTCTTCTCAGCCTTGAGGTTCATTCTGAGTGCTAACATATTGGTTCCGTTGCCGGGGATGAGGTGACACATCTTCTCCGGGAAGGATCGTTCAAGTTGAAAATCTGATTGCTAATGGCGGATAATAGTTAGACACATATGAAGGCTGAAATTATCTACGTGACGACTCCATTGTTCAAAATCCCTAGTTTCAAAGTATTGATGGTGGCTGCACTGGCTAAATGAAGGACTTAGATGTTGTTTCTATTTGTTCAAGGTATTCATGTATCGATTTTTCTAATCTTCCTGGTTTTCCTAATAAATTACCAAAGGATGCATATTTTTTGAGTAATGGCCCTAAATTTAGTGGGGAAGATCTGACTTTGACTCTTGGACATGTAGCAAATTTCAAAACATTTATAGAATCTCTTAGAGAAAAAAGAGGATATTTTTATCAGATTGTTCTATGATTCATTTCAAGGGAAATGTAGACAATGGATCAAAAGTTTTCCTATCAGATCTATTAAGTCATTAGCAGATTTTTGGCATATCTTTCTTGAAACATGGATGGAGAAAGAGGAAGAATTCGAAATAGAGGCGGCCTCTATTCAAGGCTTTAGAGAATGGGAAGATATATGCATGGATGATGAGGTAGATGATAACTTTGTTTCATCTCTTTCTTCTTATTTGAAGTCTTGTCGATGTAGCCATGAAGTTAAACTCAATTTTTTGCAAGAGTTTGCCATCAAAATTGAAGAGGATATAACTGAATTGGAGACCCAAACATAGTCCCATGATCTGGACTATCAAGTCCCATTATCTGGGGACCTTTTCCAGCAGAAAGAAGGAAAGGTAAGGTTGCCCTTGGATTTTTGCATTAATAATTTGCAGCTGGAAGCATGTATTGAGGAGTTGGGGCAACAAACAGAGTCTAGTTTCTTTGATCCTGTTGCGACATATATGGAAAAAAAAAATTAGTTTGAATAACAAGCCAGATTTCCTTTTACATAGCTACACTCATTTTGTGCATGTATGGCTGTCAGTATTTCCAATTGTGTCCTGGTTCAAGCACTCCCCAGCATCATTGTTGCCACAATTGCTTGATTGGTTAATTTGGCATTACAACATCACTTGATCTAGTGATTTGCAGCAAAGTAGGGTATGGTTGTACATAAATAAGCTACCCAAAGCAGCATTTCAGTTTTCAACATTTGTTTTAGTTTCCTAATGTATAGGTTGTAGTATGTGTGATTTTTTGGTTGGTATAAGTTGTTCAGGTTTGTAGCTGTTTGTGACCATATTGCCCAATGGATGAGGCACTTGGTCTATGGTGTTCTTGACACCTCCAAGGAGCTGCCATCCCCAATAAGGCCAATGTTAGTTCCAGTGTTCACAACCTGTCACCAGGGATCAAAATGGGCTCTTACTATGTCTGGTTTTCAGAGATGTTTTGCACATTAGTTTAGTGAAAATTATATCTTAAGTATGTTCATCAAAAGTAGCTTGGAAATATCTTTCCAACAACATATTGCATGCAGGAAACCGGTTCCTAAATCATAAGATATGATCGAAATGAATGATTGATTCTTGGTTATGCATGCTTTGAGGTCATTTGCTGCACATAGGGACACGTTTACTACAAAATCAGTTTCTGAAGTAATGGACATGAATTTTGCATTTGTTTTACTGTTTTAATCATTGTAGTGTAGTGCCATTTTACAACAGATGGAAAGTAATTTTGAGAAACCCAAGGAGCGCTTTGTCAACTATGAGCCATATAACAAAAACCTCTTTCAGTTTATTCACAGGTGTCGTAAATTGGAATATTTGACTAGATCTTTACAGCCTATTTTTATAGATTTAAATATTTAATTATTTCTTGTTTTAGAGATTATTTTGTGGCATAGATTCTGAGAAACTGCGAACAAATTTCCAAAATTTGAGAGATTTTTATCTCAAACATGACCTTATCTACAAAAACCTCTTTCAATTTTGTAACAGGTGTTATGGTTCAAGAGATACTAGTTCATCTTTGACCCCTATTTTCAGAAATTTGGTCCAAATTTAATGTAACTGTTTCTATATTTAGGGAGATGGTTGAGCTCAACTCCCTTAGTACAGGGATGAGCTAATTGTATATATTTTATGAATTTCAGAGTATAAAGGGTTTGAATTTTTCGGCAGAGGAAAGTTGCTTTGGACTGTGTAAAGTTTTTTCTGAATATTATTTTTAATGGAGCAATTTCTGCCCTTTAGATTTGGGATCCATCACGGTGTTTAATGTGTAGCACGTTTTTATTGTAAATTCATTTCCATGCTTTGCTTTTTCTGCTAATTTCATTACAACATTCTCTAAGGGAAGTGTTAGGAATCCATCCACGCACAATGCTCCTTTCACAATGATTATATTGTTTAATGTAGTGGTTATCTTTTCAGAATCCATCCTCTATTAGATGCTTTGTTGAGTAACCCTGTGCTTATTTTTCTTCTAAAGTTGCCAATGTAGATCCATCCCCTGATTGATGCCTGCAGTGCAATGGGCTTTCTCCTCTTTCCTTCTCTCGTTTACATCTTTTATCTGGTTGAACATTGCACTTACTTTGCCCCAAGTTTTCCAACAGAAACTAGCCTCAATTCCAAAGCCCAATGGTCCCTTCTCTTGCTGTTTTCAACCCTAAACTTTCAATCAAATCCCTGTACTTCATAGCTAGCCTAAGATTCACTAATTGCAGCCAAATTTTGTTGGCAAAGAGAAAGCCCTCTCTGGTCTGGCAGGGCTAGATGCTAGATCGAAAGCTTGGTCTATGGTTACCTCAGAATTTCCTCTTCTCAGCCTTGAGGTTCATTATGAGTGCTAATAGGTAGCAAAATTTTATTCCCAGGCGTCGGGAATTGATTTTGGTGATGTTTTTTCTCCTATTGCCAAGGTAGCTTCTATTAGATTACTTTTATTTGTTGCTACTGCTTTTGATTTTGTTATGGATATGATATGAAAATATAAGATAATAGAAATAAACCCAAGAATAATAAGATCTGAATATAGATAAATGCTTCACTTTATTGATATCAAACCCTTAAGGTAGGGCAATGCCATACATTCACTCCTTAAGGAAGGAGAGCACTCCACAAGCCATATGCCTATTCATACAATATTCCTTGACACCACTCAACGGGGAGTCTCTAGCCTCTATATAGGCCTCATACATACAATACCATGGGTCATTACCATGGTTCCCTCAATACCATCTATCTAATACCATGGGCTTATTACATTATTGTTAACTATTTGTGGTCATGATATGGGTTAACCACTTTATTTATTACTATGGCCCATCCCATTATTACATTATTCCCTTGGGTAGCTCCCTTTGTACCCCACATTATCCGCCCTAGGTATACTACAGATTTTGAGGTAGAATGGATGGACGTGAAGACAACATTTCTTCATGGGGATCTGGAAGAGGGGATCTACATGAGGCAACTTGAAGGCTTTGCAGTGAAGGGTAAAAAATAACTGGTATGAAAATTAAAGAATTCTTTGTATGGGTTAAAACAATCACCAAGGATGTGGTAACAGAAATTTGATACATTTATACGGGGACTTGGCTTCACCAGAAGCAAAGCAGATCACTGTGTGTATTTTAAATTAATTGGTGACTGTGTTATTTATCTGGTCTTGTATGTGGATGATATGTTGCTGGTTGGAAATGACAAAGAAATTATCCAGGATTTGAAGACCCAATTTTTCTCCAAATTCGACATGAAAGATCTTGGTGCTGCAAATTATATTTTGGGCATGGAAATTAAAAGAGATCGGGCAAAGAGGAAGCTCTGGTCAAGCCAAAGGAATTATGTTGAGACAATACTGTAGAGGTTTAATATGTAGGATAGTAAATCAGTGAAGGTTCCTATTCTTGTAGGTGTAAAGTTATATGTTGAACAGTGTCCCAAGACACAAGAAGAGGAAGAGGACATGTCCCGTGTTCCATATGCAAGTGTAGTCGGTAGGCTGATGTATGCGATGGTCTGTACTAGACCAGACATTGCACATGTAGTGGGAGTATTGAGCAGGTTTATGTCAAAACCAGGGAAGGAGCATTAGACAGCAGTGAAGCGAGTTTTCAGGTATTTGCATGGCACTAGTGATTATGGTTTGTGCTATAAAGGAAGACCAGGATTGGACAAATTTTTGGATATTCATGGCTTTGTTGATGCAGACTGGGCTAGAGATCTAGATTAGATAAGATCTACAAGTGGATATGAGTTTAACTTATTTGGAGGTGCAGTCAGTTGGATGAGTAAGAAACAATCTGTAGTGGCATTATCAACTACAGAGGCAGAATACATGACAGCCACTCAGGCAAGCAAGGAAGAAGTTTGGTTGCAGAGATTGTGTTCAAGTATGAGGTTAGTATAGGGAGCTATAAGGATAGACTGTGATAGCCAAAGTGCAATTTTCTTGGCAAACAACCCTGCTTATCTTTCAAAGACAAAGCACATTGATGTTCAGTATCACTTTGTGAGGGATATGATAGAAGACAAAAAGGTGTTGCTGGTAAAGGTGGACACTTTGAAGAACACTGCAAATGCATTGAAAAAATATGTGAGCTCTGAGAAGTTCTCTTGGTGTAGAGAAACAATGGGCATTGCAGGGCTGGATAAATGACTAAGCTCTCTTGTGGCCCCTTGTGGAAAGAAAAAAACAAGTGGGAGAATGTTGGGTTGTGTTATATTCTTTCCATGACTAGCCCCCCTAGTTAACCGAGGGGTTCCACCCACCCCCCCCCCCCCCCTCGTTGTGTCAATTGCACAACGGGGGGGGTCACAGGGGGTTTGAGGGGGGTAGGTGGCCCCCTTCTACAGGGTTCGGGGTAGCGCCTCGGGGAAAATGGTTTTTGGGTCCTATATTAGGTGGTACGAACCTACCTATGGTTTTGTGCATGGTTTTAGCACATGGTTTTGGGCGCGATGGTTTTTCGGTCCATGGTATTGGATGCTTCGGCATGTATATATATGTATTGTAACATATGAAAGGAACATAATGAAAAATCATTCTGTTAGTCCCAGTTTTGGGATCCAAGGGAAAATCTCTGTGTATATGTGTTTTATGTGTTATGTTCTCGCATTGTTTATTTTCTATGTTTTAGAATTTGTATGGGGTAATTTTTGTACGGGGTTAAAACCTACAAGACGACAGAAGGTATAGCACAACCGAGATTGGTGTAGTCACCTTTTAGAGGGAGTCGGGTTCCCCCTTAGGCTCTAGAATTTCATGTTCATTCCGGGACTAAAGAAAAATCCTGTCTCCATTGCATTTTTGGAAGACTGTGGTTATGATGTTATCTTCAGTAAAGGAAAGGAATTACTTAGACACATAACCACGAGACAGGTGAAGCAATCAAGGTTTGTGTGAAGAACCTGTACAAGATAAATGTGGAGGATTGTGTTGCATTGAGCACAAAGACGGAGAAGGTGAAAATCTGTGATGTCAGTGAACTTTGTCATAAAAGACTTGGCCATTTGCATCATGGCACTTTGAAAATCATGCAATAGATAACCACAAGACTCCCTAAAGGAGCACTTGAGCAGCACGATGTATGAAAAGGATGTACTTTGGGGAAGTACACAAAATCCATATTCGATGATTGTGACAACAAAGTACATGTAGTCCTTGAAAGGATCTACTCTGATGTCTGTGGACCTTTCTCGATAGCCTCCATTGCCAGGCACACATATTTTTTTCATTTTTATTGATGACTTCTCACAGAAGTGTTGGATCTTATTCATGCGGAAGAAGGATGAGACATTCTCCAAGTTTATATAATTCAAGGCACTGGTTGAGAAAGAAGCGGGCAAGAAGGTGAAGGTTCTTAGGAGTGATAACAGAGGTGAGTACGTGTCAAATGAATTTAATTTATTTTTTGAATAAGAAGGAATTCAACGAGAGTTGATATAACCCCACAATCCATAGTAGAATGGGGTGGCTAAGAGGAAGAACTGTAACATTGTGGGAGCAGTGAGAGCGATATTGCATGATCAAGGCCTACCTATGAATTTGTGGGTCGAGGCATGCAACACAATTGTAGTCTATTTGCAGAACCAGAGTCCTCATTAGATCCTGGGCATGATTATATCGGAGGAGGATATATCAGGGAGAAAGTTGAATGTGTCACACTTAAGGATTTTTGGAGCCTCTGTTTATTGCCATGTCTCCAGAGAATCAAGGAAGAAGCTAGAGCCGAAAATAGAATTGGAGGTATTTTTGGTTTACACATAAACTACCCACAACTATCATATTTATTTTCCATCCCTCAAAATGACAGTTTTGTGAAGGGATGTAAAATTTGAAAAAGATAAAGCCATGCAATGCTCTCTTGAGAGGGAGCTTCAGATCCTGTCAGACGAGGATCTTTTAGCTCCAAAGGAGGAACCTCAAGAAGTTGTGGAGAAGGCACAAGTTGAGGATCAAAGAGTGGAGACAACTACTCAAGCAAAACCATCTAGAGAAGGAAGAAAAAGGACTGGGGAATCTAAGAGACTTGTGCAGGATGCGAGGGATAATATGGGTGTTCCTTCAAATCAACACAGATAGATAAGGTCACCATATCAGTACACTAGCTACATGGCTCTAATTGTTGAGCTTGTAGAGACTAATCCATCCTCTTTTGAGGATGTAGTAGAGAATCCTGTATGGGTTGATGCAATGGTGGAGGAATATGAATCCATTACAAAGAACATTGTTTGGGAAGTGGTCCCGGGACCAACAGACAAATTAGTTATGGGTTCGAGATGGATCTTCAAGGTAAAGCATGCAACAAATGGGAGCATGGAAAAGTACAAGGCCAGAATTGTGGCCAATGGGTACTCTCAAGTTGAGGGGATTGACTATGAGGATATATTTGCTCATGTAGCAAGGTACTCATCCATCAGACCAATTCTTGCTCTAGATGCACAGATGGGGTGGAAGATCCACTAGATGGATGTAAAAATAACATTCCTCAATGGAGTTATTGAGGAGGAGGTGTACATCGAGCAACCATAAGGCTTTGATACTTTTTATCGAGACTCTCATGTATGTAGACTCAACCGAGCATTGTGCAATCTTAAGAAAGCACCTTGTTCTTGGTACACTAGGATCGATAGTTATCTCACCGGTTTGGGCTTCACCAAAAGTGAAGCAGATGAAAACCTCTATCATATCTTAGTAGAAGTAAATTTTTTATTATTGTCTTAGATGTTGATGACTTGAATTTAACTGATGATGAGGAGCTGATAAGATTGTGTAAGTTGGACCTTCCAAGAGAGTTTGAAATGAAGGACATGGGTCTCATGCAATACTTCATCGGATTGGAAATATGTCAAGGTGATGGGGAACTGTTTTTCTTTTAGGGAAAGTATGCCAAGAGATACTTCATAGGTTCCACATGGATAGTTACAAACCCATGGAGACACCTCTAGTGACAAATTGGAGGAAAGAGGATGTCACTTCAGGTGAGGAAGTTGATGCTAATGTTTAACGACAATTGGTGGGTTCTCTAATGTATCTTGTAAAAACATGACCAAATATGTGTTATGCAAACAACCAACTAAGCCAAGCTATGATTAGGCCAACCAAATTATTTTGGAGGTTATCTAAGCATGTTCTATAGTATAGACATACAGAGGGAGTGAAGATCTATGACTTCACAAATGCAGATTGGGTGAGGATTCCATTATACCAAAAGATTACATTAAGATGAATTTTCATTGTTTGGTCCGCAACTGTTTCCTGGTATAGTAGGAAGAAAATATATGTGGCACTCATATCGATAGAAGTAGAATACATGGATGCTAGTCAAGTAACATGTGAGGTAGTCTGTATGAGAAAGATACTTGTTGGATTGTTTGGTGTGCAACTGTTTCCTGGTATAGTAGGAAGCAAATATTTGTGGCACCCAGATCGATAGAAGCATAATACATGGATGCTAGTCAAGTAGCATGTGAGGCGGTCTGGATGAGAAATATACTTGTTGGATTGTTTGGTCAAATGATGGATACGAATGTGATCTACTGTGATAATCAAAGTTGCATCAAGCTCTCTAAAAATCCTATTCTTCATGATCAATCCAAGCATATAGATATCTAGTGTCACCATTTATGGAAATGTGTGCAAAGGCAGATAATATTGTTGTGATACATTTCGGCAGAGGAACAAGATGCTGACATTTTGACAAAGGCCTTGTCAAGAGGGAATTTTGAGTTCCACAGGTGCAAGATATGGGTGGTTGATAATCCCTTTCTTGTTGAGAGGGAGTGTTGAAAAATGCAACAAGAAATTCTCAATTTAATTTTTCCTTGATTAAATTGAGAAAATTCAAATTTCCACATCATAATACAACTTGCATGATGTTAACTTGTGTGACATGGCTTGTGTCACCTAGTTTATTCAGTAAATTCAATTTGGACGAGGTATAGTTTAGTTCGGCATGTGTGATTTCTAATTTGTAGCAATCAAGGTCAACTATCTCAGGTTGTTTTCAGTTAAACTAGTTCTAATTTTTGGAGGAACTAGGAGAAGGTCAGTTTAGTAGTGCAACTTCAGTCAAACTCAGTGATCATCCAATTAATTGGTCAAACAACCCAAAATAGCTAGTGCATGCAAAGAATTCTAATTACCCAGTTAAGGTCGAGATTCCAATGCATAGTAACATTAGTTGTAGACTAGTCTTGAGTGTATAGGTGTTGCATGCAGTCAAATGATCAGCCTAAGGAATTGTGCAATTCAATTAGAAGAATTTCATAAATAATAGGGGCTAATTCATCAAGGAACAAAAAAGGAAATAAGAGCTCAAGTGGAGGAAAAATTTGACTAAGTATGGGTTAGAGGCCTTCAATGATTAGAGAGATATGTTGTGCACTTGCAGGGTGAGCTCAGTTGAGAAAAGTAATTGTAATGCATCTCTATTCATTTGAATAATGAAAGCAAGAATTAGGGTTCTTTTGTAGCGGCTACAACCACCCTCCAAAATTTTGGCCTGTACCAATTTCAGAGCCTCCCTTGAAGAGTTTTACTTGGTGACTGCACACACTTGGGTTCACTCCGTGAGCTTGTGTGAGTGTTTACATCTGCCTTGCTTGTTCATTGCATTCAAGTCTCTACATGTTGATGTCTAAGTCATGCTTGCGATCATGTTCTGGTCATGCTCAAAGTCTTCGATTCGTATGTTCTTGTTGTGTTTGCTATGAAAGAATTTTTCGCACTCACACACGTAGTCACATTCACTGTCGCACAAGTGTCATCTCAATTGATGAAAGATCAATCATCAGTGTCGCGCTTGTCACTTACATCGTCAGTCAGTATTGTTGAACGTGTGTCTGTTTGGATGGTTTGGTCGTTTTTTCATCAAGTCACGTGAGTGTGTGTTCGTATGATCACCTATGCATCTTTCAATTGTTCACACACTTAGCCATTTTTGCTGAAAGTTCTGACAACCGGACTCCCCTCTGACAGTCAGAACATCACCCCCCCATTGACTTGATCGACTGTCAACTAGAACAATGCAGAAGCACCAAGCTATTATTTTCAAGTTGCACTACCTGCAAGCAATCCAATCAACTCTCATGCTGACGACCCGGACATCCGGACTCGAAAGTCACACTGGGATTGACTCCCTTCAAAAATTGTGCAGAGGCCACTGACATCACCCTCTCAACTTACTGATGAAATTTCACAGACATTTCAGACAGACACCAAGTGCCCGTCCCTGTCTCGCTTAGAAAATTGCACAATTTTCCCAGTCAGCCACCCTGATGGTCGACTGACTATTCATCTTAGAAATTGTGCAGTGCTCATTAGTTGGCCCTCCACTACCCATCATTCAGCTCAACTCAGAAATTGTGCAGATATGATTAGCAGGTCGGCCTCCCAGCCTCAGTGCAGTTGTCCTAGCCAGTAGCTCCTAGCAGTGGACTACCAGTTCCCTCCAGGAATTGAGCAGTTTTTGCTGCCGGTGATTGAGAAACCAACTGTTAGTTCCCTCTAGGAATTGCATAGTTTTGGCTGCCAGTGAACCTAGCAACCAACTAGCAGTTCCCTCTGGGAATTGCGTAGTTTTGGTTGCCTGTCTCCTAGGTAGTTTCCCATAAAAACTGCATAATCCCTGCTCACTGACCCTTCATGCAGCCCAAGCCATTCCTCTGGAAAATTGCGCAAATATGGTTGTCTAACCCTACTGCTTGTTCGTTAGAAAAAGGCACAGAGCATGCATGCCTTGCCTTTCAGTATCCAGTACTGTTCCTCCCAAAATTTGTGCAATTTTTCCTCCCAGCCAGCCAAACCTTGCAGACAGTCACTATCGACTCAGATTTCTTGTCTCCATCTCTTAGTGACTATTGTGCAGTTTTATCAGCAGTTTCCTGGAGTCATCATCTTGCATCACAGCCTTGCTACCTCTCCCGGTCACCTGCATCCAAATGATCATGTGTCATGGTAGACTAGGAGGTTTTGGATTTGATGTCGTCTCATCATGAGTGGCTGCAGGGGCAGGTACACAAATGAACATGGAAAGACAATGAATGGGATGAACAAAGGGAGCACATGTAGAATGACAGGCTCACCAATAGATGAACGAATGAAGCATGCGAAGTGAACAAACATGATGAACATGCACCTTCGCGAATAGATGAGCCTATCAAGCCTTCTAGCATGAAAGCAAGGAACGACATGCTAAAGCTTCATCAAGTGAACCAAGGACCGTCGAAGACTCCGCGCACTTCGCCATGTGGAGGTGAAGCTATGATACACCATGAAGACATCCATCACCCAGCAACACTATAGCTCGACATGCACTCCAGCAGCAGCATGAATGTACGAGCATTATCATGTCAGGTCATGTCGAGTCACGTCATGAGTCATGTCACCCACATATCCACTATGGGTTTGTTGTCAATCAATGTGATGTAACATGGAAGTCCAAGAGACCATCTTGTTGAACAAATAGTCATGTAAGTAGAAAATTCATGGAAGTCAAATGGTCATGAGGGTAGTCGAATAGCCACAAGGGTCAATTTCACCCTTGGCTATAAATACCCCCTCATTTGTACATACAAAGGAGTTTTCACCTTAGCTCCTCCCACATATCCAAGAGAGTCTATAATCTTTTCTTTGAGGAGTAAGTAGTGGCTCCAATGCCCCGCACTCAGGGTTAGTAATGTATGGTGTAATGATGTGTCTTGGATCTTTCACTTAATTCAGAATCTTGCTAACAGGGCAGCATGTTTTCACACATGTATTGTATTTGTTGTAAGACTTCTCTTTAACACTCGTAATGCATGTTGCTTTAACCTGTGTTCTACATTTGAACTACTTCATTTTTTGTAATACATAATCTATTAATGGAAATGTGTTGTATATGTTGTTAACATTGTCTCTCCTATGTAGAATGTTCTCCCAAACATCAGATAGACCTTTCACATGAAGCTTGTTGTAATAATCATTGCACTCATTCGGAATGCTCTGTGAGTGTTGTAAGTGTTATCTCACATTGTATGTTGTGACTGTCGCATTCGTGTGGACTGCACCACCGGAAGTTGTGCATGTCCTATTCTGTTGTGTGTTCCTAGTAGTTTTGGTACTACTCCCAATTGACCTGGAACTCACTCTCACCCTCTCCCTTGACAGTGAAAGAACCATTAACACAAGTGACACTTACACTCACCAGGAACACGAACCTCACTTCTTGAGGACAAACCGAACCACTCTCCTATGCTGAGAAGCAAGAGTTGAGGCAAGATTTGAGGCAAACTCTCATACTGGACAGGAAGCCCACACCGAATGCTGTGAGGTCTAGTTGGGACTTCATACCGCGGTGATTCCTTGAATGTTTGCGGGTCTAGCACCATCAACATTTTTGGCACTAGAAGGAGGGCAACAAGTTGTACATGGCTGAAATTCCCCTCACACTCACTCATCAATCATCTAGTCAAGGTAGTAACTCACACTCCCTCTCGGACGACTTTGCAGTTGGTTACTCCTCACCTCCCATAATTGAACATGAGATTCATATCAACACCTTCGCTCTGATCGTTCCATCACTCGCCAGTTCACAAAATAAGTTGGATTGATCCCAAGCATACAACATCTTCTACACACATCTAGGAAGCCAAAAGCCACTCCCACAGGAGTTGTTGTATCATCGGTGGAAGAAGCAGTCCTTGCCACACTTGAAGGTCTAGAGGAAGCTATTGAAGACAAGGAGGAATCTCCAATCTTCCTTGAAGACGAACAAGGGACTCTTATGATCTTAGGATCAAACTCCGGTATAGGAGGCAGAGGGGAAGGTAGTGGAGGAGGTGGAGGCGAAGACGGACTGACAGACTCAGATCCGAGACCATTAGACTCCGAAGGAGAGGAAGAATATGAAGAAGACGAAGAGATGGCTGACCCAAATCTTGAATGGATGACTAAGGGACCATTGGCCCTCCTGGCTGTTCTGCACAAGATGTCGAAGCGAGTAGAGAGGATGAACATCAAGTTCAACCCTGACAACACGGTGAAGGCAGAAGACCACTTAGACAACTTCTACCTACATCTATAGACCCTTAAGGTACGTTATGACGACGTAGCATGTAGATTCCCATGGACCTTGGACAGCCACACAACTGCTTTGTATCACAGCCTTCCACCCAACTCCATACAGAACTGGGGTTCTTTCAAATGTATGTTCCTCAAAAATTTTGTTGATGACGAGACCCCAGCCATGTTGCTCAAGGAATTGGGAAGCCTCGGGATGGAGGGAAAAGAGAAAGTGAAAGACTTCAATAAGAGGTTTATGCATATTTTGAACAAACTTGCGGTAGACACTAAACCTCATGACTCCATCATTGATGATTATTACATGTCTACATTGCTGACCACCATTGCACAATTCATCAAGTGAGTGACAAAGCCAACACTTTTAGAAAGCTATGAAGAGGCTATTGCTGTTGAAAAAGACTTGCGTGCAATTGGAGTCATCAAGAATGATAAATCAACGAAAGACATCAAGGATGCGAGAAGAAAGCCCCAAGAAATGGTGAGCAAGGGTAGAGACAAGGAAGCAACTGATATTGAGACCCTCACTCACCTTGTCAAGAAATTGGGCACTGAAATTTCCGAACTCAAGCAATGTAAAACAGACACATTTGCAAGTAGCCATTTGCTAAGATAGAGATAGGCAAGCAGTTCATCAACCAGCTCATCAAGCAACAACCGGTTCACCTCCAAATTTGTGCAGAAGCTTGTGTTCCAACTCGAGCATTGTGCTGATCCTAATTTTTGTTCATTCCATGAAGAGTTGCACTCCGAGAACTCTTGCTATGATTGGAAACAAGTCGTTACCTCAGTCTGCAGTCATACACTTAATGTGGGAGGTGATATGCAGGAGCAGCTGGAAGACATTGATGATAGCAAAGAGGTTGCACTTGATGAAACACTAAGTTTTGGGCATGTGGTGAATGCTTATCAATGCTCACAAGTCATCTCGAAGAAGAACATTGAGAAACCACCCCAAAAGCAAAATGATCATTACAATCCTAGGAGTAAAGGGGCCCCCCCTACACTTAGGGAAATGCAAGAGAAAGTGAGGCAGCTAATAAAGAAGGCCGATCCACCAGCTGCCTCGAAGCAACAGACACAAAGCAAGTCTAAGAAGATAGTGGCGGATAAGAGTACATCCATGAGCAGCAAGTTGCAAAACACTCCGCCGGACAGCATGAACATTCATTCCACCCCAGACACCTCGGTGAGTCTACCACCTCTGGACTACAACATAGTCGACAACATGAAGAAAACTCAGGTGAACATAAACTTGTTTGAGTTAGCCAAAGTCCAGAGTCAGCTAGATATCCTGTTGCGTGCGTTGGGACAAACAACAATGGACAATGAAACCTCTACTAGTAAGGGAGAAAGCACACCTCCCGGATCACTATCTACTATTCTAAATACACTTCGGATGGAAGTAGAAAACTTAGGTTGCCCCCATTATTGCTTTCATTCTAAGGTTTCAACTACAATGTTCACAATTTCTTGGTTGATTATGGCGCGACAGCGAACGTCATGCCACTCTCCATTGCTAAGAATATCAATGCACGATGGAGCGAAACATCTACAATAATCATCCAACTTGACAGAATATTAGTACCAGCCATTGGTGAACTTCGAGATGTGATCATCTGACTATCCCATGACGACCGAGTCCACCAATGCATCAACATAGTTGTTGTGGACATACCGGAAGCATATGGCCTACTACTCACTAGAGACTGGTCGAGCAGGCTAGATGGATATTTTGCTACAGACTGGTTCCACATGTGGCTTTTGTACAAGGGTAGGTGCAACCAAATCTGGGTGTTATCCGAGAGGTATATGAAACATAATGTCACTCCCATTAATGGCGAGAACAAACTGTTGGCATTCGCAGAACTTATGTTTGGCAATTGCCTCCTAGAAAAGGCATTGGAGTGTTATCCTGCATGGCCAACTCCAACCTCATCAGACAAGCAATTGGGACTCCTTCCTCGCCCAAATGATGATAATGAAACTTGTACAATTTGTTTTTGTTTTTGTTTTGTTTTGCTTTGTTTTGTTTTGTTTTGTTTTGTTTTGTTTTGTTTTGTTTGTTTTTTTTTTTTTTTTTTTTTTTTTTTTTTTTCTGTTAGTATCAGTAGTAGCAACAACGGTAGTAGCAGTAGTACCAACATACCAAAATGTCCATGAACAAATAAGATGTGGGCTATATGCCTTGAAAAGTTAGGAACACAAGATGGCCTAAGGACCGAGTGTATCTCAGTCATCCAAAACAATGGACAATGCATGATTTCAAGCTTTTTCAAGTTCGAAGGCACAAACAATGATGTTGAGTATGAAGCACTCATATTGAACACACAAAGGACCAACACTATGAACGAACAAATCAACTTGAGAACCTACCACGATCTGAAGATGGCCAATCTTGGTACAAGCTGCACACTACAACAGTGACAAATCATTGACCGCTTGATCGAACAATACCGTACATGTTTACATGAGTAGATGATGACCTGAGTACACACTGCACGCAAGTAATCCAACATGAGATTCCAGGTAACGGAGGAGACAAGCCATTGCAGCAAATAATAGGAAACACATGCATGTTGTTTGCACCCCTTGCACCGAAAAGATTGACTAACAGTTTAAGTGTTTGGATTACTTGTGAAGTTCGTCATCATACATGGCTTTTTAATTTAAATCCTGCATGCAAGAAATCTGGGAAAATTCACTTACACATTGACTTCAGAAACTTGAATTCTTCCCAGAATAAAAACAAATACCCTGTGCCATCATCCGAGCCCATGTTGCACTCAGTACTTGAAACAATGGTGTTGTCTTCACTTGAAGGTATTTTGGAATTCCACCAGGTTCCAGTAGCGGAGCCCGGTAGACTTGCATTGGTCTACGAGAAGCTTTCCCCACACACATATCATTTGAAATGACTGGTTCTTGCCAATGGCCAAGATCTAAAACATTATTTTCCGTAGGTCAGGCCACGCCTGTGCCAGTACATAGTCTGCTTACTGCTTGTTGTTTCATTTGGTTTGTTTTTCTTATTTTCTTTGATTTTTGCTTTGTTTGATTCTTCTTACAATTTTTGTTCACATTCTTTTTGTTTGTTTGATATATTACTATTTTTGTTTTTGAAAGTAAGTGCTGTCAACTACTACATCCTGGATTTTCAATAGAGGATGTGGCTTAAATTTTAGGAAACTCGTGACATTGCAGCACTTGGACAATATTGTGTCCCTCTATGCTTGGTTGTAACCTTCGGCCGATGAAGTCTTGATGGAAAATACAAACTGTCTGCAAGGGAATTTTTGGTCCAACTGTGAGCCTATGTCCACACTGGGAAGCCCCATGCCTGTACTCAGCCTTCTGCTCTATGTATTCAAGCTCATCCAACTAGTAGAAATGGAGAAGGGAAAAATCTAAACAAGCAAACCTATGTCAGAGATCTTACATGCTTCTCTAAAGGAAAAACCTCTTATGCTATCAATAATTTAGGATCCCTCTTGCACCCCAAAAATAAATAAGTGCCTATGCACAGTCCTCTTGAAAAATATAAAGGCGAAATAAGAGAAAGGCTTCCTGTGCAGAGAGGTGAAGCATGCAACTCCACCGGGGTACTAACCAGGCTCACTGGCAGTGGAGCAATGTATGTGTTTCTGTGTGGCTCCGCTAGGGTACTGTCCAGGCATGTTGGCAGCGGAGCAACACCAGAGATGAAAACTTATACTCTGAAAATCTTCAACTCGCGAGCTAAACTACCCTTCCTGGATTCAAAACAATGAGATTCAAGCTGAACTTTTGATTGTGTTTGACTGACTTGGAAAAGGGTGAACCACGTATGTCCATGGGGTAAATGGAGAAATTGAAGTAACCCACACAATGATTCAATACTCCCCGAAAGACCAAGGCCCTGTGCTAACAATGAACTGAAACAGAGAAGCTGGAGTTCCACTAGTGTGTCTCCAAGTGTTGTAGCAGCTACAATCGCCCTTTAAAATTTTGTCCTGCACCAATTTTGGAGCCTCGCTTGAAGAGTTTTACTTGATGACTACACACACTCGAGTTCACTCCGTGAGCTCGTGTGAGTCTTTACATCCGCCTTTCTTTTTCATTGAATTCAAGTCTCTACATGCTGATGTCTAAGTCATGCCTGCGACCATGTTTTGGTTATGCTCAAAGTCTTCGCTTCGTATGTGCTTGTTGTGTTCGCTATGAAAGAATCTGTTTCACTCACACATGGAGTCACATTCACTGTCGCGCAAGCGTTGTCTCAATCGATGAATGATCAACCATGAGTGTCTCACTTGTCACTTACACCATCGGTCAGTCTTGTTGAACATGTGTGTGTCTAGATGGTTTGGTCGTTTTGTCATCAAGTCATCCGAGTGTGTGTTCATATGATCACCTATGAATCTTTTGATTGTTCACACACTTAGCCATTTTTTATGAAAGTTCTGACGACTTAACTCCCCTCTGACAGCCGGACCATCACCCTGCCATCGACTCAATCGACTGTCAACTAGAACAGCGCAGAAGCACCAAGCTAGTCTTTTCAAGTTGCGCTGCCCGCAAGCAATCCAATCAACTCTCATGTTGACCACTTGGACAGTTAGACCTGGAAGTCACCATAAGACTGACTCCCCAAAAAAATTGTGCAGAGACCACTAACCTCACCTACTCAACTGATTGAGGAAATTGCATAGACAGGCCGGACAAACACCAAGTGCCCGTCCCTGTCTCCCTCTGAAAATTGCGCAATTTTCCCAGTTAGTCACCTCGACAGTCGACCGACTGTTCATCTCAAAAATTACGTAGTGCTCATGAGCAAGCCTTCCACTGCCCTTTAGTCATATTAGCTCAGAAATTGTGTAGAGATGACCAGCAAGCTGACCTCCCGACCTTAGTGCAGTTTTCCTACCCAATAGATCCTAGTAGCGGATTGCCAGTTCCCTCCAGGAATTACACAGTTTTTGCTGCCAGTGGCTGATCAGCCAACTACCATTTCCCTCTTGGAATTGTACATTTTTGGCTACCAGTGACCCCAACAACCAATTGAAAGTTCGCTCTGGGAATTTCGCAGTTTTGGCTGCTAGTCTCCTCGGAAATTCCCTAAGAAAACTATACAATCCTTGTCTGCTGACCCTTCATGCAACCCGGCCCATTCCTATGGAAAATTGCTCAAATCTGGTTGTCCAACCCAGTTTCCCATTCGTTCTGAAAAATTTGCAAAGCATGCCTGCCTTGCCTTCCAGTAGCTCAAACTCCTCCCAAAATTTCTACAATTTTGCCTCCCAGCCAAGCCAGACCTTGCAGACAGTCACTATAGACTCAGATTGCCTGTCTCCATCTCTTAGTGACTCTTGTGTAGTTTTCATCAGCAGTTTCCTGGAGCCATCATCCTGCATCACAGCCTTGCTGCCTCTCTTGATCACCTACATCCGAATGATCATGTGCCATGGTAGACTAGGAGGTTTTGGATTTGATGTCATCTCGTCATGAGTGACTGCATGTACATGTACACCAACAAACATGGCAAGACAACGAATGGGATGAACGAAGGGAGCACATGCAGAATGACAGGCTCACCAATGGATGAATGAATGAAACATGTGAAGCAAATGAATGCGGCAAACATGCACCTTCGCGAACATATGAGCCTGTCAAGCCTTCCAACATGCAAGCAATGAACAACATGATAAAGCTTCATCAAGTGAACTAAGGACCATCGAAGACTCTGCGCACTTCACCATGCGGAGGTGAAACTATGATACACCATGAAGGCATCCATCCCTCAACAACACTATAGCTCGACATGCACTCTAGCAACAACATGAATGTACCAACATTGTCATTTCAGGTTATGTCAAGTCACGTCATGAGTCAGGTCACCCACATCTCCATTATGGGTTTGTTGTCAATCAATGTGATGTAACATGGAAGTCCAAGAGACCCACTTGTTGAACAAAGAGTCATGAAAGTCGAAAATTCATGGAAGTCAAATGGTCATGAGTGTCGTCATACAACCACGAGGGTTAGTTTCACCCTTGGCTATAAATACCCCCTCATTTGTACATGAAAAGGACTTTTCACCTCATCTCCTCCCACATAGCCAATAGAGTCAGTAATATTTTCTTTGAGGAGTAAGTAGTGGCTCCAACGCCCCACACTCGGGGTTAGTGATGTATGGTATAACGATGTGTCTTGGATCTTTCGCTTAATTCAAAAGCCTATTAACATGCCAGCACATTTTCACATATGTATTTTATTTGTTGTAAGACTGTTCTTTAACACTTGTAATGCATGTTGCTTTAACCTGTGTTCTACATCTAAACTGCTTCATTTGTTGTAATACATAATATATTATTGTAAATGTGTTATATATGTTGTTAACATTGTCTCGCCCGTGTAGACTGCTCTCCTGGACATCAGACATACCTTTCACATGAAGCTTGTTGTAACAACCGTTGCACTCGTTCGAACTGCTCTGTGAGTGTTGTACGTGTTATCTCACCTTGTATGGTGTGACTGCCGCATCCGTGTGAACTGCTCCGCTAGAAGCTGTGCATGTTCTGTTGTGTTGTGTGTTCCTAGAAGTGTTGGGATTGCTCCCAATTGACTTGGAACTCACTCTCACCCTCTCCCTTGATAGTGAAATAACCATTGACACAAGTGACACTTACACTCACCAGGCATGCGAACCTCACTTCTCGGAGACAAATCGAACCACTCTCCTGTGCTGACAAGCAAGAGTTGAGGCAAACCCTTAAGATAATGGAAACCGGGCCATCATACCAGACGGGATTCCCACACCAAACAGTGTGAGGTCTAGTTGGGAATTCATACTAGGGTGATCCCCTGAATGTTGGCGAGTCCAGCACCATTAACAGGTTCTTAGCAAATTCCTTTCCCCACATAAAAATACTTGTTTCATGTTTGTTATTTATTCTTGCATGTCTGAGACTTTTGTTCTAAATTGTGAATTAGTATATGCAGAATAGTAGTGTAGGTTTGTGTCTTATGATTTTTTATTAAAACTTCATGAGAAGTTGCAAATCTACAACCTAACTTCTACAATCATAGTGTTTAATATTAATCCTATGGTTTATAATATTAATCCCCCAGGTTTATTGATCCCTTGGGTTTATACTATTAGTAATCCCTTAGGTTTTTGCTCCTTTTCACTTAAAATATTAATAATCCCTTGAGTTTATAATCTTAAGGTTTATAATCATAGGGTTTATAATATTAATCCTAGGGATTTTACTCCCTTGTGTTTATAATATTAATCCTAGGGATTATAATCCCTTAGGTTTATAATATAAATCCTAGGTTTTAATAGTATTCCCCTATTATCACATGGGTTTATAATATTAACAATCCCTTGGTTTTATAAATCCCTTGTGTTTATGATATTAATAATCCCTTGGGTTTATAATATTAATCCCTTGAGTTTATAATTTTATATTTTATGTATTAATCTATTGGGTTTACAATATTAATCGCTTGGGTTTATAATATTAAGGTTTATAATCACGGGGTTCATAATATTAATCCTAGGGTTTTTAATCCCTTGGGTTTATAATATTGATCCTAGGGTTTATAATCTGTTGGATTTATAATATAAATCCTAGGGTTTAATATTATTCCCTTAGGTTTATAATATGAACAATCCATTGGGTTTATAATATTAATAGTAGGGTTTAACATTAATGCTTTGGGTTTATTATATATTATATATATATATATATATATATATATATATATATATAATGGTCAGAGATAAATAAGTATTATTAATAATAACCATGTGCTATTATTATATTATGTTGACTCTTGGATCATTTAGTTTTCATAGATTTCACATTACTTTGAACAATTGAACTACTCCTTGGGACAAATTTATTTATGTTTCTATTTAAATCAAAAAATTTCATTTTTAAATTTCAAAAATTACTATTTTTTTTTTTTTTTTTAATTGGGCACTGAGATTTGAAATGGCATTATTCAAACACTATACTCATGCTAAGGAGCATGTCAAAGCAATAGGGTTTGGATTGCACTGGGCAAGTTTGAATGGTTGCAATGGTTGAGTGTCAGGAAATTATAGCTACAAAATTCACCTTTGTAGCTTTCTATTTTATATTCGACTTTGTATCATTGTTTCTGCATTCGTCATTCTTACTTCTATGATATTGTGCTAGGAACAAACCCAAATACTCAGATTCATAGGGTGGTGGTCAATCTGAGAATTCCCTCCACCGGGACCTAAAAAAAATATTTAATGATTCAGGAGAACAAGAGAGGTTTCTAATGGCATTTTCAGTAGAGGATTCATGTCTATATTCTTGCATGAATCTATATCCCTTGTTCCATGTGAGTCAATTGTATAGATAGTTGTTATCATGAGAAAATCGTCAAAAAAAGACACTCATAGTCAGTGATCAACACATACAAAGGCTCCATTTTTTGTTGGAAACATCATGAAGACCCAAAAATCAAAATCTTTCCTAAAGTTTACCTTAAAAATCAACCCTCGTGGGTGCACCACAGTTAGAAATTAACTACCATGCAACTTTTTCTTCTATAGCCACAAGGGTCATGAAAATCCTAGTTATCACCTTGGGACGCGCACTTTCTTGAAGAACACTTCCCCTATTGACATGATGGGCTAACCATTCAATCCTTGAGCCCCAAGAATCCTTAATTGAAAGTATATGGTATCTCTCATCTCATTTACGAGGCAAACAACCACATTGATGAGATAAAGGAGGGAAGGAGTGTTCAAAGTTTTTATAAATACAAGTTTATGGAGAAACAAAAAAAAGAAGTTGTGCATTATTATTCTTCCAAAATTACTCCCAAGTAATCTAGCATACCATTGTGAGGATAATTCAACCATTGTAGAGAGTTTTCTATGCTTCTCTGAGAGAGAAAGAGCTTGCAAAAGAGATTGAAAAGGGGAAATCCTTGTCGAGAGATTTTGAGCACCATTGCTCAAAGAAGTCTCTTCAAGTCTCTTTAATACTTTTATTATAACTCTTCCACCATGAGAAATTAATAAATAGGATACTTTTCCTATACCTTTGTTGTTTTTTTTTGCTTCACAAGCTTGCGTTGGGTTATTTAGTTTAGTTTGAGTTTATTTTTGTTCATGCATTGTATCCATTACTTTCAATGATTTTTTGGTCTATTTTTATCCACTAACCCATATCATTTTCTTGTGTACTCTTTGTAGAAATTAATCGGCTATAAAGAAGGTGTTTTTTGGACTCATATGTAGCCAAACACACCACACAAAATGACGAATCCACTTGCTTGACTTTTTTAATTTAATTGGTTGTTTGAAGGTCTTTCTTCTCTGGAATCTCATCGTTTTTTCATCCTATGATCTCTATGGGATTGTGCAAGACCCCTTAGGTCTTATAATGAAAGGAGAAATTGTGCTAAGGCAATATCCCTTCCATTTCCAAAATATCAATTGTGGACCTCTGGGTTATGGTACCACGTTTCTATCAGAAGCGTTAATTGGTGCTTTTGCCTTAAAAATAGGGACAACAAAAATCAGTGCAAATACATAGAAATACATGGAAACCTGACCATGAACGCCTAAGGTCGGACCTCAAACAGAATAAACCCGAATCTATAAACTTCTCAGGTCCGCACTTTCCCAAACCTTTCCGTTGTTCTTCAATCTTTGTCGTTGATCAGCTTCACGATCCAACGGTTGATGTTTCATCACATTCTTGGCTCATTGCACATCGCAGTTTTCGCAATCCACCAGCACTTGATTCCCGTGAAATGTGAGAGTTAACCTCCGCCATTTGATCAACACTTTGATCTGACGGTCCATAGTCCATCGCAACATCACAAATCTCAGCTCATTGCAATATCGCAAATCTGGGTTTATCGCAGACCCAAACTCTTTTACTGAATGTGATTTGTGATTAAATCTCCATCATCGATCTAGTTCTTGATCTGACGGTTGTCGCAACATCACACGAGAAACTTGCGCGACATTTAGCCACCCTTTCGGAGCCAATAGGACTTTAGATTGTGATTTATAATTTTTCAGGTCTGGTTTTTTGATTAACTTCCACACCTATCCTAACCTGATATCCATTGGATGATGAAGGCCTTAGATCCTGTGGCTAGCAGGACTTCTATTAACACACGATTTAACAACAGGCCAACCCCCGCTATTGACTGTGGTGCAATGTGTTGAAAATGGAATCAACGGTTGGAAATGAGTGCAGGACTTCAATCCTAGATCATGAATTCATGCTCTTCTACTCCTGTAGTCGAATGATCCGACTACTCTTCTTCTGCACTTCTTTGCATACGATGGAATCTGCATCAACGCTTAATTAACTCTCCCATTTCTACTCAACACTTCACACAACAATTGACTTGTTTAACTTTCGATCCCCGTCGATCCTCACAGTGATCGATGGTCGATCAATAAACCCGTAACACAAGAATTAACTCACAAATTCATATATACACATCATAACTTGAAAAGGCATAAATACACAGATACACAGAATTCACACACACACACAGATTTATATTATACAGAGCTTGATTACATTCTAAGGCATTTCAGCCTTAGTCACACTTTCCCCACTTGGCTACATTGAATCCACACCTTGTTTACACAAATCTCTATTTGTCGCTCTATCTATCTCACCTCCTTACATAGACTCTGTTATATAAGAAGTTACAAAAGGGAGGGATCATTTATGATCCATGAATTTCTCCCACAATCACTCAACAAACCCCTAAACCTCTCTATATGCATACATGGAATTTTAAATTACATTAAATAAGTCTTCTAGAGACTTTATCCATTCCATCATTTTAGCCCTATTTTAACAGAATTTGCCTCCTGGTTTTTACATTTGTCCATGTCTCCTCCTTCTCAGCTTTGGATTCCTTTTTTAATGAAGAGTGTTCAGATGCTCCTGCATCATCCTACTCACAGCCCGAACAAACCTCTATTCATTTTTTTGAGTTGTCCTCACGACTTTTTGTAGAGATAGTCACACATGTCTCATGACTATGAAGAACATAGCCCACGAGACACAAATAGTTCAAAAAATCATTGTAATTCCATGCTATAGAGCGTTGTGGAATCTTTTAGTGATCTTCCCACACTCCTGCAATTTTTGCTAGTTGATATAGGCTTTCAATTTTCTTTGTTAACCATCATAAGTAGGGAAATTGCTTATCTTTTACTTTGAAATTTTTTGCATTCAAACATAGATTATTTAGGAGGAAAGTAAGTCGCCCTAATCCACATATCATTTCAACTTGTTCTGCTAATTTCAAACTTCACATCACATAGCTTAATTAGGAGAAAAGTAAGTGGCCTTAAATCCACATATCTTTTTTTTACTAGCCAAAGATTTTAATTCAATTGAATTATTATAGGGACCATGAATTTGTGTTAGTAAAGAGAGTAACCCCTACTTTGCTTGCATCCTTGCAATGATCCTATGGTTGAATCTGAAAGATTTCTCAAAGAAATAAGTTTTTGTCTCCCTATATGCTCACATAGTGTAATTAGGATGGAAGTAAGTGGCCCATTATCCACACATTATTTCTTTTCGTGCAAGGAACAAGAATAACATAGTGTAATTAGGGGATTTGTAAAGGATCATCATATATCCACATCACTCCACACTTTCTATGCTCACTATTTCACTTGCACACACTAAACTACTCTAAACTTTGTACAAAAGGTATCCACTTTCCGTAGCCTTTCTACTTAGTTTATTTTAGCTTACATTTCACACCCTATGTGAATTAATACTCTTTAGAAACACCATAACTTGAACACATTGAATTCCCTAGGGGCCACAAGATAATTTATATTTTAGGTTAGAACCACGGGGGTAGGAAACACATAAGCCATTGTTGGTTGTTTTACTTTTGAAACATAAAAGTTTAATTTTAGGGATCTTAAAATCTTGCATCATCTAGTGACAAATCCGGTGCATGAGAAGAAACCCATGAAGGGGGTAAGGATTATGAGGTAGATTATCACATACCTTCATGTCATTTCTTGATATGTTGTAGTCGTATTGGGTCCAAACTTGAAACCCAGAAGTTGAGGTTCACTCATTCCCACTGGACGTAAGTAACTTAGTGGCCAAACTTAGGGAATATTTCCCTCAAAGGTTGAGGTGTGGGAGCACTAAGACCTGAGGTGATCTTGGTAAGGCTGATAGAAATATTACCAGTTATTTTGGGACGTAGCCCTAATACCCCTCTTTATAACTCTTTGAGCATTGGTTGATTTTGGGTTAATGGAAACATTTCCAGCACCTTCAAAACATGGCCATAGTATCCTATTAAGGATTCATATCAAGGTTCCAGTTACTATTTGAGTGGAAAGGATGATATATCTTCTTATAAATTAAATAACGGAGAAATGAAACACATAAAATATTGCAGAAACACAAATAGAGGAATACATAAAACATGATAGACATAGATATATGTGGTTCACCCAATTTGGGCTACATCCACAGAGAAACAACCATTCCTTCCTTTATATTATCCTCCAAAATGAAGAGATACAACCTAAAACAAACCCTCTATAATTTCCTCATTTCTCTCACACATTTACCTCTCTCTTTCTCGCACAGAATAATAAAAAAAACCACAATATAATTCCCTCATATAAACCAAGGGTGTCTTTCTAGGGAAAAAAAAAAAACCTTAAATTAACATAACTTCTACCTTTAGATATTTCACCCAATGAACGTCCCAATTACAATATTTTACGACACAATTTTTCATCTTTTTTTCTTCTAGGTGCTACTCCCAAACCCTTGCTCAGGCGGGGCAGGCAACGAAGATCATATTTTAGGAACTAGAATCTGACATATCTAAAATGAGACCTCTAAATCAAGAAGATAAAAGACTCCACACCCAATAATCTCCCACTTGGAGACTGATTATAGCAAATCCACCAATGCGTCAATTGTTGGACAATGCTCCACTTGGACTTGGTTGCTTCTCATTTCATCATAATTCTTGAAGGCCAATTGAAACTGAGAAAAAACTTAATTTCTCCCTGGTTATAACCTTTGTCAACATGTTTCCAAGATTCTGGCTAGTGTGTCTCTTTTCCCGCTTCAACTGTCCATCATCCAAAACTGACCGTATGAAATGATACCTGAGTTGTATATTTTTAGTCTTAGAATGAAAGGTTGTGTTATCACTTAAGAATTCTAATACCAAAATTTCTCATACTAGTTTAATGATAAAGGTCTGTGCTAGTCTAAGTTTGATTTTGTTTTTCCTTAGAGTCTGAGTCTTAGGGGGTCTTGAGTCAAATATGCATTCTCATTCATCACTAGTCATTCTCATTCATCACCGGTCTCATAACCATGTGTCAGTTTTGTTTAAAAATTACTATGTGCCACAAAGCCTTTTAGGTGATTTCGTAGTGCATGTAACCATTTTGAAGTGTTTTCGCAGTGCATAAATCCTTTTTAGCAGTTTCGCAGTGCAAAAGCCCTTTAGGTGATTTCGCAGCGCGATGTGTTTTAGGTGATTTTGTAGCGCATATTTCAAAATTTACACTGACTGTGCTACGAAATCAAAGATTCGTGCATTCCGCAGCGAATCTTTCCTAACTGTCAAATCTGTCAAGTTAATCTATGGTTGCGTCATTCATTGCCAGTTTATGCACTCCACATATCATGTCCAACCACTTATCTCCATTATTACAAGCACTAGGTATGTTGGTACACACGGATTACAAGTTCCAAGAAAAGCCAGGTATTCACAGTCTTAATGATGATTGTATGCGTTGCATGAGGAACAAGTCTGCAAGTTTTCAATTTGAATACCTTGTTATCAAGCGAGGTAGCCATTCAAGCAAGGGAGAGATTGAAATTTGAGCAACGACAGTGTTTCAAACCTTCATGGAGGGATCGGCAGAAAGGAAATACCACAGATCAGGCAAATGTTTGAGAAACGAACCTGAAGGTTTAGACATAACCTTGAAGAATAGAGAAGTTGAGCATGCGTTTAAACAAGCTGGATGTTGGAAATTTATGTAAAAAAGCTCAGTTATTAAGCTTATGTAAAGACTCTGTTTGTTTTGGTAATACAGTACTGGCTTCTGTTGCTCAATAATCATAGAGAGTTCAATGTATGAGTTCCTTTTGTTGTTTTTTCATGTTTTCTATAGTATTATGAGTATTTGATTACTTAGAAATCACTTGCAGTGTTCTAATTTGCTTCATATACTTGTAAACTGTCCTTTTTGTGTTTGGTGTACTCTACCTATATTGAAATCTGAATGCCTTGATTTTATTTCAAAGCCAATTCTACTGTTAATGCTAAATGACATATGACTCCATAAGCCCAATGGATGCTTGCTAATTTTGATTCCACCAGCTTCATTCCTATTTGTTTCACAAAGAGTTAGCCATCTTAATCATAATCAAAAAACTTTAATCCTTTGAGAGAGCCCTCTCAGGCTAAGGAGGCTAAGCCTTAGCTAAAAGATTGGTTTGAAACAGTTACTTGAAGTCTTCCTGGTCTGCAGCCTTCCAGGGCCTGATTTTGAGATAACAGGTTGAATTCTTTGCGATATGAATGGCACTCTGACTATCACTATATAATCTGCTAGCCTCTTTCTTCTTACCCAATTCATCCATAAACCTCTTTAACCAAATATTTTCTTGTTCACTTCTATAGAAACAACATAATTTGCTTATGTTGTTGAAGGTGAAATAATGTTTTGCAATTGTGAAACCCAATTAAAAGTTGTTCCACCTACAAAAAACACATACTATGTGGTGATCTTCCTTTTATCTCCACCAATTGCCATATTTGCATCAACATATCCCTGTAAAATAGTGTCTGAGCCTCCAAAAGATAACACTTTATTTGTGGTACCTCTCAAATACCTGAGAATCCACTTCATTGCCATCCAATTCTATTTTCTTGGATTGTTCATATGCCTTCTCACAACTCTCACTGCATGAGAAATATCCGGTCTTGTGCACACCATTGCATACATTAGGCTTTCAATGTTGATGCATATGGAACTTTAGACATATAAACAATCTCTTCCTAGGTATTGGGAAACATATCCTCACTTGGTTTGAAATGGCTAGACAAAGATGTGTTAACTCTTTTTTCATTCTGCATGTTAAATATTTTCAACACCTTTTCTATGTACTCATTTTGAGAGAATGTTAATTTGTGATTTTTATTGTCTCTAGTTATTCTCATACCAAGGATTTTCTTTGAAACACCCAAATCCTTCATTGCAAATGAAATAGAAAATTTTACTTTGAGCACACTTATTTCCTGCATGTTAGACCCTGCAACAAGCATGTCATATACATATAATAGTAATATAGTATAGCTACCATCATTTTTCTTTTTAATATAAACACAGTTGTTAGAGTGACATCTAGTATAATCTCTTTTAGACATAAACCTGCTAAATTTTAGATACCTTTGCCTTGGAGCTTGTTTTAAGCCATACAAGCTCTTATTCAACATGCACACTAATTTCTCCTCACCTTTGACCTCATAGCCTTGTGGTTGTTGCATATATATCTCTTCCTCCAAATCCCATGGAGAAAGGTTGTCTTTACATCTAAATGTTCAAGATGTAAATATTTTGTTGCCACTAAAATTAAAATGGTTATGATTGAATTCATTTTAACAAGAGGATAAAAATTTCATCAAATTCTATACCTTATTTTATGCAATTGCCTTCAAAACAAGTCTAACCTTGTACTCTTTTTACCCCCTCTTCTTCCTTCAACTATAAACCCATTTATTCCGCAATGTTGTTTTACTTGCAGGCGCAATTTGACTAAGCCTTAAGTATCATTATGCATCAAGGAGTCCATCTCTTCTTCCATGTCTTGCTCCACTTATTCCTAGTTTCTACCTTCATTTCTTCTTCATATCCTTCGGTTCACCAAAATCAGTCAACAATACATAATGTAATGAAGGAGAGTACTGTTCATGACGTATACTTATCCTAGTAGATATTTTAACACACTTTCAGGTGCTTGTTGATGTTTTGGTTTTTGTTATTATTGTGGGTTTTTGGTCATTATTATTTTCAGGCACCTTTACTTTTTTTCTGATCTCATCAAGCACTGTGTATTCTTTTTTTTATTTTTCCTATTTCTTTCCCTTCTCCATCTTTATACAAAACCCTTTCATTGAATACCACATCTCTTCTCCTAATGATATTATGATTTTCATAATCATATAAGTAATAACCAAAATCATTAGCACCATATACAATGAAGGTACACTTCTTTGATTTTTCCTCAAGATTTGTTCTATTTTCTTTATTAATGTGGACAAAAGTTTCACAACCATAAGTCTTTAGAAATGAGTAGTTTACCTTTTTAGCTCTTGATGCCTCTTCTGGAAAACCACCATCCAAGCATATTAAAGGACTAAGTTTATTAGATAAACAAAAGTATCTATAACATCTACCCAAAATTGTAAGGGTAATCCTGCATGCATCTCATGCACCTTGCATGCTCCATGATTTTTCTATTCATCCTTTCTGACACACCATTTTCTTGTGGTGTTCCTGTAAGTGTCTTCTCTCTACAAATTCCATCCTCTAAATAGTAATTATCAAACTCATTGTTGCATTATTCACCTCCATTATATGATTTGAGACACTTCAACTTCTTGCCTATCTCATTTTCAACAAATGTTTCCATTTCTTAAAAGTATCAAAGACATTAGATTTATTTCAAATACAATATACCCAATTTTCCCTAGGTTCATCATCAATAAAGGAACATAATAGCGAGAGCTATCGAGAGATGATACCTGAGCAAGTCCACATACATATGTATGCATAAGCTCTATTTTTTCACTCTTGTTTTCTTTCCAACTTTGAGAAATCTAACTCTCCTCTATTTTCCATAAACACAATTCTCACAGAAATCCAAATCAACATGCTTCAAACCTAGCAACAAATTCCTCGAGTGAAGAATCTACATCCCCTTCTCACTCATCTTCTTGATCCTATGATTCTAGAGTGTCATATTTGTTGTTGCGGAAGTTAAATATTTAACATAATTAGAAATACCATTGCATAAATACAATGTACCAACCTTTTCTTATTTTGCTATTACCAAGGCTCCTTTAGTGACCTTCCAGGTTTTTTTGTAAAATTAGTTACACAACCTTCACCTCCCAACTGCCCTGTTGAAATTAAATTTTCTTTAGATCTAGAACGTGTATTACCTCCTTTACTAGCCATTGGTTTCCATTATGTTTCTTTATAAAACTTTAGCCATTCCAATTAGTTTACAAGATTTATCATCACCAAGATGAGAATGTCCAAAATATCCTTGAACATGGTCATGAAAATGTTTCCTATTAGGTGTGGCATGGAATGAAGCACATAAATCTACTACCCAGGCATCAATAATATTTTATAATGAAAGAATCAGAGCATCTTGCAACACATCACATCTTACATTTTCTTCTTGCTTATTGTCTTGCTGTGTCTCTCCTTTTCCCTTCCGATACTTGCAGCCTTTCTTCAGGTGTCCCTTCTTCCTACATTTCCAACACACTATCCTTGATTCGGATTTGGATTTTCCTTTGCTTGACTTACTGCAATTTCCAGGGCTCATTCCTATTCCTGTTTTCCTTCCCTTAGTCTTTGCAGTTAAAGCATTATTTAATATCTCATAAAAAAATTTCCATCACATTTCCTCACTAAGAATGGCACCAACAACATCATCAAACTTTAAAGTATTGATTCCAGAAACATACTTACTAATAACCATGCCTAAGCCATTCCAACTTTCTGGAAATGACCACAGAAATAACAGAGCCCTAACTTCATCATAAAAAATTACCTCTATAGATCTTAACTAACTCATAATCGTGTTAAATTCATTTAAATGATCAACAACAAATCCACCTTTTGACATCTTCATATTAAATAAGCGCTTCATAAGAAATAAATTATTTGACACTGAGGGTTTTTCATATAGTTTGGCCAATGCCATCATTAGACCTTTTGTTGTCATTCCTTTTGAAATGTTGAACTCCATTGACACTACTAGGCACAACCGTATTGTTCCTAGTGTCTTTATGTTGAGAATATCCCATTCTTAGTATGTCATACTTGTTGGCTCCTTTTCTTTTCCACTCAATGGTAGGTAAGGATATTTTTATACAAATAATCCTCCATTTTCATCTTCCTGAGCTGGTTGTTTTAGATGTTGATTTTTTCAACACTAAACCTACCATCTTCTACGATTTCCTAACTTGAACCAAAACCATTCTTTCTTGTGAGTTTATCAGCCAAATAGACCTTGACACTAATATTGGTTGTTAGAATTAAATAACTAAGCAACGGAACACATAAAATATTGCAGAAACACAAAACAGGAATGCAAAAAACAAGAGAGACACATATATACATGGTTCACCCAATTTGGGCTATGTCCATGGGAAACATCCAGTCCTTCCTTTATATTATCTAGTAAAATGAAGAGATACAAACTACAATAAATCCATTATAATTTCTCACATTGTCTCCTCTCTCTTTCTTGCACAGAATAATAATACATAGTGGTAATACAATTCCATCATATAAACTGAGGGTTTCCTTCTAGGGAAAAAAACCCTAAATTAACATAACCTCTACCGTTAGATATTTTGCTTAATGAACAACCTAGATGGACTATGAAATTACAATATTTTACAAGGAAAATTTTCATCTATTTTTTTATTTCAGGGGCGCTGCCCCAAAACCCCGCCATGGAAGGAGGAGAGGGTGATGGGTGATCATACAAGTGGCATTTCTGCCCTGTTAGGAATTGGGATCTGACGTGGATAAAAAGAGAACTATGAACCAAGAAGATAATCAACCTCCACACCAAATAATCAACCACTTGGAGACAAATTATAACAACTCCACCAATGCTTCAATTGTTGGAAAATTCTCCCACTTGGACCTGGTTGTTTCTCATCTTCATCATTATTCTTAAAGGCCAATTAAAACTGAGAAGAAGCTAAATTTCTCCCTAGTCACAACCTTTGTCAACATGTCTGCAGGATTCTGGCTAGTGTGTATCTTTTCTAGCTTCAATTGTCCATCATCCAAGACTGACAGTATGAAATGATACCTAAGTTGTATATGTTTAGTCTTCGAATGAGAGGTTGAACTATGTGTGAGATGAATGGAACTATGATTGTCATTGTATAAACTGCTAGCCCTTAATTCTTACCCAATTCATTCATAACTTTATGTAACCAAATCATTTCTTTGCTAACCTCTGTAGCAGCAACATACTCTACTTCCACCATTGAAAGTGCAACAATTTTTTGCAATTTTGAAACTCAACTAATATTTGTTCCACCTACAATAAAAAAACACATTGTGGTTCTCCTCCTATTATCTTGATAACATGCCATATTTGCATCAACATATCCCTATAAAATAGCGTTTTAACCTCCAAAACATAACACTTGATTTGTGGTACGTCTCAGATACTTGAGAATCCACATCACTGCCATCTAATGCTATTTTCCTGGACTGTTCATATACTTTCTCACAACTCCCACTACATGTGCAATATCCAGCCTTGTGAACACCATTGCAGACATTACGCTTCCAACTTTTGATGCATATGGAATTTTAGACATATAATCAATCTCTTCCCGGGTCTTGGGATGCATCTCATTACTTAGTTTAAAATGGATATCCAAAGTGCTTTAACTATTTTTTCATTATGCATGTAAAATCTTTCCAACACCTTTTCTATGTACTCATTTTGAGACAATGTTGATTTGTGATTTTTCCTGTCACTAGTTATTCGCATACCAAGGATTTTCTTTGCAATACCCAAATCCTTCATTACAAATGAATTAGAAAATTTTTAGTTGAGCACATTTATTTCCTGGATGTTAGACCCTGAAACAAGCATGTCATCTACATACAATACCAAAATAATATAGTTTTGATCATTTTTCTTTTTAAGATAAGCATAATGGTCAGAGTGGCATCTAGTATAGCCTTGTTCAAACATAAACCTATCAAATTTTAGATACCACTGCCTTCGAGCCTGCTTTAGACTATACAAGCTCTTCTTCAACTTGCACATGAATTTCTCCTCCCCTTTGAGCTCATTTCTTTTGTGGACTACATATGGATCTCTTCCTCCAAATCCCCATGAAGAAAGGTTGTCTTTACATCTAATTATTCAATATGTAAATATTTTGCTGCCACTAAACTTAAAATGGTTCTAATTGAAGTCATTTTAACAATAGGAGAAAAAATTTCTTCGAAGTCTATACCTTTATTTTGTGAAAACCCTTTACAGCAAGTCTAGACTTGTACCTCTTTTCACCTCCATCATCTTCCTTCAACCTGTAAACCCATATATTCTGCAATGTTATTTTACCTGCAGGTAATTTGACTAATTCCAAAGTCTATTTATGCATCAAGGATTCCATCTCTTCTTCCATGGCTTTCTCCCACTTCTTCTTGGTTTCTACCTGCATTGGTTCATCATATCTTTCCAGTTCACCAACATTAGTCAACAATACATAATATAATGAAGGAGAGTATCGTTCATGGGGTCAACTTATCTTGGTAGATATTCTAACACCACTTTCAGGTACTTTAGGTATTTTTTGTTGTTGTGTCTACTCATCATTATGATTTTCAAGCACCTTTACTTTTTTTGTGGTCACATCAAGCACTTTGTATTCTTTGTTTTATTTTTACTATTTCTTTCCCTACACGTGATCTTTATACAAAACCAGTTCATTGAATACCACATCACTTCTCCTAATGATTTTATGATTTTCATAATCATATAAGCAATAACCAAAATCATTAACACCATATCCAATGAAGGTACACTTTTTTTTATTTTGCCTCAAGCTTTGATCTGTTTTATTTATTAATGTGGACAAAAGCTTCACAACCAAAGAAATGAGTACTTTACCTTTTAGCTTGTCCATGACTCCTTTAGAATATCACCATCCAAGGAACTTGAAGGCCCTATATTTATTAGATAAACAATCGTATGTACAACATCTGCCCAAAATTGTAAGGGCAATCCTGCATGCAATCTCATGCAACTTGCATGCTCCATTATTGTTTTGTTCATCCATTCTAACATGCCACTTTCTTGTGGCGTTCCTAAAATTGTCTTCTCTCTATGAATTCCATGCTTTGAACAGTAATTATCAAACTCTTTGTTACAGTATTCACCTCCATTATTTGATCTCAAACACATCAACTTATTTACTGTCTCATTCTCAACTAAAGCTTTCATTTCTTAAAAGTATCAAAGGCATCAAATTTATTTCAAATACAATATAACCAAGTTTTCCTAGTTGCATCATCAATAAAAATAACATAATAGAGAGATCCACTGAGAGATGATATCTAAGTAGGTCCCCATACATTTGTATGCACTAGCTCTAATTTTTATCTCTTCTTTTCTTTCCAACTCTAAGAAATCTGAGTCTCTTTTTTTTCCATAAACACAATTCTCAAAGAAATCCAAATCAACATGCTTCAAATCTAGTAACAAATTCCTTTAGTTAAGAATCTTCATCTCCTTCTCACTCATGTGCATGCTTCAAATCTAGTAACAAGTTCCTTCAGTTAAGAATCTGCATCCCCTTCTCACTCATGTGCATGAGTCTATGATGCCAGAGTGTCATATATGCTACTATGGAGGTTAAAGCATTAACAAAATTATAAATACCATTTCATAAATACAATGTACCAACTTTTTCTCCTTTTTCTATTACTAGGGCTCCTTTAATTACCTTCTAGGTTTTATCTATAAAAGTATTTACAAATCCTTAACTCCAAACTTCCCTATTGAAAACATATTTTTCTTAAGATCTAGGACATGTCTTACCTCCTTTAATATCCATTGGTTTCCATTCTTTTTCTTTATAAAAACTTTACCTGTTCTAATGATTTTACGAGGTTTATCATCACCGAGATGAACATGTCTAAAATCCCCTTGAACATAGTCATGAAAATTATTTCTATTAGGTGTGGCATGGAATTAAGCCCCCAAATATACTGCCCATGCATCAATAATATTTTCTAATTAAATAATCAGAGCATCTTGCAACGCATCACCTATTACATTCACTTACTGATTGTTGTCATGTTGTGTGTCTCCTTCTTTTCACTTCCGAAACTTACAGTCTTTCTTTAGGTGTCCCATCATCCCACATTTTGAGCACACTATCCCTAATATGGATTTGGATTTCCTTTTCTTGACTTACTGCGATTTCCTGAGCTCCTTCCATTTTCCTTTCTCTAGTCTCTGCAATCTAGCCTTGTACCTCTTTTTACCTCCATCTTCTTCCTGTAATCCCATTTATTTTGCAATGTTGTTTTAAGTCCACACATTTGTATTAAGTCTGAAGTCTGGTTATGCATCAAGGATTCCATCTTTCTTCCATTGCTTACTCGCACTTCTTCCTGGTTTTACCTACATTAATGCTTTTCATATCCTTCCTATTCAGCAAAATCAATCAACAATATGTAATATAATGAAGGAAAGTATCGTTCAGTGGGTCTACTTAATGATGATCTTCTAACACAATTTTCAGGTGTTTGAGGTTCTTTTTTGTTTTTATTGTTGTGGTATTGATCATTATATTTTCTGACACTTACTTTTTCTGCGATTTCATCAAGCACTGTGCTCTTTGTTTTCTTTTTCTTGTTTCTTCCCAGAGTCCGATCTTTATGCAAAATACTTCATTGAACCACATATTTCGTTTTGATTTTGTGATTTTTTTAACCATATAAGAGATAACCAAGATCATTAATGCC